>JAODLC010000085.1:9094012-9144306 GCA_026781145.1 Hippopotamyrus pictus | reverse complement strand
AGAGTACTCAGCTGGTTGGTAGAAAGGAAATCTTGGTTTGGATTTGTAGCTTGTGGACCTGAAATGCCCAACACTGTTTACCACACCTTTGCCAATATTCCCACATGCCCATATTTAAACAGACCCTGTGGCCCAGCACTCTTACTGAGAATCGTGTTTGTGATTCCAATGCAGTCGTTGATGTTTAGCTCTGCATCGCGTCATGAATTCGCATTGTATTCATGTCATTAATCCTGGTACCCTTCCAGAGAGTGCAAGTCTGTGTGAATCACAGTGAGCTCATTGTTGGTCTGAGTTTATCCAACAGTTGCCAAAGTTCACTTGGACATGGCATAGCAGTGGCCGTCTTGATAAAGGCTTTGACACCCGTCGCTTACGTAGGTCTGGGAAACGCAGAACATCAGGGCTGTTCCCCTCATCCCGTGAATTTAATCAGTGCTGTATTTATACTGATTACCAAATCACATGGGGTGCTGTAAGAGCCGCTATAAGAAGGAGAAAAATCGGAATGGACTCATTACTGCCTCAGATGAGCGCAGTGAACGCGTCAGCGATAATGAGGACTCTTTGATCAAGAGAATTATTATTAGACACGTTGATCTTCCTGTCAGGGTGGGGACTGGTTCACAATGAATGTCTGGCCGACTCAGTCCTACATCATTGAGTGAATCTGCTTCCTGTTTCAGAGATTGGGGGACCATCACATGTGGTGCCTGGGATCACCAGGACTTAACGAGTAGCTAAGTAACGTTCACGTTGACATTTTTGAGGCAATCGCTTTCATGCATTTGTAGTTTCGTTCTGAACAAGCCCAGTGCTGCAGTGCTGAATAAGATGCACTTAGAGGGGTTTCCTCAGAGGTGGAGAGTTCAGGTCCAGAAAGCACAAATCAGGATCAAGATTTTGTTTCAACTAACCAGTTGAGTACTCTGTGAATGTGATTCATTATACTCAGCTAGTTGGTTTAAACAAAGTCTTGGACTGGATTTGTAGTTTCTGAACCTGAACTTTCCACCTCTGGGCTACCTAGACAGAAGTTAGATCTGTGGGTTGATCCGTCTGCTGAAATGAGCATTTGTGCGATGATGGCTTGTCTTGAGGCTACACTGATTTAGCTCACACTCAGTGCCAGCGTTTTGTGAGAGAGAGGAGTAATGGCCATTGGACCTAATGGACTGTCAGAACCCCCAGGAGGGCTTTGTTTCGCTGGAACTGCTCACACATCACCTCCTTGAAATATTGATCATCGTCATATGTCCGATTGCCAAAGCCTGGCTGGGTTCCAGTGCTACACAGCATGCTGACAGGAGAGGACCAGTGTGAGGATGAAAGGAATGAGTATAACTTACAGGACTTTCGGGAGCAGTCAGTCTAGCGAGCAGGGAGTCATTAACATTCCTAACTACATGCACACAAGGAATTAAAGGTGATCTGAAGGTAAGGTGGGTCCCAGAGTCCCACACATTTCCTAGGTCGAAAAATTCTAGGACATCAGAGCCAGAGAGCACAAAAGGATTAACAGAGCTGCTAGTCATATCTTACAGAACTTTCAGGAGCAGCCAGACTTGCAAGCAGGGAGTCCCTAACATTCCTAACTACATGCACACAAGGAATTAAAGCTGATCTGGGTCCCAGAGTCCCAAACATTTCCTGGGTTTGAAAATTTCAGGACATCAGAGCAAGAGAGCACAAAGGGATTAACAGTGCTGCTAGTTAAGATATCAGAGTCAGAGAGCACAAAAGGATCAACAGAGCTGCTAGTTATGACATCAGAACCAGGGAGCACAAAGAGATTAATAGAGCTGCTAGTTATGACATCAGAGCCAGAGAGCAGAAAGGGATTAACAGAGCTGCTAGTGATGACATCAAAACTAGGGAGCACAAAGAGATTAATAGAGCTGCTAGTTATGACATCAGAGTCAGAGAGCACAAAGGGATTAACAGAGCTGCTAGTTATGACATCAGGGGCAGAGACCACAAAGGGCATAACAGAGCTGCTAGTTATGACATCAGAGCCAGTGAACACTATGAAGCTTAACAGAGTTGTTAGTTATGATGTCAGAGCCAGTGAGCACGATAAGACTTAACAGAGCAGCTAGCTATCATTAGCATCTGCTGCTGGATTTCAATTTAATTTGAGAAGTAGAGTAAGAAAAACTAGATAATCATAACTTTTAAAACTTTAATCAATTATTATGATCAAAGGATTCATGAAAACGGTTTAAAATTGTCCATTTGCCTCAGGTGCTGGGTGTGACCGCAGGGAATGTCTGAGACCCACAGCACACTCAGGATGAGGCCGGGAATCAAGGCCGAAGTGGGTATCACACCCGTACCCCTGCCAAACCGAAAATGGCGATTAGAATCACCAAGCACTTCCACAGTATAGGCAGACTGTGGACCTGCTCTTTAAAGCTCTGTTTCACCACCGTTTACCAGCATCCATGTGTTGTGTTGTGAGCGACGACACGCGTGTGATCACACACGTATTACAAGTCGGATTATGTAATGAAGGCAGGAGTACCCGAGGGATGCATTATGAAACAGGCACATAGAGCTAAAATAAATATTGGAGCTAATTAGGACACTGCAGGGATAGGAACTAACATGACATGTAAACAGCAAGTTAACTCTGCACAGTGCTTTGGATGGGCGCTCACCGCGCTTGTGTTACATACTTACACGTGACACACATGTAGCTAACTGTCCGGTATGTATGAGCGAAGGGCGTCAGCAAACTGTATCCGTCTTTGCGTGTCTGTGCTGCGTGTGTTTGCACTAAGCATCGCGATTCCAGAAATCCCACAAGTGAATTAGACAGCTGGTAATAAACTAATCATCGTTAATTATTGTTGAGACACAAGAGGCTGTTGCTAATTGCGCTGGAAAAATAGGATGGAGCAGCCTGAATGTGCTCTCTTCTGCCAGTCCTCGAGGTGAAGAACAGGCGGGTTAAACTCGACCCAAATGTTTATTTCGGGCTTCTCTATCCCGAGACGTTGAGGTTTCATTTATCAGACCAGCACAGCGCCTTGGCTTTGGAGGAATAATTATTTCCTAATTTATAGTGACTAAGAGCAGCACTGAGATACAGGGCCGTGTCTGTTTGGCTTCTGCTATTCTGGCGGGGGCTTCAGGGATTTCGTTTGTTCTTATTGACCTGACCCTCCTGGCCCACGTGGTTAAAGTCCAATACCAGGAAAACTCATCAGAGAACCAGAGAGCCTCGATTCAGTATCACTTACTCTTAACACTCCTGTCACGCTTCCCATGCATAGTGTTGTGGTCCTATTCGGTGAAAATAGCTCAACCTAGTCTTGAAATGTCATTAAATGTCATCAGATTAAATTGGCACGTCCCTGTTCTGTCAAACACACAAAACAAAACATATTTCTGCATAAAGTGATTCCTCTTCTTCATTTGGAATTGGCGTATATGGGCGGGCGGGACCACTGACCCCAGCTGATTGGCCGCAGGGGTGCCCCCTCTCCTGTCACTCACCAATTCCAAATATATCATTGGCTGATGACGAGGTTGACCACTCTTATGCCCCCCTCCTTAGAAAAATCCATGAATCGCCCCAGTTCTGTTCTGTCATACTTTGTATTCCCTGTCCACGCCACGCTTACGGTCTTCCCAGAACCGCCGTTCAGGTGCTGTATCTTACCGTAATGTGACTTTAATAGGAAGTCAATGCTCTGGCAGATGGAAACTGTTAGACCGCCGCAAGAATGGCTGTTTAACTTTGCGTGGCATTGAGATGTGGGTAAAATCCACACTGAAGAGGTAATCAGTTGCCTAGCTGACATCCGCTAAAAGCAGCTCATTTGGGTTTTTCAGCTCTCGTCGTCACGACCGCTGCTCCTGGCGCCTTCCGCCGTTCTAACTGTAGGATATCGGCAGAAGGCCGCGGGTGACGCACAGAGAGGAGGGGGCTCGCCTCGCAGCCGCCGTGACAGCAGGGCCGCGCGTAAGACGTCCCCGTTTTGCGTACGGCTGGCGCAGCTTTGAAACCGCGGCTGCCTAAAGTGGATGGTTAAGGCTCTGACTCAGATCAGTACAGAAACCCGGAGGCCTGTCTTCCTTCTGTGTAGGAGATGCTGTGTTCCCGGAGAGGCCATCAGCCTCTTGTTTGAGAAGCTGTGTGATAACTTTAAAAGAGTTCACCGCGACTTAACTTTGAAACTCCAGCTAACGGCAGCACTGTGCCAGCGACTCGCCGCGCATGACAATGTGTAACAGCGCCCCCCGCTGACCCCTCCAGCCCCGCCCGGCTCCAGAGTGCTGCAGATTCATTACCCGCTTTGCAATCATCAACACTTAATTAAGACTGATTCAGAGAAGATCGTTAGTGGCTGCATGTCCTGTCAGTAGCGATTAGCCTGACGGACGTGCTCCGGACCGGCCGACCCGAGTGAGAAGGCGGGGAGTCTGGGGGAATCCTGCGCCTTGGCTCCTCTGCTGTGGATGTGGGGGCCTCCTTCATCCAGCCGTCAATTAACCCGATCAGGGCCATGGATGGTGGGATTGGCTCCCACAAAACTGGGTTGGACTGGGGGCATGGCTACAGGTGTGCAGGGGGTCGGGCCAAATTTAACTAATCATTGGGGATTTAATAGCATCATTCTGGGGTCTCCCCCCCTCACCTGCTCGACAACTGTTACATATCAGTAGACCCTCCCAAAACCTCTGACAACTCGAAAACTGGTGCCCACCCAACACACCCAAATGCCCGCCCCAAAATGGCATCCTGACAGTGCTACTGGGCTGGACAAAAAGAATCAACAATTCCAATGTCATGCATATAATATGCAACAGAATATTTATCCTTTCAGTCATAAATAATACACGTTTCGTATCAGCGTGCTCTGTTTTCACCTTTGCAGGTATTCCATGACAGACACAAATTCAATTAATCACAAAAAAAATAAATAAAATGCAGCGACTCCTGAGATATGTACAGTTTAACGAGATTTAAACAGTGTGATTCGTTAAATCAACAGCTCCTCCAAGGTTAATTAATTAAGAGCTTAGCTGCAACTAAAAACCAATGTGCACGGCTGGCTGGCGGGCTGAGTTGCAGGAGATCCAGCTGTGGGCTAAGCCAATTAGACGGCGCATAGCACTGGACCCCACCAATGCATGCTGCTCCCTGCGTGCAGCAAAAACGCCACAAAAGCAGGAAATTCAAAGCCACAGAGGAACCCATCTGGTGAGTGGCAGATAAAGGCCGGATCCAGGTGGCGACACGTGCCAGTCATACCAACAGAGTGTTTCGATTTCTGACGTTTTTAATAAGAAAAGGTAATCTCCTTCTGTCTGAAGTAGCTCTTGCACGTCTCTACAAGTAAACCTTTCTGCTCCTGTTAATTAATGTAAAATCATTGTAACGTTATCATTGCCAAGAGCTCTCACACTGAACCTCCATTAAAATGGTAACTTTTACGGAAAAAAAATGCATTAATAATAGGCATAAAAATTCATCCATTTTCCATGACTACTTGTCCAAAGCGGGGCGCAGTGAGCTGGGAGCCCGTCCCAGGAAACTCGGGGCAAGAGGCTGGGGACTCCGTCCTCGGCATGCCGGACGGTGCATGTTTTTGGACTGTAGGAGGAATCGAGGTACCTGGAGGAAAGTCGCACAGACACAGGGAGGACATGCAAACTCTACACACACAGAGGGGGGGAGGGACTGAAACCCACAACCATGTGGTAAGGCTACCACGCCACTCTTACATTAATAATGACACAATATTCAAAACTGAGTCACAGAGTACTCAACTGGTTGGTTGAAACAAAATCATGGTCTGGATTTTTACCTTCTGGACCTGAAATTCCCACCTCTGCTTATCAGTATATCTGTAGGCAATCGAGCATGCTTTTCTGTGTGGCCATAACCACAGGCAAATCTTCAGTTTAAGAGTTTTGGAGAGGTTTCATATGAAACCTTAGATGCAATTAGGAAGGTCAAAGGGCATCTGTGTAGGACACAAGTGAAGGGTCATGTAGGGGTCTCAGACTGGCACATGTGAATCACACAATTGTGTCTCGTGTTCTGTGACAGAATTATGTCACTCGACTTACAATACAGAGCCCCAGAGCATTCTGGGAGCATGATGGGGATGGTCAGTAGTGCTCAGAGAGTGATAATATCACACCGGTAACCGTGTGTGTACGTGTATGGCTTCTTTCTGTGACCAGCAGAACTAACTGAGGTGGTCATGATTAACTGGGTAGAATCTCAGAACTAGTTAAGACTTTATCCAGTACTGTCCTTGGCTGCGTATGTTAGTTTATGGGGCTAGAACAGTGTAATTGGTGTATAAAAAAAGTGCAATTAATTGTTGAAATCATAATTAGCGGCCAGTGGAAGGAATGCAGTTAGCAGACAATGAGCATTGGGATCAAAAATCATTACGACCAAAGCCTGACAGCTTCCTCGTTAAGCAGGGGGCGCTATAAACCGACGCGCCGTTTATCCGAGCGGCCCATACCGCCATGTGTTTTATTGGTAATCAGATAAACTCGCCCCCGCCGCACTCCGCGTGTTTCCGAACTTGGCCTCTCCACCTCGGCTTGACAGATACCAGCCGATTAAGAAGTAGCTGCTGAAGCGGATCGAGTTTGTGGAGCGAAAGTCCATTTTAAATGCAAACGAAAAGGCCGATCAATTGGCTGTCGTCCGCGTCTGTTAGCCCGTGCACGTTCCGGCATCCCGGGCGGTCATTAAATCTAATTTGGGGGACATGGCTGACAGCGGCAGGAAGTAAGAGAAAATATCAGTTTCCCCAGCAATGCCTGGCTCACATGGAACGGGCCTAACATTGGCAGAGCAAGTATGGATTATAGCGGTAGGTGTGAGCAGGCGGTACGTGGTGAATGGGGGACGAGCGGGGGGGGGGGGGGATGAAAACCTGCAGGGATAGCCATGCGGGCTGGGCTGCTCATCGCCAAGGCAGTTATCTAACAGGACAGCCGTGCATTTCCACAGAGCTAATTCAGTTCCGGCACTTTGTTCAAGGGTACAACGAAAGGGGCCCGCGGGGAAGCTGAAACTGGTCCAAGAGCTGAGCCGCCGGCGAGCGCGCTGTCGCGTTCCTGATCCGCCAGGGCAGAGTCTGAAAGCAGCTGAAGGGCGAGAGTGCGGGTGTGACGTCAACCCCTGCAGGAAACAGCTGCGGGATGTGAATCTCACCCTCATATATATTTGTGTAATCTGTTTGTGCATCAGATTATTCTGCTGAGTCCTCTGTAGTGTCACCATGCATAAAATATTGTGTTTCATTGTAAAATGCGGGTCATTTTTCTGGTCTTTCCTTACGGTAACTGCTTTCTAGGCACAACGCAGCCTGATACAGGGAGGCCTAATTACATGCACACTTTACATTTATAAAATATAAAAATCAGCCATATAGATCTAGTTAAATAACAGGCTTCTCATAAAAATTCAGCAGAGTTCTTACAGCATTCTTACAGGGCTAAGATAGAAATTGGTTTAGCAAAAACACATTTACATTGCCCATGGTGCGTGTGACCTTGTGTGTGCATTTATGTGCCTTGCAATGCACTGAAACCCTGTCGGGGGGGGGACCCTGTGCTGCCAGGGATAGCCCCCCGTGACCCCCGACCAGAATTACTAGATCGAAGACGGACAGACAGAAATTGCCGGTAATGTGTGAGTGCATCCTGTGACGGACTGGCATCCCATACCCATGCCTTGCTCCATGCGTAACGGATAAGAAGTTGAAAGATGGATAGGCAGTATAATCAAAGTTCTCCTGCTGTAATTCCCTAATGGCAGTAAACAGACAAACAGACAGGCAGATGCAAGGCCTCCGATGGACTTTAGCTCTAAGGCAATGTTGGTATCAACCCTCCTATGAGCCTCTGTTGAGTAATGGAGGCTGGGAGTGGTTCATACGTGCTCTGCAGGTAATTACAGAGAAGACAGAGTAGGCATCACTTCCCAGATCTGCCTGCCATTCACTTTAACTTCTTTACTTTTCTCCCATTCCATTCAAATTGCTTAAATGTTTTGACATAAAATGTCACGCGAGCATTTAAGACCGAGAGACGAGGGCATCTTAGCACCATCCTGCGCCATAACCGGCAATTAGACATGCAATTAAATTCCAATTACATTTTCAATTACATCGTCTGGCTCTATTGTCAGAAATAAGCAGTGTCACGAAATGCATAAAAGCAAAAGGAAATGAAAAAAGGAGAAATTAGCAGAAATGTGGGATTTGAGGCATGCTGGCGCTGGTTGTGGAGCCCGATGGATCGCTCTTTCTGAATGAACGTTTGATTGGTGTGTCTGATGGTGTGGAGCAGAACTCCGTGTCTCTTCAAACTGTGCCAACACCAAGAATGTCTGCAGCCTCAGCAGCACCGGGCCTGTTCGCAAAATGCTCACGGTGTCCCTAAACACAGCCTGCCTCTCACCAAGCCCCGTTGACTAAGGCAGATCCATTAGTCTAAGGTTGTTTCTCAACCTAGTCCGCGGAGACCCGCAGACAGTCCACATTTTGCTCCCTCCCAACTCCCAGCCAGAATACCTGGTGCAGGTGTGTTGTGAGCTGAGAGGAAGCAAAAATGCGGACTGGCTGGGGGTCCCTGAGGACTGGGGTGGGAAACCCTGATCTCAGGGGATTGTGGGGCACAGGCCGACCAGGCACGTGAGTGCAGGGAGTCGCAACTTGGGAACGGAAGAGCTGTGGAGTCTCAAGTCGGGGAAACTCACATAGGTCTCTGGGCGGAACTCACAGATGGCCCCCTCGTTTCCGTGTCTACAGTTACCATGTCAACAGCACTCATGCTTAAGGGCTGGATAATCTTTTCCAGTATTTACGTGCTCATTAAAATTCAGCAGAGCTCATTCAAAAGCAGAATACTCCCTTTTAATGCTGCAGAGAATGGGCTAAATAATGCAGGAGCCTTTTAAAGCAGAGTAAATTTGTCTCATATTAAAGTAAACAGGGTAAAATTAAGAAACTCGTCATGCTGTACATCAGGATGAGCAATGCACTTAAATAGGAGTTATGGGGAGGAGAGGCGTGTCACAATTTGGGGGCTATATTCTTCCCGAATACGAATGATCCTCCTTTGCTGTGATCTGAGGTCTCAAACATCAAGAGTGGCGCAGGAAATGAGAGATCACAAAGCAAGGTCTCCAGATGCCACAGGATGATGGGATAGGGGAGGAGCTAAAGCGTGTCTGATGAAGCCAATGGGAAGGCTCACATGCTGGGGGGGGCAGGGGGGGGAGTGTACGCAGGAGCTGGGCACAACCACGGCAGAAGATTGAAAGCTTCAGCTCATTTTTTACATCCTCAGACATATTGAGCCTAATAGGCAATTATTCCATTTGCCAATTAACCTTGTGGGCAGCCCTCATTGGCTCACGTGCCGTGATTAAGCCTGCTGATTTGCCTTCACCCATCACTGACTGTCTCTGCATTGAAACTGACAGACCAGCCAAGGGTGTCAGAGCAGGGGGTACCTGGGGGACATGATTCATTCACAGCTTTGCCCCGAATATGTAAATCAGCTGATTTAGTTATAAAAAACAAAAATAAAACGGATACCACTCCCGTTTCTCGATGCCACATGTATGTTTGGGCCGAGAGAGTCCAAAAGCAGGGAAAGGGTGAAGTAATCAAGGTCCGTGAAGCATATTGAGAGCAGGTGCGGATCCTGAGCCATTTAGATAATTAACAGGCAGCCGTGTGCAGAGTGCTGCTTAAAATTCTGGGTGCGGGCTGCTTGGTGTTCTTCTGGAAAAGCTGAGCTGGATGTTTGTGAGGGAAGACTGTAGTTGTGCGATCTGTGTCAGAGGATTTGTTAGGGAACAAGATTTGGGTGACAGGGGAATGATAGCAGAGGAAGAAGATGATCTGAGTGAATGAGAGAGGAGTGATTTATTTATTTATTTAATTTAACATTTATTTATTGATTGATTGATTGCATTTTTGGTTTGAGCTCCAGCAAGGTGCTTTCAGAGTCTCAAGCTCACACAAGAAATCTTATGGCAAATCTGTATTATTCCATTATAAACCTAAAATTAGAACATCAAAAGCACTTGGGGTAGTTTGCAAACCCCATGGACAGTTTTTACAAGGTAATAAAGCTGTTATATACATGTAAATGCATGTGTATGCAGACTTGTCTCAAACTGAAAATCTCATGCCAGCCAGCTGACCAAAGTTGGCAGCCCTGGCTCCAGTGATGGATAGCTCAGCCTGCTCACTGATGGCTGAAATGTTGGCCTGACAGTCTAGGGAAAATGTCCATGGATATAAGAGCAGCCAGATGAGAGCGTATACAGCTGACCGTTATCTGGTCAGGTGCCAGAAAATCCCAGAGCAGAGGAAGCTCTCTCAAGCAGCATGCCTCTAATGTCAAGGGCTAGATGCCCTTTATTGCACTTTGAGCTTCTTTTAGCGTCCTGTGGTTGTGCAAACACCCCTCAGGGAGCTGTTCTCCGGTTTTACTGTCACCCTTTTGCTAGCAGTTATAAAACACAGGTTTATGCGCACCTGATCTGTGTAAAATCCTAGTATATGTCACGAACGTTAGTGACCTGTCAGGCATTGTCCACACGGGCATGACGTAGAAGCCGGATTGCCCTCGCTTTCCTCCATGGTGTGACTCCGCCCACATGCCGTCCTGCCTTCTACAAAACCGTCTGCTTACTTTTGTTTAAAGTGTCATTTTCTTTGTTTTCCTCAGCATCAGATACAGATATGGTTATTCTTTAATGTTTGTTAATGTGTTTTGTCTTCTCTCGTAAGCTTGTGTCTCCTTCAGTCTGGAGCTAGGCAGCCATGTACCGTACAGTTTTCCGCAGCGGTTTAATTGTGCATTGATTGATTAATTGATTCCCTTCATTGCTGTTGCAATTCACCATGCCACTAGTCACAAGTACCGGCGAAAAGCAGGCCATCAACCCGACCATACATATACACACATCGCATGTATGGCGAATAAAACTTGAAACACCAACTGTTCTTTGCCCCTCGCCGTTCCACTTAACGGCGTGCATAAGAAACCGTCTGCCATAGCTTGGCTGTAGAGGAGCACCATAGATATGCGCCGGTGTCGTGTGAGCGTGACGCACTGCTTCCACTCCGTGTGTCAGAGTGGTTGGCACCCAGTGGCGTGACACGGAGGCCCCCTGGCAAGTCACAACCAGCCTTCAGTTCGATCAAATTACCTTCTGACCTCAGAATCCACGGCACTCTCTGTTCCGAGCATAACGCAGGTCTGCTGGAAATCCAAAAAGCCATTTATTTTTCAAAGGATATATTTTGTTCTGGCAACACAGCAGGGAGCTGTAATTAAACTTAATACGGAGATTTAAAGCAGAAGAATGACTCTAATCTAATCAGGCACTGGGCACTGATCAGTCATTTGTCTGGACTCACTAAAAAGGTCTCAAGGAACTGAACTGCAAAGATGCTGCTTCCCGAGAGAGAGCGACCAGCTGTATCCGCTCAGGAGGCGACACGGCGAGGCCCCGCTTTCCGTCCGGCCGGGTAAACTCATCATATCAAACCGTTAGTTTGACAAAAAGAGATTCTTCAAATTCAATTTAACAATGGAGGCAGACAAGCGTGTAGCAGATGCATGTAACTGATAGCATCGTGATACTGTCATGTGATAAGCTGACTTCACGTTTGAGAAATCGTGAGGCCGAGCGACACGAGCGGAAAGGAAAACATGGCGGAGGGATGTTAAACTTAATGTGATAATCCTGTAAATATTTGATCACATTTTAAGTTGGGTGTTTCCTTTGAATTTAAATCCACTTTCTGGTCTCTGTGGCCCCACCTTGATCAAATTAATGCTGATGTATGTACTGTAAGGGAGGGACATATCAGGGATTTCTCATGCAGAAGTAGGAAGTTCAGTTTACATG
Organism: Hippopotamyrus pictus; assembly: GCA_026781145.1. Lineage (NCBI taxonomy): Eukaryota > Metazoa > Chordata > Actinopteri > Osteoglossiformes > Mormyridae > Hippopotamyrus > Hippopotamyrus pictus. The sequence continues at coordinate 9,132,386 of JAODLC010000085.1, read as the reverse complement.
TACAATATACTAAATTTATCTTGAGTGTGGACAGTGTCCCCTGAGGCTGGCCTTAATCTTATACAGACAAAGCAGTGAAACTAATCAAAAGCTTTAACCATTTCTAACAGCACCAGCATTCCAAATTGGTTGTTTCTCTGTTGGCTGCCGTTCTTTTCCTGACTCAGAATCCTGTGTTCTGGTATGCTCCCTCATTAAAGGTCCAACAAACACACCTACCTGAGACCTGATTCACAGCCATTACATTATATACTTGTACCTATACCATCACACCACCTGCTGCCCAGAAAGGACATTCTTTGAATCTATAAACCAGGGGTGTCAAACTCCAGTCCTGGGGGGCCAGAGCCCTGTGTAGCTTAGTTATTTCCCTGTTCCATCACAAATGATTCAGCTCAAGAGCTGTGTGGTAATTAGCACCAGGACCTGAATCAGGTGTGTTAAGTGAAGGGAATCCAAAAATTGTGCAGGGCTCCGGCCCCACTGCTGTAAAAAGTCCTGATAAATTTATCAATGCCTTGCATTAGAGAAGAATTTTATCATTGTGATATAAAGTGTGAATATCATCAACGGGGACTCTTTATCACCCAAGAAAACATGTACAAACTCAAGAGTTTCGCTCACCCTTATCTGTCCAAATGCCAGAGATTTTAATCCAGACCCACAGTGCTACTCGGAAACGCAGCCTGAGATGCGAAGAGGGCGGAGCTTGTAGGCAGCTCACATCAGTCCGCGAGCAACAGGGCTCAGGGCTGGGGTATGAACACCGGCAGAAAAAATGAGCAAAGTGAAAGAAAGATGGGACGCTCTTGTTATTTCCTCTCCCTGGGCCATTGCGGAGCGACGCGCGCGTCAGTCTCTCATAGCGACTCTATCATCGTTTCTGGTGTTACGGACTAGTGACTTAGGTTCCTGCAGGAAACAGGATGTGACGAACATGGACAAGACGTGCTTTGTTTTCTACTTCTTAAAACCTACAGTGTAGTAATTCTTCATGTACGCGAAGTAGCTAGAAGTAAGAATGGGACGGATAAAAAGTGGTAAATACAAAGACTAGTGCATGTTTAATTAAGCCATATAATCTGAGACTCTTTGTTGTGCCTCTAACCATATATGGACCTGATTAAGCTTGTGGTATGTATCATGGCCCTCTATTGGAAACGTCATTGAAGGATAGATGGATGGATGGATGGTTTGTCTCTGTATGTAACATGTAGGATTAGCATGACAACAGTAATACCGAAAAACTGCACCCCCAGTTTCTAAATCAATCATCTCAAAATCGATGTCTCTTCCAGATGTTGAGCGTTGGACATTCTGTTAATTATACTCTCCTCCACTGACCCCCCTCCAGGCTAGTGCCCCCCTTTGGTCATGCCTGTGTATGTGCCCCCACCCTCCTCCTCACTTGCCGCCTGCCTCCAGCTATTTCAGAGGCATGGTAGGGCAGAGGCACATTTTTAAAACTCGTTGTGGTTTTCTGACTCTCCTTTGGGCTAGACTGTGTCTGCAATCAGCATCACACAGTACTACACAGTCACACATCGTCACGCTGTCAAGGAGCAAATCTAAAGTTTAAACTGCCCCTTGTATTTCTCTGGTTTTAACACCTCTCTCAATACACAGACTTACCTTTCCATTTGCACTCAATATGTCTTTACATAATGCTCTGAACTCTCACATTACAGTCTTTCCTGTCTCGTACCTTCATGGTACAATAAATGATCTGTCTTACCAGTTTAAACTAACAGTGAACCATTTCCAAAAATGCTTTAAGCAAACCAGTGCTAATCTCCACATCCTGTAGTTTTGCCGGCTGCACTTTCCTTGGGGCACTGTGTGGGATACAGGCCTCTCTCGGGATGTAAACAGAGTGTCCTCCTTGACCCCCTAGGCTCTAACATGCAGATCCTAAGACCTGGATTTCAGCTTCACGCCACAATGGCATTAATGTGCTTTATGGACCTGAGGTATTACTTTGTTTATAATATTCCAGAATCCCGGAAGAATTATTCCAGTACATGAAATATCTTAGTTCAGGGACATTGTTTAGTTTTACGCGAAGTGAAATAAAATGGAGTTTTGGATAAACTGTAGTCTTGTAGTGTATATGTGTGAGTATGCAAAATGACTTCTGTGAAAAACTCGCTGGGTGATTCCTGCTCTGAGGGTGGGAGGGTGCTGGACTTACCCCTGGTTCAATATCACCGAAACAACACGTTTGTGGTTTGAGTAAAACCCAGGGTAACCGTTGGGGCCAAAGTAATTTGTGTTGTATTACGCTTACATGCTTGGTCCTTGATTCCAGAATGGCAGGGCAATTTTAGCGAGTCACCAGAGCTGCTCCTCGTGCCCATGTTGGGCCCTCACCTTGACACGGTCATTAAGGAGCATTACGGCGTAATGACTCCGGTTTAAAAGCTTGCCCTGCCGCCTCTGTCTCTGACGGCCAAATGAAAAGCTCCTTCTTAACTGCTTCTCCTACAAAGAGGACGAGAAGCTGAGTGGACATCTGATAAGAGGTTCGGGGGGGGGGATATCGATGCTATCGGCCCAGGCTTGAGGGCAGTGAAATTGAGGGGTGTGCAAGATCTACACGCAAACTTGTGCCAGCAAGTGCAGACTCCCCTAAAGCCAACCCCATATCGCACCTCTAGGTCCTGCGATCAATGACTTAATCAATAACACCATTACATGCCCTGAACGCATTATAACCAGAATCAAAAAATTACTCCTGCTAAAATTCTGCTCATTAAACCATGTCTGAGGGATTAAACCAAGCCTGCGGTCATTCCGGAAGCCTGGAAGTCTTCTGTTGGAGTACTGCTCAGATTAGACCAACATCACAGAAACAGAGTTATTTATCCATATTTCCAGTTTGTAATTTGAGTATCCTACTGGTTTACACACTGCTGTTGCTGTCTTTCACTGTTATAACCTTTCTGTCCAATGATGCTTTGGACTGTCCTGCATAAAAGTGAGCTGGAAGCTAGTTGTACCACAAGGCTCAGTCCTTGGATCCCATAGTCCTGTCTGCTTGGCCTTCCCATGACTGAGGCTAGAGACACATATCCATGCTGGCTGTGGTCTCTTTCTTGAGCTCCCCAAGCCCTAGGAAGACACTCTCATAGAGAGCAGACACAGTTTGAGAAAATGTAAAATAACGAAAGTACCCATATCCCATGGGTAAGGGGGTGTCAGGCATAGAGGGAAACTTGGCGTTCATAATTACTGCGGAAAATGTGGGTATAATACAGTAATTAGTCATGCTCGCTAAATTATCTGTTTGAGTCCGGTTCTTAAACATGATCGCTTTTCAGTGTTCCATAAAGAAAAATTATAGTAATTACAAAGTAAAAGCCCATGTCCCTCTAACTGGTATTAAATAAGAAATGAATCAGTTAACCTTAACATTTTTGTGAGAGTATTGGCTATGTATGAGCAATCGCTGAATATAATGTAAACTTTAATCATCTGTACTTTGGTTTTCACTGTATTTTTAGGTCAGTTGTATGAACTAGAAAATAAACTTGATATGATTCTTATACCAACAGAGCTGCAAGGGATGTCACACATAGCTGGATGAAGAGATGTCATGCCCTTTCGTGGCCGTGCTTGGAGCTATTTATGTGTGGCATGTTTGCAGTTTTACTATCCTGCTTGTATTAGACCAGCATCATTTGCCCACACGCTACGGCCTCAATTTTCCACACGCGCTCCTTAACAAGGAAGAGAAAACACCAGCCTTTCACAAGTCACCCACCCTCCTCATGCTAATTTTAAACAACATGTATGTCTCTTATTGGCAGACATACTCTACCAAAATGATTCGGATAGGAAATGGGATGTTCTGGCATAATGAAGACATGAAAAGGACAAAAAACAGACGAAGAGTGTGGGACCCCTGAAGTTTGGGGGCCCCCTCATGGTCAAAAACAGCCATTACACTAAGTATTAAATGAACAGAGATGCTGAAACAACTTAAATGTTCTGCTAACGAGCTAGTTAGTTACGATCTTCAACTCTGACTATTTATTTATCTTTGAAACATTCAAAGAGGTGTTGGGGGCTGAAGTGACTTTTTGAGTGGAGCCCCAAAAACAAGAAACCTACCCATGAACGGCCACAGTGGGTGGTATGAACTGTGAGCTACCTGCAGTCTCTTTCAGCGGCTTCCTTCATCTGTTCATCTTCATGTTCATTTAGGTACCCAGTCCTCCTGGTCCACTATCGTTCCACTCCCGGTCTAGGCTAGTTTCCATGGCAGCCAGCCAGGGTATGGAAATGGTTGCCATTTCGGATCTTAAACTTGCCCGCTGAGGTCAGATCCTGGCTTGCCATGCCCACTACCCCCAGCACCCCTCGCCGCTTCCTTTACATGCATTAACTTTAAGTTCAAGCAATTTCAATCCGGGATGAGCGACCAGGGTGCCGCTCAGCCACTCAGCTGCGTTAATAAGCCTTTGGCGAAGACCTACTGTTTGTGTTTCCTGGATATATTAAGAAATGCAGACTTTCCTCCATCTGAAACGGCTGCATTTGCATTTAAAAGCTGCATTATCAGTTACTGTTTCGGGGCAAGTGCATGCAGGAATTACCCAGGAGAGACAGGAAGCAGTGTTTTCTCTGAACCTGGAGACGATCCTCTACGACTTCCAATAACACCAATTTGGGGAAAAAAAACTGTTTTTGCTTTGAATAGAGAAAAAGGGCAAGTTAAGGAACGAGAGGAGGCGGGCGATGGTGCAGCCCATCTGTCAGAGGAAACGGGCTGTTTATCATGTCTGCCAGAGCTCCGTTTTGCCCTCTTTGTGCCATTAAGATGAGGAAATACGTGAGGCTCTGTTTGGAAAAGGGGGACCGGAGGCTTCGGAGGAATCTCGCACCTCTATAGCGTCATGTTTGTGGCTTTTGCTCGTTTCTTTGCACAAAGGCCTGTCGTCTCCAATAGCTCATAGTAATAATCAGATTTAAAAGCCTGATTTATGGTGTGAGGTGTGCAGTGAGCATGCGGAGGAGCCTCGTTAGCATGAACACAAGTTAAACGGATAGTACCTAACAAACGCAGTGCCTCAGGAGGAGGGTGTGGCTTCAACATTTTCCCACCAAAACCGATTGGCTGGTCATGTGACAGGCCGGCGAACGGGATGTGCCTCTCGAGCCAGACTTTGCCATCAGTCCGGGAAACCTACCCTCTCCTTTCAGCCTTACGGCACCGAAAAAAAACTTTCCCTTCTGCAAAGTTGTCACATCCGATCTGCGGCTGCTTTCGGCGGGGAAGGGGAATCCGAGGGGGTCACCGGATCAGCTGGTGCCTCAGGGCTCCTCGCCTGCAGTACAAAAGACTCGACTCAACTCATGTTAGTCATCGCGCCGGCCTATCAGTGGTGACGGACCGCCAGCTCAGTCCACGGACTAGCGGTGATAGCGGCCTTGAAATGCTAAGTGCTTAATTAGAGACCTTTCATATCACTTATCGGGGCCTCGTCTAACATAGCCCTGGGCGTTCTACTTTACGCACATCTCCCAGGAGTCTCCACCAACTTTATTGTGGTGACAAGTCAAAAAGAAACAAGTGGTTTTTAATCTTGTGGTAGCCTCCCCGCTCCTGCTCGCTCCTACATCTATATTTACATCAACACGCGGTCCTAAACCAGAGCTAATTAAAGGTAGGGGAACGTTAACCCTGAAATGAAGCGATGCATCTACCTTGTAAACATTTTCGCAGTGCTCACTGTGAGCTTGGGGGGACTATCGATTAAGACAGACCTGTGGAATCTGAGGCCATTAATGAACTTTAAAAGAACTCTTTAGAGAAACCCCTGGTTTGAAGTCTTGGGGTCTCCTTTTCCAATCCAAGACTGTCACTTCCAAGGCTGTCCATCAACCTCCTGGCGAGTCCACATTGCATTTGTGCGTGAGAATAACGTCTTTTACACCACAGGGAAATCCGATAATGAAAATGACGCTGTTTTTGAACCTGGCCTTGTTGAAATGTTTTATTTATTCATGGTTTCATGAGGTCTTGTAGGGACATGACAGTGTGGAGAACTGTGTAAAATGAGGTTTCAAGCTATTGTAGGCTGATGTGTCGACTTACTCATGAAAGAGTGAACCCTGCCGCTGTTATTGTTTGTGACAGGAAAGCAAAATATTTATAAGGAGGACTTTATGCTGGCTTTGCGTACTGCCAAAAGGGTTAGAGAGAGTTGCCAAACTGCCAGGTACCCTTCAGAAGACCTGTCCTGTTGTGTGTCTCCACAGTGCTCCCATACCTACCGTGCTATTTATGTGGCTCCAAAACGCAACCCGTCCATAAAATGCAGTGGAAGGGAAAATTATCCCATCAACTGTTAGCTTTTTGAGAACTACTAGCTATTTTAGACTACATGCTAGAAACAGGGGTCAACGCCACAACGAATTCTGACGATCATTGTGATCAAAATGCAATTTTGCATAACAACAATGCATAATGTATGGACAGGTTAACAATCCCAGGCTCTCTCTCTTCTCTCTCTCTCTCTATATATATATATGTATGTGTGTGTGTGTGTGTGTGTGTGTGTGTGTGTGTAAATATACATACACTTCCATACAGGAAATAAAAATGATACATTAAAAAAAACGTTTGCCCTAACCCTAACCCTAACCCTAACCCTTTGGGTAAAATGGTGTGGAGTATCGACATAGGAAATGAGGAGTCAGGTTTTGGGGTCATGGAATGTTCTCCCAGGATCATTCTGCCAAAGATTGACTGCAGCACCAAAAACTACCCCCCATGACTCCAGTGTGCTTCCAGGTGGAGAGTTAGGGGGGCACCCTTGCTGTTAATGAATGCAACCAAGAGCGGAGCCCATCTGCCACTGTGGATGCTGAACTGTGATGTGCTGAGTGAGCGACGGTGTAGCAACGGCATAACGGTGAGGCTTGTTCATGACACAGTGGTGGAATGCAGCTCTTCGTCATTTCAATTGGCAAGTTATAAAACACCATTCAGTGCCCTTAAACGCTACACTGACGGCTGGGAAGAAAACAGAGAAACAAAAGAAAAAAAAACATAACATGTACAGACCTATGTGCAGCTTGTCGGCCCACAGAGCCTGAGAAGTGTCAAGCCGCTGTTACCGCGCACTCCTGCAGGAGGAAACGACTCCACACAGAGTCGCAGTCAGCTACCTGAGCAACAAGCAGCGGTGGGGAGTACGGGAATACATGTGACAGCGTTATGTATTTAAATTACAAAATATGAGTAATTGTATTCACTACAGTTACCATACAAATTCACACTGCCAAAATAGTTACTTTTCAAAAACATGTAGATTAATCAAGAGATTGCTTTCAATTTCAGTATACATTTTTTTTTAGTTTCAATTTAAAATATTCAAAATTTATCCAGTAGTAGTCTACAGTATATGGAGATGTCAACCATACCCCCAGAGTTAAAAATAAAAAATAAAACACGTACTAACAAAAGAAATCGCATAAAGGAAGTGACCGAACCTGCACAACGCAATAGTTTTAATTCATGGAAATTCCACGAATATTTCACATTTAAGCAAATAATAATAATAATAATAATAATAATAATAATAATAATAATAATAAAACATTTTAGTGCAATGCGAGCTCTGCTTGCAGGCAGTCCTTTTGGGGCTACAGACTAAACCACTATTCTAAAAACATTCTGTTCGTGTTTTCAGTTGTTATTCTACTTACGCTTGAATATAAATGATTGATGCACTTTGAATTAATGTGCAGTTCGATGTTAACTATTTTTCAGTTGTGGTAAAGTAAATGCTTTTGAATGTAAAATCAATTTTAAAGTAACTAAGAAACTGAATTAATTTGTTACTTCCATGGCAATTTTTTTTATGTTCCCGGAAGCTCCGGGAGTTTCCCGCAAATTGACAGCAGCTCCCTGACACTAGCAAATGATGCGCAATATCCCGGAAATCTGTCGTTCTTGCGGTAAAATTAGTCAGCAGTAAGCCTTACCGTTGCAACCTTGCGCCAAATTTCCCTCCCAAGTCTGCAATATACATACAGCATTACCGTAATACCAGCCAAGCATTGGACAGCATCCCAGCCCTCCTGAAATCAATATACCTAAGGTAGGATGTCTGTAATTTAAAGTATTTTGATTAGATTAGATTGATTGAGGTTCTACCTTGGAGTAATCTAACGGTTTCAAATTACATGTATTCAGTAATCTGTAACATGATAAAATTTTAAACTAACCTTCTCAACACTAGTCAGGCTCTGACGCCCGGAAGACGCGAGCAGCTGTTTTACCGTGGCGGCCGAAGGTTGCCGACTTTGGTCTGCACACTCATTTACATGTATGTAAGAGTTTTATTATCTTGCAAATAGTCTATATATATTGCAAACTCCCCCTAGGCTTTTACTGTAGGTAATTTTAGGTTTGTAATGGAATAATATCAATTTGCAGTACGACTTCGTGCGTGAGCGTGAGTCTGAAAACGTGAATTTTATGCCAGATGCGTGGAAGTTAGCAACTCGGTTGACGGCGTTTAGTTTTACCCTTCTTTAAATGTTACCGTTCACGGGAAAACATTCACATGCGAGCGTTACGGAAGCTCGAGCGACGGTTTATCGTGAGCGCACGCTAACGGTAAAGTCTCGCGCCGGTATTGGCGGGCTAGCATTCGGCCGCGAGCCTGCCGCAGCGGCGCCGGCCGGCGCGAGGCCCGCGAGACAGCGGGTATTTAAAGAAGTTGGAGGCACACAAAGCCCAGGCTGTCAAATGCTGCCACTGTGGTGACGCCTCCCGCTCTGGGGATTGTCGAAGCGCTGAGACAGCACAAGCGAAAAGGGCGAGCTTTTCCTGGAAGAAACACAAGAAAGTGAACTTCCAGCTCGAGCTGGTCGTCTTCCATGTTTATTTACCCAAGAATAATAATGCGTGTGTTTAATACATGAGGGAAACCTTAAGAAACCTCTCCCCCTAAAGGCGAAGCCCAATCTGTGACGGGTTTACCAGCCTTATGGTCACACTGCTGTTTTTGGAGATAAAGCCAGCTAAGTTGGTTTAGCGTTATATCATACGATTACCTCGGACAGCTGTCTTTTGAGCGGAGATTTGTATTGCAACGGCACTGATCATGCCCGACTGACAGCCGTAAACAGAGACAGACAGGTAAATGTCATATCGGCACATATTTGCAGCAGTCATATTTTTATTACATCAAAAATCACTTATCTTCTACACAGAGAAAATACTCCACCATATTTCATAATTGAAAATAAATGTAGCGGGTTCCTACTGCCCGTGTATCGATCCGCATCGTCTGTGGTTCGTGTTAAATGAGTGGCGCAAGAATTTTGGACCGTGGCATTTTGCATTACATGTGCCCCCTCTAGTGGCTGAGTTTGTTCACAGCCCAAGGCGTGAACAACAAGCTACGCAATAGAGAACTACTCAATTAAAAATAACGCATTTACCACATGGTGTGACTATTTATTTATTCTGTCAAAATAGGGATGTACATACATATTGACTATCTGAAATTATTTTTTTAGAGACTTAATGCTATATAAGTGGGAAGAACACAATCTGTACCTGAAGCATGATGGGGGGGGCAGGAAGGATTTAATCTGCAGATGCGGGCAGAGAGAGCGGCACTCTCTGAAGAGTTTCCGCTGTTTAGATGCTTCTTCAGCGGGGTGGCTGTCGAGCCCCTCTCTGCATTTAATGCACTTCCCCGGTGACGCCCTGAGGGCTCTCGCGCTTGACAATTAATGGGAGGCGTCTCCAGGGAGCGCTGTGGCTCTCCCTCTCTGACAATAAGCCATCCCCTCTCCCTGAAATGTTAAATATGCTGTTCTGACATGGGGAGCCCGCGGTGTGCGGCGCGTGCCGGGGACCGCGGCGGCCCCTCCGTATGCGTCTAAACGACGTTAAGTTCACAGCGCCGGGCTGCACATGGCAACCGCTCCATTTTGGCTGGACGGGGAGTGGGGGGGCAGGTGACAGTCCAGAAAGCCTTTGGAGTGAGATCTTGGGCTGTTTCCGATGGACCTCATGCCCGGTGCCACTCAAAGGGATGGAATGGGATGATAAGCTTGCTTATTTATTTATTTATTTATTTATTTATTTATTTATTTTGGGGGGGGGGGGTGATGTTGCTGTTTGAGAGACTGAAAATTGGGAAGGAAAACAGAGGGAAAATGGAGGGAAACAGGAGGAAACTAGGTAGATAATGGGACTATAGCAGTGTCGGGGGCTGGGGGGTGGTTCCTGGTAACAATAAGCAGGCTGTGACTCCATGTGGAAATCCGTCACCCGTCACCAGTGTGTCTCTCCCTGTTATTCTCATCGGCTGCCCTCCCCATGCTAAATTTCATGCTGGATATTCAGTTCCTTTCATTCATTTTGCTGCAGACGAGCGAAGCACCCACCCCCCCAACATACGATGGCGATCATGATAAGCTCCTCTGTGCGATCAGCTCACCTGCAGAGTCCGCCTGCTGTTTCGGTTCATGTGGCGGAATCGCCCCTCGTGTGGGAGACGCCTGGTGTTTTAAATCCACGCATCTCTTCCGATATGGACTGGGAATGACCGGAGTGAGCCCCGCCTCTTGCTGAAGATGGCCTGGAAAGAGCAGAAATCAGTCATCGATTTGTGGAGGAGAGATCTGACATGGAGTTTTTATTTTTTTTTACAATAATGACCATGGAGGCGCGAGGTGTGGAGCATGATGGGTAGTGGGGCCGGCGGTTCACCTGGGCCCGCTCCGCTCATTAGCGCGGGCATGCATATTAATAGGCAGCCTGGACAGGGGTGGGCCGCACACACAGCAGGCCCCCCGTCTGGCTGCGGGCTTTTCTGGAAAATTACTTGAATTACTAATTGTGATGGCTGGGGCTCTGCCAGCTATCACCACCACCCACCCCCCCAGCTCGGCACTGTTCCGGACCTCCTCGATGTGCCACTACTGAACACGTGCTTGATTGCAAGGCTGGGATGGGGACCGGCACTGGGTGCCACTCAAATGGACTGTGCTGGGCCCTGTGCCCCTGTTGAGGATGAGCATCAGCGCCCCCATCTGACACCAGGCTGACGGCGGTAAAGTGCCGCTAGGGCTGTGTGTGTGTGTGTGTGTGTGTGGGGGGGGGGGTGTCAGTTATTTCAAACTATGCACTATTAGTACAGTTTTTGTGTCCAGACATCAGTCCGAATCTTATTAACTGAGTGAACTTTGTTTTTTGTGACACAAAGAATATACATCTATGATAATTAAAAGCACAACATTAAATGAAGTCCTTGTCTATCTATATATCTATCTCTCTGTCTATCTATCTATCTATCTATCTATCTATCTGACTGTCCATGTTGTATATTTAACCTCCTTCCTGAGAAACCTCCTCCAGCCAGCATTCAGGATCCGTTTCGCCAAATGACAGGCAGTGCCACTTTCCCATGGAGCCACAGCTCTTTGTTTGGGACCCCACAGCAACCCCATCAGCAGCTGAAGACTGGCGGAGGAGGGCGCAGTGATGGGCGGGCACAGGCCCGCGGGCCGGTGGCAGGACGCTGTCGCCGCCCGCCTGACCGTTTGATGCGGGTGGAGGCGGTAATTTGTATTATTAAAGCGCTTACAGTCAGGCGGCGTGGGCCTTCTGCCCCTGCCCCAGCCGCCATGCCTGTGCTACCCTGAATATTAATACCTTCCTAATGAAAGCCCCTCTCTGCGGCTCACATTCCCACACCACCAGACATTTGCCCATCTGTCTGCGCTGTGTCAGGAAGGTCCGCTAAGAAGCATCGCTACATTAACAATAAGGCAGGGGCCGCCTGGTTATAGCCCCCACCCCATCACAAAGGGGCTCCAGGTTGGCCTATTCCGCAGACGTGTGGCGGGCAGCCGCCTCGTCGCTCGGCACCCGTCTCTGAAGGACGTGCTTCGCTGCTGTTTTTCCTTTGTAGCTCCATATTTATATTATTCACACAACTGTATCCCCGAAGTGCGGATAAAATCAATACCATCAAGGTCAATTGTGGGTTGTAACTTGAAAATAGTGAGCGCCTCAGTTCCTGTGCCAGACGCTGGGCCTCCACGAGCTCCCCGCTTTGAAGCCATGCCGGGTTCAGCAGGCTCCTAATTCAGAAGAACGCCGGCTCGCGGATGTCTTGCGCGTGAGCGGCGGTGTGCATGAGCCATGGATGTATCCCGCGTGTGCTGTACTTGTATGTGCTGTACTTGTATGTGCTGTACTTGTATGTGCTGTAGATCATGCCCGCAGCATCCTACCCGAAATCGTACGGATCATATGTTTTGGAATCCGTGCGCCATTCACAAACCACGTGACACATTTACATTCTGTTTTTTTAGCAAACGCAGGGGTGATGCCAGGACTTGATCCTTTGGGGGGCGCAGCACCCTGAACAAAAATGTGACCCCCTTGCCCGCCTTGGATGGGGGGGGATCGTGGGATAGGTTGATGATAAAATGTGCTGAGCTGGGGGTAATCCCTAAATGGTTTTAGAATAACCATTTTTCAGGGGGGCCAAAGCCCTTGTAATTTGAGTCTAGAACCTTCTATGACGAGACACTTTTATCCAAAACAGGGTCAGCCTGTCTGTGGGTAATAGCTTTGCTTAAAGACCTAACAGCCGAATCACTCTGGTGGGTTTTAAACCAACAACCTTCCTATCACAGATACGGCATCTGAACCCACTGGACCACTCAACACTTTGCATGTGATATGCTGATGGTCCATAAGCCAAACACCAGATATCAAGAACAGGCAAGTTTAATTAAACTATATGAATGTGAAAATGCTTTGTGAATGTATAAGTATCACATATATACAAAACACAAAGAAATTCATCTCTTTTAAAGTAAAGTTTATGCTTCGTGGCAAGGCTTTAGAACAGAGTAGGCAAAGAAGACGACAGGTCCTTTGATTTAAAACACAACACAGCTGCCGAAAGATGTCACCCTGGCAGAGGGTGGATCTTAAAGTGACAGTCCACCCGATTTCCCGAGGTGTGACAGCCGAGGACTGAGTGAAAGCGGCGGACATCCGTCTGTCAGGGTGGCACTAATGAGTGTGACCCGTATGGAGGCCATGAGAAGATAAGGACCCAAGGAACTGAATTTATTTGTCCTGTCACGACACGGGGTGTAGATCAGGGTCTGCTGTCTGAGGCAGTGGGCTTTACAGCGGGAACAATGAAGGCGTGTTTGGCTTTTTATTGTGACCGCGGTCACAAACGTTGAGCTGATGTACAGCCGGCGGAGCGATGCGCGGGATTTCGGCGAGGCTAGCAGGCTAACGTCTTGCTGACTCGGCGCGACATAATCAGTTACATGACAATCAAAGGTTCCCTCTCACTCCCAATGTCAGGCCAATTATCCGGTATATACCTTGTTGTTAAATCCTGACATTTTTACCGAGTCACAGGCATGTGACCCACATGCTCTGTGTGTCTGCTTTGATTTATTCCGCCACTGCAAACATCCGTTTCTATAGATAAAAACGTGTTAATATTAGACCGGCTTTATTCTTCCCAAAAAAGCCTTTCCTTCTGATGCCTGGGCTGTTTGCAGTGAGCAATGTTGATGTGGGTTCCTCGTAGCCGTGAGACCACTGCGTTGCCATGGAAACCCCCCCCCCCCCAGTGCCGCTCTGCTTCTTCCCGCGATGAATTTGTAAGCCCTCTTGTCACCGCCGCGGTTGCAGCTTATAAAAACGTTCCCCATCCGCGGCCTTGATTCGAAGGGGGAGGCACGCTTCGGCAAGCCAGTCGCCGGATAGGAGGCGGGAGGCGACCGCAGCCCCCCGGGGTCTGCGCTGCACGCATTAAAGGCGTGGGGGCAGCATGCCTTGCTCCCCGTTTCTGGGACTGCAGCTTCCTGTCACGGCAGCAGGAGGCTGCCAGATATGTGGCGGAGGGCACCACGGGGAACTGGGGGCGTGGGGGGGGGGGGCAGACCACGAATCTCAGTGTGGAAACGCAACACTGACCCACCAAAAGCTCACCAGTAACCTGCATTACAGGCACCACACATCTCAGACGGGCACCGTGCTGATGAGGTGGGGCGTGAATCTAATATGTGATCCGATTTCTACACGTGGGGGTGAGGTAGATATGAGCTGGGACACAGCAGCTATTGTGATATTAATGGCAGCAAAGCGTCACATTGTCATCAAAGGGCTCTTTGTTAGATAAACTCATTTTGCTATCCAGCTACACATTTTAATACAACCAGCATAATGTGTCAGTTGTTTGGGAAGCTGGATGTTAAGAGGCTGGTGTGAGGAGACTCAGGGAGAAGCCGTCAAGCGGGCGACGGCAGCGTGATGACAGCAGTGTATCTCTACGATTTAAGGACTCTGAGGCGAGCAGCTTCTGGGCTCATATTTAAAATAAATGACTCTGCTGAGCCCAGGAATGTGAGCATGCTGCTTTTGTACTGTACTCAGCATTGAACAAGGCAGTGCTTTTTGCTGGCACAGACACGGCATAGTATTAATTGTCATCTGCTGTGGGCATTCACCCTCTGTGGCCACACCCACCTCTGCTATTCACTTAGTCTTGGTGGGCTAGCCTCTAGGGCTGGTCTTGTTTCTCAGTTCTCTGGTACTAGTTGGTTCTACCTGGATTTGTTTGATTTGTACTGGCTTTGGCTTTCCGCCTGTTCTCTGGTTCCTGTTTGCTCTTCTCCGGTTCTTCGTTTGTTCCCCTACCCCATCTTTGGCTAAACCCTTCCCAGCTCAGCCCTTGAGTACTGTTTAGCTGCCCCTGCTACGTACCTCACATTCAGTGGCCCCAGCTCTGTCAGTACTGGGCACTCAGCGGCTCAGCTGCTAAAGATGAGATGACTGAGAAGCAGCAGACCCGGCCACGTGGGTGTGTGCTCTTCATGGTGTGACCTTCTGCCTACATCAGTGTTCGTCGTTAATGAAGTTTCAACTTTGTTAAATCCTGTCACTGTAACACGTGGAGCCGCCGCCTTCAAGCAAAATTGGAGGTTATATGATGTGTTGGCAGTTAAGGAATTTGGAAGTGTGGTCAGATTTCCTAGACTTTCATGAAAATGCATTAGGTGTGTCATTAGGTGGTCACAGGATGGCATTCTCTGAACAATGTTTCATGGTTATGGTGAGATGTCAGTGTCGCACTGACTTGCCGTCTGTGTTTATGTGTCAGTCAGCCTGATCAATGGGCTCCGTTTACGCTCTTGTCATGTTAAAAGTGCAGCGTCTAACCCACTCAAGCACAGCACGTTATTTACAGGTGTGAACAATAATTAAACAAGCCCTCGGCCTTCCTGTGTCTGTGTGAAAAGACAGAACTTGTTTTAATATGATTATGTGTTTCAAATGGCAATGATAATGAGGGACTTTTCCTTTGACCTGTAAACCTTCCATTTTTTCTTATCGTGTCTTTATTTGTTCAGGACAGTATGTGCTGTTAGGCTTAACGCTGTAACTGATTCTAAGGGTCCTGAGGCCTAGATTAAGTGAAGGGTGTGTCCTGATCCTGAATGAAGTATTCTGTTACAGACAACTCAATCCTTGTCAGGTCCAAATAGGTTAGAGGCATCAATATTCTTGACTTTGAAACGATTACTACATGTTCTTTTGATTTCTAAAATACTTTATTTTTCTGTATTTACATGCTCACATAGTTTCATATTAGCGGATGTGCACAGAGCACCTGGAGCACAAGATTATTATTAGTGTATTATTATTTTGAAGAGAGGTTTGGTGGTTTGGTTTGCAGTTTATGGGGTAGCGCAGCATAATACCCCGATGGAAAAAGAATGGAGAGCTGGGGGTGAAATTAGCTGTGAGTTTTCCGAGCAAACCTCTGAATGATAGAGACCACAGAGGCGGCTCCGTGCCAGTGATGACTCAGCTGACGGGCGAGCCACTGTGTGACGACGCCGGCGCTGGGGTCAGCCAGGGGTCAAGGCGCTGATTGGGGTCACGCAAAGGGCACATTGTGAAGGAAACATGATGGGGCAGACAGGCATGGGGGTGGGCAGCTCTGCCAAGGTGCGGCGTGGGTGCAGCTGGGTAAGGCATTCTCTGAGATATTCTTATGAAAGAAGGTGTGGTTCAGCGTAAAGGTTCAGCAGTAAAGTCTGCCAGTGCCAATCTCTATAATCAACAATGAGTCAAAATGCCACTGGAGATACCCGTGGCATACCCGCAGGTAAACCCATTTGTACGAGAGAAACAAAAGTCAAAAACAAACAAACAAACGTGTGACCACGGGCCTGTATCAAAGTTGGATTTCTTGCTGAACCATTTAACTTGTCAGATTTAAGGTAGCCTAGGCTAAATGTAAGTGAACGAATATGAAGTCCATTTAAACTGGGCTACCTTAAATCTGACAAGTTATCTGGCTAAGCAAGAAATCTGGGTTTGTGGTACATGCACCACATGTTAATTATACACATAAGTCATGTTTCATGTAAAAATGCTAAATCAATCCGTAAATCACATGACACTGATGACCTGTTGTTGTTATGCGGTTTTTAATCAGACATAAACACAACTTGCATTAAGTTGAACAAACATTCAGTTAATCAGTTACTCAGTATTGAACACAAACCCTGAGTGAAACGGGAATCATGAAACCTGGCGGATGCACAGACAGTAATTCCTCTATACAGGTGGCCGTCAGCCGAAACCATCTCCTGACACGTCTCGCCAAATATGGTTTGATCACCACGGCTCTGGGAGGCGACTGATGCTCCGTTTCATTCCTCAGCACTTGTATGTATCGTCAACAGCATCTTTAAAAGTCATCCACACACTGCTCCCCACAGGGATCAAGGCTGACACTACCTTCCAAAATGGCAGTGGCAGATAGGAGGATATTTACAGCTGCATTGGCAAATAGATCTTTCTTTACAACTGCAGTGTCAGGCAGAGCATTATTTGTTTACAGCTGCAGCATAGGAATGTTTGTTTACAGTGGCCATGATAGCCAGAGGACCATTTTTTTACAGCTGCAGTGATAGCCGGAGGATTGTTTGTTTACAGCTGCAGTGATAGCCGGAGGATTGTTTGTTTACAGCTGCAGTGATAGCCAGAGCAGTGTTTGTTTACAGCCGCAGTGATAGCCATCATGACTAATGGTCTGGCTGTGTGTCTTGTACACCAACAATGCTCCATTGAGACACCAGCTTGTTAAGATTCAATGACTTGTTGATAATTGCTGTCCAAAATAAGAGCACATGTGCTGTGTACAGAATGAAGTATGTGCTATCATTTTACCTAAGCCCTAATGCTCCAGCTTCAGCATCCATATTTCTTAAGAAGTCATTTTAGGGACGGAATTAGATATTCAGATTAAAGTAGGAACCTGTGATGCATTATCAAACGCTAATAACAAATTGGTACATGGGTGAATGGATTCAGTTAAACTCTATTTAATTTTATATAGTGCCTTTCACAACACAGTCACCCCAAAGCACTTGACAGGAGTATGTGGTGATACATCATTTATTTAAAATGGTGCACGAAATGGGGAAAAGGGAAGAGGGAACAAAAGAATTCCAAAAGAAAATGGAGGAGAGGAATCAAAAACTCCAGAGTACGGAGAAAAAAACCTCCGGGGGTCCAAGGTCGACTGGCTGCCCTACTCCCCCGGGCAAACTGACATTATAAAAACCAGAGAAGATGAGTCTGCTTAAATAAAAGTAAGGTGTAAACTGTGGTGATAGTCAAGGTCCATCAGGATTCCATCAAATAACCTTTAAAATTCATAAAGTTAAGCACATTTAAACAGAAACAGAAAAAATACAATGACTTACTCAGGGCTAATTATCTAAATATTTATAATACATGTTACATATCAAGCCTCCAACAGGTAAAAGGTAAATGCACTATACATGTTAGCATGCACTACCCAGTAATGCTGAAGAGTTACAAAACAGAATATGATCGTTACATCTCTTAATATTATATATAATGCACAATTGTGTCTTTAAGGAACAATTAACCATGAACCAGTATCTTTCAAAGTGGACATAAGCTCACAGTGGCTTTAAGGAGCTGGAATATGCAAAATGTTGGCATTTACTGGCATTTCCACTTTAGAATGAGAGTAAACACTGCTCAGCTTCTCTGCTCACTGATGCCTCTGTGTCTCTGAGTCCAACTACATTTAAGAGTCACTGTCTTCGAGTCCCTCCAGACGTTTAATACCTATTGACTTTTCCGAAAGATAAAAAGTGAAAATCGTCGTGTCTAGGAAGTTTATTAACTGGACAGTTTGAGGCAAACAGTTCCTGGCTTTTTAACGTCACCACCTAATTCTAAAATGCTCCGTCTCATGAATTTCTGCGCTTTGCCTCAGATTTTACAGATCAATATGTTCCTCTCCATTGCCTGAATGTTTAATGTTTTCGAGTCAATGTGCTTTTATCAGTCCAGAAGCTTCATTGAGTTATTGTGTGGAGAATCACAGATTCCAGAGGACGAGCAAAGGAATGGTCCTGCATTAATGGAGGCCGAGCACACGTTAGGCTGTGCGATAACCTCCTAATGCCGGTCATTGATGTTAAAAGGGGAGTGCTAAAAAAAAGAAGAAGGTCATTGAAAAACATGTGTAGATTTACAGAGGAAAAAGATGATTACTGGAGACAGAAGATGGCTGCGACGTCAAGCATCCTTGGAAGGATCTGTTTTCAACCACAAATCCAGTGAAGAAGGAGAGGGTAAAGCATGAAACAAAGGAGGAAGTAATCCAAGCGCCGACTCGGAGCGAATGGCGTTGCGCTCGTGGGGGACCTGGTGCTGACAGCCGCTGATGAAGCATGAGCACGTTCATGCAGTGCTGCAGTGCTGCAGCTCCTTGGTGTGTTGAAGATGAACCTTGAACTGCGACAGACAGCATGATCCTGGCTGTTACCTGCCTGAAAAACCCAGAATAAGCGATGGAATCCAAGTGATCAAAAATGAACAGGCATGTATGTATTTCGAGTTGGAAGAGGGAAAAAATGAATCCTTTAAGGAACCGCATATCCTGAATGACATGTCACATTTTGGCTGGTGCACGACTTGTCCTGGGTGCTGCGGTGAATTTCGCATGAAGAAGCGAGCTCAGGGGGAGATTCTCCAGCTTAAGTCTGCAGTCGCATGTTGATCTGGTGGAAGTTCACATGTGCTTGTGCTGAGAGATAAAAAATGAATGCCTTGCACCATTTTTCTTCCTGGGACCAGGAGTTTGTCAGACGGAAACCTGCCAGTCACATGGTATTGAACAATCTTTAAGAGACATTCTGCTTCAGTGAGCCAAGGTCACTAATGCCGCATAACTGACAGGCAAATAATTTTATTGTAGAACCAGCTCTGGGCGGAGGCGAACCCCGTAGGAAAGACCAGAGAATCAGCAGAATTACGTGGAAACAAAGAATATGGCTGAGATCAGAACAATGAGATTCCCAGCTGATACCAGGGTTCTGTGCACCTGTTCTGTTCAGAACAGTGAGTTTCCTAGCTGACACTAGAGTTCTGTGCACCCGTTCCGTTCTGCAGTAAACTCACTTGAAAGGGTGTGAATCCTGTGAAGGGTCTATGTGACAGACATGTGCTGAGAAGACAGATGATCGGAATGGCAAAACAAGGTGCAAAGCAGTTACTTAACACCTAACAACACTGATGTTACTGTCAGGATGGATGTAACTGTTCTGGGGAGCCACTTGTCCTATTCAAGGTTGCCGGGGTCTGGAGTAAATCCAGAAATCTACAGGCACAATGTAAGGAGTAATCTAGGATGGGGGACCAACTGTCACGCCCCGCTCCGTTCGATCCTTCTGTGTGCCACGCCCACCTCGTTACCTCATGTTCCTACCTGATTGTTTCCATCTGTGTCTAGTTATTTCCAACCCGTCTTGTGTATATAGGTCCGCGTCTTCCTGGTTTGAGTGTCTGTCATTGATGTTTGTAGGTGTTTCCCCGTGTCGCTGCCATTAAAAACTTACGTTTTGCCCTACGTCCTGGCTCTCTCGCCTGTTTGCCGGCTCGCTCCCCTACTCAACGTGACATATTTCAGTTGTTTTCTGAAATATTAACTAACAAAACTGCTAATTTAAATGTGGGGCATTCAGTATATTGAGGACAATACACTAATCTGTCTGCTTTCAAAGGAGCAGCCACAGACTCCTTAATTTCCCTCTTTTGCAGTAATGCTCCTGACCTCTCCTGGCTATCGCCAGTTATTACAGTTAGCACTGAACGGCTGCATGCTAATTAGGTACCAGTTCACATCAGGTAGGGTTTTTGTTGTTTAAAACTGAATGTTCTTATGTATGTGGAGTTTGCATGGTCTCTCCCTGCTGCTAGGTGTTCTGGTTTTGTCCTGAAGCCCAAAAACATTTAGTTAAGCTACCTGTAGTAAGATTAACAATTTTTAGTATTTGAGGGGGCATCTTTTGGCTTATTCATGTTAATGTATCCCACCTGGCTCTCTATTCTGGGGCACCACTAACCATTGTGGGCCCTAAGAAAACATATCATACTGGTCTTGCAACCCAATTATTACCAATTTAAACTATGTTCCAAATTTTTTGGAATTTTGACACACACCCCCCACCCCCGCCTTAATGATGACCTTAATGATGCCTCTGTCTTTGGTCTGTTCCTCTTCTCTCCCATTAGACCCAACACATCAAGTCCATTTATTTATTCTCCTACATACATTCCAGAGTTTGTATCTTTTATATTCCCCAAATAGCTGTTTCTTTTTTCACATATTCTTGGCTGGAGCCACAGCTGAAGATATTATTATACTGTAAATGGTTTAGTGGTTTGACCTAATCAGTGATATGCTGGTCTGTTTTGTCATAATATCTGTAATCTGTAATCGTCTCATGTGAATAATGAAGATATTTCCTTCAATTAGATTCATTTATTTATTTTCCTGGGCTTTTAGTCTTATTTTTAATGATTTATTTCTCAGACATTCTGATAAGGAGTCAATGAAGATTTCCCAGAATATTGTTATCTCAGTTAAGTATACTAAAAATTCTCCAGGACTAAATCATACACATATAATGAATTTATCTAATTTCTAACCATAGAACACATTAATATTTTCTGAATCACATATTGTAAACTAAGGTTCCAAAGTGAAACAAATGCGAATTGGTGAGCAAACATATCATAAATATATAAAGAGAAATGCTTTAGGACTTCTATCTGACGACATTACAGACAATGTCATAGAGCAGTGGTTCTCAGTCTTTTTTTATCCACAGACCCCCTGTGTCCAGTTCGGTTCCATGGGAAGTGTATGAAAAGTGTCAACATCCCTGTTACCGCCTCGACCAATATACAGGGGCATAGATACCATGACAAATTCAGGGGGCTCAGCACTTTGTAGGGGCCCCAAAATCCCCCCAGTCAATAAAATCAACTGAGCAACTGAAAGTGCCAACCCAAGCAGGGGGCCCAAGGTGACATTTCCGAGATATCTAGCTACTTCCCTGCACTTATGCATACAACCTTCCATTTTCGATGCTGTTCTCCATTTTGTTCCTCACAATGGCTGTGTACGAATTCAGGGGCTGCATCCCTTGAATTATGTGGTGTATGAAAGCATAGCCTCTGTAGGCTGCGTTCTTCGAAGTTTGAAAAGAAAGCTTTGGCAAATCTTGGGATATGTTGGACCATGAAGGATTCTCCCGATGGCCAAAGAAGGATGCATTTCTAGACTGCATTTGAAGGAGCCTTTGAAATGGGACAGCCTTGTCACACCGCTGTGATGCATTTGGTCTTGAAATGCAGCCTTAGATGGACACAGCCCCTGAATTCAGTCACAGCCGAAAGACAACTGGAGAGCTGTTGAAGTCCAGAAGTGCATGTTCATTGAAGTTGAAAGTGGGCTGGCATGCGTTACATTTGGGGGCGTGGTTAATACTGTCATATAACAGTTCAAAACAGCCCGATTCACTTCCTTCTTTTACATACTTAGGCATTATATTTGAAAGAGGGAACAATACTGTTTGAGATTTACCTTATGTTTTTTTTTTACTTTTATGTTCTTCTCCTGTGTCTCTGTGTGACCGTTTAGTATTAACATGAGCAATTTCCTCCGGGATCAATAAAGTTTTTCTGATTCTGATTCTGGTCATTTCCATTCTAATTCCATGAATGAGTCCATGCTGTCACAGACTCGGGACATGGTAGGAAAGGAAGGTGACGGTCCACTTGTGGCTCCACATACAACAGGGTTTTATTACAGATACAGGAAACACTGGAAACACTACAAACAAAAGGACTATGAGGGGTCTAAACTAAGCAGGGGTACGATGTAACTAACAGCTCAAAAAAAAGACCTATGAAGGGAAACTGGTAACACAGGACACAGAGAACAGGCAGAGAAGCAAACATAGCATACTGGAACTCAAACATGATAAAACTATATTTCACAGAGTAACCTAAACGGAGCTACAAACAAAGCAAAATCATCACAACATCAGAGAATCAATGACTCTGCAGGGAACAAAGCAGGATCAGGTACTTAAATACACAGACTAACAATATAACACAGGAAAGGGGAGAACAATCAAGAGGCTCAGGGGAACAACACACAGGTGAATCTAATAAACTAAATCATGGAACTCAGATACGTGTCCCGAGTCATATAGGTAAAATATAAATTACAGGCTATGTCCCATTTTGATCGCGATCGATCCCCCCAATACTGTAACTAACAAATAAAAAAAATACTTTTTTATCCTCCATAGTCTTAGTGTGGTGGTCTAGTTTCATATGAAATTATGTGTGAAGTTTAACCTACACATTTCTTGCGTCTCCCATGTTTATTTTGCATAAAGGTTCCAGTTCCTGTTGTGCATTACACACAAAAGTGGCCAGGAGAACAAAAGTTCCAGGTCGACACAGCCCAGGTGTCACAATGGGAAACGTGGAAGCAGGAGCAGGGAGACATAGGATCAGGAACGAGGGATTTATTGTAGGAATCAATCCTAGTTCAGGACATAGACACACGTCACGTCAATGACTCGACTGGGGAAACAGACTTGAACGCGGACTGAAATACACAAGACTAATGGCAGGAAACATAGAACAGCTGGAAAACGTAGGGATTCCACACAGGGTTAACGAGGGGGCGTGGTACACAGGAGGATCATATGAGCTGGGAGCGACAGAACCCCCCTCCCCAAAGGCGTGCACACCGGGCGTGCCTAATGGGAGCGAGGAGACGAAACCGGGGACATGGGACCTGGAAAACAAAAGCAAAACATCAATGGGGCACAAACAGACACAAAGGCAGTAACCCAGATCAGAGCTGAAAAATGACAGGGAAAGCAAACAGGCCCAGGGGTACCAAAAACGGAAACACAGGGGGAACATCGACGGAAGGAACGAAGGGGCCAGCAATGAACGAAGGAGAAACAGAGGGACGAGGAGCAGACACAGGGGGCACAAAACCAGGAGGCAGGAAAGCAGACAAGGGGAAACGTGGAGCCCAAGGGAACCCCAGTGGGTGAATGGGGGCTGCTGTAGGGGCCACAGGTGACTGGGAGGCCAGAGTTGGAGGGATCCTTGGTGAACGCGAGGTAGGAGCAGGGGAGGGCCTCGTAGGGGGCGAGGAGGCAGACGGAGTGACAAGCGACAGAGGCGAGGAAGAAGTCAAAGGGGGCACCAGAGGAGGCGAGGAGGAAGGTGAAGGGGATGCCGGCAAGGAGGGAGGGAAAGCCGAGGGCGATGGCGCAGCCGAGTGAAGAGTTGGAGTGGGGGGACCCGCAGGTGATTGACGAGTCTGGGCGGGGGAACCTGCAGGTGACCGACGAGGCGTCGGAGGGGGACCCGCAGGCGACTGCCGAGCAGAAGCCCGGGGAACTGTAGGCAACAGCCGAGTGGGAGCTGAAGGACCTGTAGGCACCCCTTGAGCCACAGCCCAAGAGACCAAGGGCAAGCCAGGGGGTAGAGCGGGCAGGACACAACCCCGGTGTAGGTGTCCCCTCCCTTTCCAGGAGACCGAAAGGTGGGGACCCCACCGGGATCTACCATGCTGGGGTGATGGAGTAGGAGTCACTCCTCCAGAAGGGTTCAATGGGGTCATCAGGGAAATCCGAGGGGTCCCATTCGAGCTCCTCTTCTCCTTCAATCAAGGGAGGAGGAGCAATGGTCTGGCAATCGGGGACAGGAACTAGGGCCATCATCGTCCGTGTACTTTTCATTGTCATAAACCTGACACATGGTATGTAGCTTAGTGCATTAGTGGTGGCCTAATGGTTAGTGAAGTGCACTTATAATTGAAAGATTGCTTGTTTGAATCCCCGACCCGCAAGTACCCTGAGCAAGGTACCACCCCCAATCACTGCTCTTTGGGTGCTGAATTAGCTGCCCCCTGCTATGTCACATTGTCACATATGGGTTAATTGCAGAGGACACATTTTGTTGTTGTGCACTGTGTGCCGTGGTGTGTCAACAATGATCACTGATCTCTAAATACAAAATCAATTTAATTAAGGATCTGTGCTCTTGTCCAGCAGGCTGTGGTTTACTAACCTAAACTGCTCCAGAGGTCTTGGCTACTGACTAGGCCTCATCTCTGACCCCAAGCATTCCTCTCTTTCTTTCTTTTCTTTCTATAAGCAAATGCAAAAATAAATGCAAATGTATAATGCACTTATACCTCAGTCTTTTGTTCAGATAAATCCACATAAAATAGAAGATGGTGATTAACAATTAATCATCTTAATAACAATATATGAGAACTGCAAAAAAGTACAATTTAAAGTACAGTAATGTTAAGCATACTGTCAATACTCTTTTCACCATTTTGTGTTATGTGATATTTTCTTTTATGGTATTTTGGCCCAGCATTTTTAAGTGTGTTTTGTGTTTGGCATTGTCTCTTCATGATGGTGTGAGTTACATGAAGGCCTACAATGAATATGTACTGCTTAAACGCAACTATCAATTACTTACATTATAGAAGCATGCTGAGGACAGAAACGTCCTCAAGTTTGAGGAGGATTTTAATAAACAAAAGGAATTCCAATCTGTCTGTGAAGCAAATACAGAATGTGAACTGGAGCTGGAAGAATCCAGTTGGAAAACTTCCCAGAGGTTGGTGTTCTCTTCTAGTTATTATTTCATGAATTATATCACTAAATCAGTCAACCAATCATTTAAGTAAATGAATGATTAAATGAGAAAAAAAGACATACACCAGTGAAATACTTCACATTGTAATTAAAATGTCTCAGGTATAAAAAATAATACAACATCATTAATGTAACAAATTTAATGTTGAAGAAGAAAATATTGATTTACTCACAGCTATTTGATCTTTTTGAAATTCTAAGACTATAAGAGGTCAAATATTTACCATATAGGTATTCTAAGGTAAGAGATTTTACTTTAAGACATAGACTTTGCTTGTAATATAACTCAAATGTAATTCATTCATATTACTAGGCATTATATTCATAGTACATTTATTCAGTGACCTTAATATTGTTTCACCAAGATCTGGTCAATCTCTGCACAAATATTAAAAATGAACTGCCTTATTATGGGTAGGAATATACACATATCAAGTGGTCATGTTTGAAAGCAATGCTGTTCAAGAACTGCATAGATTTTAGGAATGACTGTAACACTATAATTATTGGCTGAAAAATATTAAACTCAGTAATACTTCCACTTGTTCATTTATGATTGACTATAAAGTATATATTTTTTATTAGTCATGATGAACATTTTCTGTTTCCATTTAGAATCACAATTTAGTCATACAAACAAGTATTTGCTGAGCTACATGCTACATGAATCAGGTGGAGCCTACTTTCAGGACCGGACATTCCAGGATGGAACGCAAAACCATCGGAAGTGCAGGCAGTGGATGAGCTCTGTAAAACGTACAAACAGCTATATCAAAGGGGTGGTGAACCCGATCCACAGGGAACCCCTGTGGGTGCGGGTTTTTGGGATGACCTCTCAATCAGCCAACGACAATGAGTCCCTAGGCCTGGCGTTGAAAACCACTGCAGTATTATTTGTTGATTGAGGGGTCATCCCAAAAACCCACACCCACAGTGGCTCTCCATGCATCAGGTTCACCACCCCTGAGCCATATAAACAATATATAAAGCTATATAAACAGTCAGAACAACCTGCCAAGTCTTCATCCATGGTCAAGCACTGTTTCATGCTTATTTTGGTCTGGATTTTGTAGCTAGTTTGACATGTGGTTCAGTTTTGTTTGATTTTTCCAGTGGGGTTGTGGGTTACTCTAACCCACAACTTGGTTAAGTGGTTCCTTTGTTTATTACATTCCTCTTTTTGTGTTCTTCCCTCTGCACCCGGCTCCTGGAAAGTTCAAATTATAACCAAATCATACTAAGAATGGCCTGGGGGAACTTATGTTTGTCGTGACTTTTAGGATGAAGGACTCAAGGGCAGGCGTGGTAGTGAAACAAAAAGGGGTTTATTGAACTCAAAAGGATAAATAGGATCATGAGGGATCAAAATGGGAGGAACAAAATAAAGAAGGGCACAGGCAGCAGCATGGTTTGGGACAGCAATGACTGGACTGGGGAACACAGGACTAGGAAGCAGCTATATGTGAAAGAAACGAGAGAGCTAATGAGAGACAGCTGGGAGTGATCAACATGAGGGTTAGAAATGAGAGGTAAGACAAATGAGTAACAGGTGTGGCTTGTTTGATTCACACCAGGGCAGAGATGGGAGGGTCAGGTGGACATGGTGGACAGGACATGACATTATGTTATGTTATGTTACGTTACGTTACGTTACGTTACGTTACGTTACGTTATGTTATGTTATGTTATTTTACGCTGAGGATGAGACCAAAGGATAGGCATATCAGGAATGGTGCCACAACTCAAAAGCAATGGTCTGTCCAATAAAGAATGCCAAAGTCTTTTATTGGCTCTACAAGTAATTTTTACAAGTAAAAATTAGCTTTATGGGTAGAAATCAGCTACTTTGAACCCATTTTCATTATTACCATAGGGGTGCATAATCTTTAGAACAGTGCAGAATTTTTATGCATTTTTGTCTTGGAAACTAGCAAATTTGCTGTGATATTCAACCATTTCCACAAAGGAGGCATTTCACATTCCACTGGGTTGAACTGTGAATGAGAACAGGAGAGATATGTTACAAACAAATAGTAGGGAATGAGAAGTCACACCTCCCTTTTATTCCTATGCATTTGGCAGGAGGAAGAGAGCTTCCTTCAATGACTATTTTTGTAAGGTACACTAGAGTAACATAAAGGGTTGCATATGTGCTCATATTACTGACATAGGCATAGAATATCAGCCATTAGACATTGCTACCAGATGGGCAACTTTCGTAAAGTTGGTGTTACTGGTAAGAAAACCTAGTAGGGATTATTATTATTGGCTGTAAGGAGGCAAGGATTATTGGTAAGGAGACAGAAAGCTTGGGTCAACAGAAATACAATTTTGGAACCACTATTCAAGATAATATGAGGACTGACCGTTATAAACATTGCAGCTAAACTGAGTAGAGATTTTTCAGAAGTGCCCTGTATATACTGAAAAAAAAAATCACAGTTATAAATAAAACATTTTAATTCAGTAGCATAAAATGTGGTATGAGAAGCATGTACCTTAACATTAATGTGAAAGGATGTGTGGAATAGTGCTGTACACAGATATGCACAGGAGTATAGTGAGATCTCCCATGTGCCTCTGAACTGTTCCATCTGCCCTATCCGCATCAAAGGACCATTATCAAGTGCGATACAATGGTTGTGTTCTGAAAAGAATATACATATAAAGCAGAGAATAATTCAGTTACAAAAGGTGTAGATAACCATATGCTGCCTGAGTTGGCTGCAAACCTTTTGAACCCCTTGTGCAGGTAATTTTACAGTAATCTAATAACAGTGAAATAGCTTTGGTCCATGCTTATGATGGAATTAAGTACTGCACAATTTAGGAAAAATGGCAATTGATGTCTAATTTGTTTTTAGCTGTTCAAATTCATAATTAAAATTAATCAAAATTGATTTGGTAACACTTAAGGCCACGCTTTTAGTAATTTATAAACACATTCGTAATGCTTTATACTGTACAGGAATACATGCCCAAAGAATTATACATATGGCTATCAATATTTATTAAACGGCATAACATATTATAGCCATGTTTTTATGCATTATGAATGCTCTATGAAGCTCTCATATGTAATGCACTATAAATCCCTCTATAATGCAGTACAAAGCATCCTTAATGCTTATTATAAAAGTATCTATAGTGCATTATAGATGAGAGCTTCACAGAGCATTCATAATGCATGAAATACATGGGTATAACCTGTTTTACCTTTTAACCCTTTCAGGCTCAAATTAAGTTTTAGTTGCTAAAGGACAACCAAGTCCTGCAGTGGTACTTCTGAGTAAAAAAAACTCATAAAATATGTATCTGGGGTAATAAGGTAGTTAGTTTTTAACTGTTGCAAATCAGCAACAACCTGCCTTGAGAGGGTTAATATTCATTCATTCATTCATTCATTCATGTGTTTATAATGCTTTATGAAGGCATTATTATTTGTGTCGCACCCTCCCCACTCCGCATGACAGATCCCCTCGTTTCCTCTAGGGCGGGGTCTGTACTGGACACGCCTTCCGCTTGTTAGTCCTTCCTAGTGTTTCTGTCCTCTTGTGAACCATCCACAGCTGCCTTGTGTTGTGTCCTAATAAGCCATATATATAAGTATCCCAGTCCTATGATCTCTAGTTCTGCTATTGTGTTTGCTTGATGTCCTGTCGATAAACCACCCTGTAAAGGGTCTTCGCACTGCACCAGCCTGCCTTTGGGTCGCACTTCCCCTTCTGGATGCGAGTTTGTTATGAACGTGCTTATAAACTACCAAAAGCACGTCCTTACGTAAAGTGTTATCATCAATTCTCGTAACAGCTCTTTTATGCTAAAGATCTCCTTCTCTAAATAACAGAGGAAAAGTGATTAGTGAGAGAGCGTGTGTGTGCGCCAGAAATGTTGCCACACCCGGAGACCAAAACAAGTGTTTTTAAAGAGGTGATTTCAGTAAGAGATTGCAGTTAAGGAAGGATTCTACTACTGTGCCCCCCCCCCCCCCGTAATGAATGTGCAGTTTGGCGGTGGATGGAAATATGTGTGAGAAAAATGTGAATTAGCTCCTACTGGTAACAGGGAAGCACGTAGGGTTAGAAAAATTATTTTTTAGCAAGCACGACACATAGGCAAGTGTGGGTTCAAGGAGGGTCCCCCCCCAGGAAGGCAGTGATTATTAGAGAACAGGGTAGGTGGTGAGGGGGCCGCATGGTCTGGCAGGTTCAGGCCGGTAGTTGACTCCAGTTGGGCCTGAGTCTCATTCGCTTTGGAGAGGGTATCACAGAACCTCAGCCAGGCTGCAGGCGGCAGCTAGACACCTGCCAAAGTGCCTATGAGGGCGTCTTCATTCTGAGTGCTGAGGGAGGCTCCCCAGACAGGAGCCAGCTGGAGCCGTTAGTGGGAACCAGGCGTGGAGAATTGGGGGTGGAGCGGCTCTGAACAGCTGGTCCACAACAGAGGTGCTGAAATTTTGACAGGTGGATGCTGTCCATGGTGCTCCTGGAGGTTGGCGGCCACCTGTTTTTGGGCCGAAGAGGCAGCCGCTTTCCGTGTTCCTGAGGCAGGAATCATGACAGTGTGTAAGATAGGATTAACATAAGTACATGCGTAGAAGCATATCGTGCAAGGCAGAGACAAAGTGCGAAGCACTTAGCAGAGGGAGTCAACGGTACAGTCAATGCAATCGGAATTTTGGTCTCCCAGTCAATTACGCCAACGTAGAAGAGAGAGTAGGTGATAAGATTAAGACCATCTGTTGGCTCTGTTATACTGAACTCAGAGATGTTGCTGGAGACACAACCAATGTGTCAGCTCATTTGAGGCAACAATATCCTTACCAGAGCAAGATAGGAACAACTTCTGCAAGTCGGGCTCCCCGTGGAATCTCAAGGCGCCTTTCACCAGGAAATTCAGACTGGGCTGAAAATGCAATTATGGCTATTGGGGTGTTTATTGCTATAGATAGACAACCATACTCAGTAGGAGAGAACACCGGATTTAGAAGGAATCTTAGGTCATTTATGGTCACGATGTTATATGTTAGATTTTTCAAATTTATTTTGCATATTTATTTTGACAGTAAGCAGATAAGGTTCTCTTAGGGTTTGCTATTGATGACAGATGCAATTGCGTTTGTGTTTGTAATAGTATATATGTGTGTGTGTGTTTATATATATATAAATGACTTGGTTGAATGATTATCCCTTTGAGGCCACCATTATTTACAGCTTACCAGGGCAGAGAGCACAAGGAATCCTAAAAAGAATACTTGTAAATCCAGATCCCTTAACAGTTTAAATCAATATGTTCTTGTTTATTGTGTTTACACAGCCTAGGTTTCAAAGTAAGATGTTTGTTTGGTTTGGAAGACTGATCAACAGACAGATAGTTTTAGACACAGATAAAAAAAAATAACTGAGGTTTTTTTACAGTTGACCCTGAAAATGTGGATTTCTTTTACATATTGTCTATACGTAGTACAACGGGGAATTTCAGTTATTCTGTTTTTTGGCATCAGGCATTTTACTTCCGTTAATAATAAGAATTTTATTGAATTCAGTAGGTTGAGGATTTGAGGATTATGCTTCCTATGTTTAAGGGAGATGACATGGTTTTGGGGGTAACTTTTTGAGATATGCTGTTTTTCTTGCCACAGGTGGTGTATTGTACTGATGTGCATTAGTCATGACAATCTGTATTGAAATTGTAACGCACTGGGAATCAATAACACACAGAAGGAGACGTTGGCTTCCGCTTGTTGTCTCTCAGTGGCCAGGTTGCGAAGCAGCTTCACAGTGACGGGAAGCGGATGCTGTTGCAGATTAGTCACAACAAGGAGCAGACACAGAAAGCAAACGCAGAGCTCTCCCATGTGGCTGCAACTCACAGCGCAACCAGGGCCCAGCTGGAGGGTTTGGAGTCATGGAGCTTCACGACGGAGCTGGAGATCGGGGTCTGTCTCACACCGCACACTTCTGCGTGCCCTAGTTCTACACGTAATAAGAGGTCCAGTGAAACATCTACGAATTCACGAGAAGAATGTCTGCTCGTGTGCCAGCTGGCGGGGAGATGTGTATTAAGCTTCATTATTTGCTTTCTTGCCAAACTTGCTGTTTCTCACACTCTGGATTGGGTGGATTTAGGGTGGTGTGTGTGTGTGTGTGTGTATGTGTGTGTGTGTGTGGTTACTTATGGTTAAGGTTAGGGCTGGGTAGGGGTTAAGGATGTCATGTTGGGATTAGAGTTTTCCCTATAGAAATGGAGAGTCCCCACAAAGATATATATGTAATTACAAACATCTGTGTGTGTGTGTTTGTGTGTGTGTGTGAGAGAGAGAGAGAGAGAGAGAGAGAGGGAGAGAGAGAGAGAATTGTATATGCTTTTGAATTGCAGCCTTTTTTTTTGCTTATTTTCTGTTTTTGCATTTTCATTTTGTTATTCTGAATGTTTTTGTGCTTTCTCTTTGCTCATTCTCGTCATCCTTTACTTTGACTCTGTAATTTTGTAGCAAAACAACACTATTTTGAGCTGAGGCATTACTGAATTTCCATCTCCGAGCTGAGAGTTCTGCACTGCCTCATCAGTCATCATTCCAGTTGTCATGGCTGAGATCCTTTTATTAGGGGGAAACAGTACTCCTGGTTTAAATTATTAGCTTGTTCTAATGAAAAATCATGTGAGAAGCTGTAGGACATGAACATCAGTGATGTACCTGTCCAGTTATAGGTTATAGCTTGGCTATAACTTGGGACTTTGTTTTATATATATGGACAGAGTCAACTGAATGTTTTCAGATCTGAATGAGAAATACTGTAGGATAAGTTTGCCCAATGAAGTGAGAGAATTTCTTCTCAAGATGACTGACGGGGTAAACGTTACTTCCTATACCGACAGGCATTGAAATGTTTTATCTGTGTTGTCAGACTGCCTTGGTAACATACAGAAACAAAAACAATATATAAGCACGCATGCTGCTAAACATGCATTGTATGTACTGTATATATAAAAATGTTTATATGGGTTTTGCTTTGTATGATTGTGTCTGTGGTTCTCTCAAAAGGAGGTGACAGAGAATATGAAGAAAAAGATAATGGAAATAATGAAGGAGCAGGAAATCCTCAAAGTATGACAACGACATACATCTATTCTGTCTCTTGTTTCTTTTTAGTACTTTGTTTTTATCTGGCCTTTATCTTTCATTTTAACTATTTCCTGTCTTTTAAATATTTTATTCTTCCTACTAAATGATGGGTTTCTTAGCAGTCTGTGAATACAAGCTTAACATAGGTGTAAGTATATGTGTAGAATACTGTTATTAAATGTAACAGCATAGAGTCCAAAATTTTTCGATTAAGTATGCAAAATAGTCTTAAGAATCACACGGTCCTGTCTTTGGTTACACTTGACCATTGTACGTAACCCTGCATGCAAACTTTCTTCATTTTGAAGAACTAAATTGGAATAATAACGATGCAATTATTTTATGAAGAAATCTAATATTTTAGTGTGCAATGTTTAAACCAGTTATCGCTTTATATGTCCGGGTTGAGTGAGGCACAGTAGGGCCGCCTCTCACGTCTGCGGTTCGGGGTTCGAATCCCGCCCTGCATGGCATGTGCAGCTTACATGTTCTTCCTGAGACACTTGAGATTCCCTCCAGGCAGTCGGATTTCCTCCCGTAGACTAAAACAACTCCAAATTGCCCACAGTTTGTTTCTGTCCCCTGACTTTCAGTCCCTGCCCCAAGCCAGTCTGCAGCCCCGTCGTGGATAAGTGGGTACAAGATGCATGGATGTATTATAATAACGTATTATTTATGATTGTTGTAATCATTATTGTTTCGAGATGACAATGGTAAAACCCTGAAGTAATTTATTATTTGTGATGACATTTTAGGGTAAAATGTCTGTAATGAAGGTTGAGCTAGACCGGGAGCAGCCAAACGCAGAGAGGACACGTAAAGAACAGCAGGCAGAACTTGGAGAGGCTGTAAGTGCTACTGGTACAATGGGAATGAAAGCCTGAAAAAGCATCAGGCAGAAACTTATTTGGTAAATTATACAAAGGCGTATTATACTAAGAGAGTGAAGTGATACAGCTTGAGTTATTCGAGGGTTTCTTTTTCATTTTTAAAATCAGCTATGTGGACCTATGCAAGTATTGCAGGCTGCCCTTTGATGGAATATGCGACAGCATGCACCACTGCACTGAAAATGCAATTTTCTTAAGTGACAGCTAGGTGGCGTATTTATTGGTTAATTTTTCAGATGCCAACAATCTGAAAAAAATAAACATCATTCACATGACAAAAAACTAGTGCAGGACATCCCATCCTGTGTTATAAAGATTTCCTTTGGGCTTTTTGCTCACGAGACAAGCAGTTAAATTAACCAGTATAACTAAATTAACCCTTATTTTAGTGACTTGTAGTTAAAGGTTAATTTTCTTGTGCTAGATCATACATTGCAGTACTATATGGCCAGGGTGTTTAAACACTGTTGCAGTACATTTTAATAACCCACCTGAAGATAGATACCATATGGGTTTTACATTGTATTTCATAAATGGAAAGATGCTGCAGATCTGTGTCTAATTTTCCACAGCTGTTTACTCAGACTAGCAAGGTAGACATGTGGTATATTCAGTATAAATAGCTTATTTACATCTTGCAAGAGTGGCCCAGCTAGACAAACCAAAGTGTATGAATTATTCAAAACATAGTTTTATATTCTGGCCTGTAATGTAACTATAATATACTAAGTGCAAAAAAGCCATGTAATCACGTAGCACTGTAGGCATTGACAGACTGAATATATGGATAATCTATTCCAGAAAATTGAAGAATTGAAGCAAAACCTGCATGAGCTCCAGATCAAACATAAAGCGACATATGCCTGTTTGGAACAGCAGAGGAACATGCTGCAAGGGCACCTGAGTGTTCTTCAGGTAAAGTGACATACCACCCAAACACACACACACACATGCAGGTTTGTATTTATATTATTGTGGGGACTCTTCATTCATTTCTATGGGGAAAACTCTAATCCTAACATGATGACCTTAACCCCTACCCAGCCCTAACCTTAACCATAAGTAACCAAACAAAATACGAGACTTTTGGCAATTGATCTGAAAAATGGTCCCCACAACATAAAAAAAAACAGGTTTTTATTACTGTACAATGTGTGGGATATTTGGTGTATTTACATGTAATTTTTATAACAAACAGCAACAATAATAATAATAATAACGTGAAAAACAGTATGTACATTTTTCACTGAATTGTATAAGTGTTGTTTATGGCTTGATTTGTGAACAATTAAGATAAATGTTTCATTGATAGAGACTTTAAGTGCTCATCTTACCATTCAGGAGTAAGTATGGTGAAGGAATTAGCTCTGCAATGGTTCCTTTCAGGAAAAGAGTCCAGACTGCCATGTGCTGGCTGCTATTTCAGCTATTAAAGAAGAATCAGTGATAGCTAAATATATAAATTTAGTTATATAACTGGGGTAGAACGTAACACATTTTTAAAAAATAATAATAGAAAAATGAGTTCTTTTCCAGGAAGTGTTTCTGTGGTAGCTGATACATGTGTGAGACAGTCTGGCTGCTGATCTCACTGCCGTACAGCAGATGGCATCTGGCAAATGGGAAATCGTCAGAGCTGAGGGTCTTCATGGCTAAAAGAATGATTTCTCAGTGTAACATCATTTAACCGGTAATCCAATGAAATGTTCATGCACATAAATGTATATATCACAGGTTTAACCTTGTACCTTTATGCTGTTGGTTCTCAGATTCTCTTTTAGTCCTGGTTGCGCCACTAGTATTATAAAATATTATTTGTTCAATCGATTGAAAAAATGATTGGCTTTCTGAACAGGGTAGAATAATACTCCTTCATGAATACCGTATTTTATATAGCATTATGATTACTGTAGCACATTGCTATTAGCAATGTTAAGTGTTATTTTGATGTGACCCATTCACTCATTGGCTTACGGAGTAGTTCCATCACAAATTTAATTACTAAACAATATGAAATAAGACACATAGCACATAAAATAAAATAAATACAAATACAACTGCATAGGTAACCAGTTGTTATAAGGGAGTGACACATCGCATTTGTT
The DNA here is from genome assembly GCA_026781145.1 of Hippopotamyrus pictus. Taxonomy (NCBI): domain Eukaryota; kingdom Metazoa; phylum Chordata; class Actinopteri; order Osteoglossiformes; family Mormyridae; genus Hippopotamyrus; species Hippopotamyrus pictus. Next base: position 9,097,137 of record JAODLC010000085.1, on the reverse strand, counting down.
AAATATTAAGGATATATCACATATAGTATTGTATACTTCATGTATACATAATTTGTCTCATTTTTGTGATAAAATGCCATGACACCTTTCATACACTTTGTATAGGAGGTTTATGTGGTTGTGGCATATGTTTGTATTGAGTATAATCAGTATTAATCAGTCACTTATATATATTTTATAACTATCTGGCAACCCTCTTTTGTCTAAGCTTCTAAAGTGATCTTATGGAATTTGTGCTATAACTAGGGTGACCAGATGATCCATGTCAGGGAGGACACTCTGAGCTAGGACAGGAATTGTAAATTACCATTTCAATTAAAAGGACCTGGATTTCACTTGATCGCCGAGTGCTTGCTGTGTACTGATTGGTCAGTCTCCTATAATCATGCATGTGTCACGAATGCTAATGTGAAACAGCTGGATGAGTCTTTCAGCCAAGGAAACAAACCAGTCAAAGCACAAGAAGAGCTGAACTATTTAGCCAAACACAGGAGCCTTTCAGTTTGAAAGTAGTTTGCAAAACCCGAAGTAGCTCAAAGTGTCTCCCTGACATGGATTATCTGGTCACCCTAGCTATAACTTCTCATGTTCTTGAACTTATAGGAACTTAACATAAAGTTCTGCTCTTGACTGGACAAAAGTCATTAAAAGGTGTCATTCCAAGGTAACACAAATATCTGACACAAAAAACAATAAATAAACTACGAATTACTTAAATCCTACCTTTGTTATTAAAATAATTATAATATAAAAATGTATTTTTTGAAAGAAATGAGTACTGTAATGGCATTATTGAACTTTACAGATTTTTAATTTGATCATCCTAACATCACTTGAATTAAGCGGGCTGCTTATATATCTTTGTGGTTTGGATACAAGGGAGACATTAAAACAGGGGTGTGTGTCTTGAGATGATTTTTGGAGATTATGCAAAGTCATGTTTTCTGATTAGTGATTTCTGAATCCAGCATTGTGTTTCAGAGGGAAAGACACTGTCAACAAAAACTACCAAACAACGGGGGAGTTCAGTCTCATCATTTTGTTACTTGGCTACATGTTTGGTCAGAAGCAAACAAATTTCATGGGGGTTCAAAACCTGTAGTTTTACTAAGTGGTTATGTGTCTGGAATATGCTTCAGGATTACAAGATGCAATGATTCAAAGTGCAAGGCTAAATAGATCATTTAATAGCAGATGTCCAATGTTCACCATAACTGACAATGCAGAATTCAAGGAACATTCAAATCAAAAAGATATGAGAGAACTGAAATTTAAAACATGATTAAAACAATATATTTAAAAGACAAAAAATAAACATGAAAATTAAAAGTGAATCTGTCCAGCATGTATAATTCCGTGGTTTGATAAGCATGACACTTGTGTTATGAATAGCCACAGGGTTACCCAATATCGGTGCTGGACAGCAGATTGAAGATTTCCTTATTCAAATGCACCTTAATCAGCTAATTACCAAGTCTTGTAGATGTGTTGGAACAAAGAAATCTGCAGACTTTGTCGGATTTCGGCTTTCCAAGACCAGAACTGGAGAACTATACTATATTCAGACCTTGGGAGCAATGACTAGCTGACTCAATACCTGAAATTTGTCTTAACTTGCTTGTTTACATTAACAACATTTAGCAAAGTTCTTTTCTGTCATACCTGACACTGAGTATATTTCTATACAAAATATACAAATAAAATTTTGTTTAATAAATACAACCAGAGGCGGACATTTCAGGTCCAGAAAGTAAAAATCCAAACCAGGATTTTGTTTCAACCAACCAGTTGAGCATATAGAGTCACAATCACATTGTACTCAGCTGGTTGGTTGAAACAAAATCCTGGTTTAGATTTTTACTTTCTGGACCTGAAATGTCCACCTCTGAATACAACCATTAGGCAACTAGAAAGATGGCGATAGATCCTAAATTCAATTAAATTTAAATTGCTAGTTACAAACCTACAATTTTTATAATGAAATTATAACATCCTACTGGCATCTTATCTATATAATTAGAAGATCATGTGATGTCAGTAAAAGAACATGATGCCTCAAACAAATGATTAGCAGGCATAAAAACACAATCAGATGCATGACTGACAATTATTTTGTTGCTTTTCATTTCAACAGCTGTTCTCACAAGAACATGATAATGTTTTCAAGGTTCTTGTTGGGGGAAATACTAGCGTATGCTATGTGTCTCAAAATCTTAAAACTGTAGGAATAATAATGTAGAAATATATGTTAAAATATTCCCATCGGCTTACATTTGGATAACTGTTTAAGCTTAAATACTAGAATCAGTTGGGACTAAAGAGTAAAAACCTATTAAATATTCAGAGATGAGTTTCCCCTGCCTGTCAACAACTAGATTTCGTCATGAATTGCTTCCTAAAATGTATCTGATTCTTATTTAACAACAGCACATGCAACATTTTACGTCACAATATGTTTACTGAACAAATGCATGAAAGCCAGTGATGTAAAAGGAATACAAACCCATTCCACTTCCTGCAGCTGCTGATCAGACACATGCAGTGGACAGGAGGCTATTTGACTCTCTCCTTTCAGTCCATGTATATTTTCGGGATGTCTTACTTGAACGGCCTGCTTCAGATCAGGCTCTAGCATTTCAATGGGATTACATTCAGGGTTTGGCCATTCTAAAATACAGAATCTCATCTGTTTGAGCCACCCTGTCGATTTACATCCTCGTTTGGGATCATTGTCGTATCGCATGATCCAGCTCCCTTTGAGTTTTAGATCATCGACACTGTGACATTCTTATGCAGAATTTTATGATACAATTTGGAATTTCTTTGTCGCTTTTTGATTCCGAGTTGTATAGAGCTTGAGGTGGCAAAGCAGCCATTGCACTCTCACCAACACATCGCCTGTTTTGAGTCATTCTTGCAGTAATACAGGTCATCCTGAAAGGGTCACAAACCAGTTTAAGGAAAATGGATCAGCTGCCTAACAATTTGAGTGTCAGACCACAATTGACCACTGTTATACTCGTACAGACACCCTATATGTCTTTTCTCTAATGCAGGGGTCTCCAACTCCGGTCCTGGAGAGCTACCGTCCAGTAGGTTTTCTATCCTACCCGGCTTCTGATGAG
>JAODLC010000085.1:9061584-9074445 GCA_026781145.1 Hippopotamyrus pictus | reverse complement strand
TACCACAAGTGTGTCTGCTGGGGTGTGGCATGAGTAAATGGTGTCCTGTAGTTGTGTTCTGGGCATACAGCAACTCTAGATATAACGGACTTTGGATGTAACGGACTGTTTTGCCAGGTCCCTTGAGGTCCGTTATAAGTGGATTTTACTGTAGTTATTTTCATCTCTTTGAAGTGACTGGCTGAAGCTCCACCGTTTCAGAGTCAACTTTGAGACCAGATTTAATCAGGATCTAGAAAACTTGAGACATAGTTTGACTGCAATATATATACTGTAGAGCTAAGGTTAATATTTTAGTGGCTTTGGAACACATTGTTAACGTAGCTAACGGTGCACTCAACTGCACTAGGAAATCAGCATCGACGCATAGGGCAAACTGAGACCTTGCTGTGATTCACCAGTCGGTGGAGGGGAACTTGACCAGATTCTTTGAGTGCTGTACTTTAATAATAACAGGGAAAATTACAGAGACAGAAAAACCTACCCTCATCAGCTTTGACATCTACCACTAAAGTACAGTGTATGTTCACTTGAGAGAAATATTCAGAGAAATATAAGCTGATCGAGTAACCAGCTGCCTTTTGTGACACCCTTCGATGACACAGTAGTCAATCAGAAAAGTGTATATACTTAAGATTACACTTAAGACGCATGAACAGAAAAGAAGTATATAGAAATTTCTACCACTTTGCGTCCTTGTTATGAGTCACAGAGAACTTATCAGTGTTACTATTGTCAATATGTTCAGTTTCTCGGGACCGTTATTCCGAAAAACCTGTAAACCAGCAATCATATGCCCTGTTTAATTGTTTAATTCTTGTTTATTGGTTAATGCAGGCTCTGCCTCAGAAAATGAACTATTGCACATATGTTTCTCTGAGATTAAGTGTGGTTCATTTGAAAGATGAGATTATGAGAAGGAAGAAGACAAGGAAACCTGTACACCCTGCACATTTTGTACTGGTTTTACGGTAATGGCATGTTAGACAGACTTGACATCTTCCTATTGTATGACAGCATCTGTTTTTGCTGTAATTGATCTGAATGGTTATACAAAAACGCAGTGAGCCTGCTGTGGAAAATGACCACATCTTCCCCTGAAGGATGCAAAAATTTTTGGTGGAATTTTCGTCCAACATTATTCTCGATTCGCTATTGTTTCTTTGCGTCCCGTTATCATTCAATAATTAAGGATGTAATTTATATTATGAGTCTAGTAGTACACCAGTGTCCAAAATTGTGGAAATGCTTCCGGTTTTTAGAGATTATTGCTGCAGTCACTTATTTAATCACATACTGTATGATACTTGTAACACTCTTTGATTGTTTACACACATTACCACTAATATTTGTGTCGTAATTTTTAAAGCATAATGCCAGAAATCCTAGGTGTTTCCACAATTTTGGCCACTAGTGAATTTTCAGAGAATTTTTATCACCGACACACACACATGAAAATAAGCAAATTTGATGCACACATGGATGTAGTCACAAATCGATACACAATCCTTGAGGTGTGAAGCTGTCCAGTACATCTAGGAAACCACTTTCAAAAATACACTAAAGATAAGTGTTAATAACTGATCTGGTGTGTCTAGGTGCCTTCAGGTGTATTGAAAGAAGCTAATTATCATGTGCATGATTATCCAAAAGTAAAAAAACACAGGCTCCTGTAAGCCTCTTTTCAAGGCATTGCATCTCAAAGTCGAAACAATAAGGAACTGACTGAATCACAAGAGCATCATTTATTAACATGATATTAAATATTTCTCTATATCAGTTATCTTCCATTGATGTTTTCTCACTTTTTTCTGTTAACCAGTCGAAATAGTTCTACTCAGCATTAATCGTCTCAGGGAATCGGACCCTTGTCTCCATAGATGTTTTTCATAGACTTCACTGTCATCTGTCCTAACATCAATCACTATTACTTAAATCTTGACTTTTAGATATGATAAAAAACATTGATTCATGTAATCACACTGTCACCAAGAACCATGAAAAACTCCTGCTGAATAATGGAATCGTGCATGTTAATAATAAAAAAGGAACTGCAGAATTGCTCACTTTTTATTAAAGAGCAGCCCAATTATAAAGTTCAGTGCACCAGTCAGAAGTACATGATTATATATGATTATAAGATTTTATTTTAAGAAAGAAAACTCTTTCGCGGGATACTGGTGGCCGTTATTTAAATGATCTCACCGTCAATTTAGGGATGCAAACTTTCCAGTGATTTTTTTTACTCATTGAAAACCAACCCAAGTACAGTATGCGCACACACGAAACATTTAAAGTGATCAGCGCAATACTGGCCTGACGGCTGCTCAGTCCACACCGCATTAATTGATACTGAACTCCGGCCTATATAAATCTGCCTGCGCTTGCAGGAAGAAAGTTTATATTCAGTAGCATCCTAATAAAGCTCACAGCTTCAGTCGCTTATTAAAATCAAGCATGTGTCTTTGTTTCATATTGCTAATGATGTGGAACGGAGGCCGGAGTGTGTTTTGCATGGCCGATGTGCTGAGCCTTTGCTGAGAGCTCATTACACGGCTCCCCACTGGACCCCCGCGGGCTGCCGCACTTCCAGGAGACCATGGGGGCTTGACAGAATTATTACACCGAATATTTTTAGACACATTAACTATAGCACTAAAGCAAAAGATCCCCTCAACGAGATGCAAATGCTTGCAAGGATACTGTGGATAAGCCTTAGGTTTGCTGTATTAAGACCGTGCCGTTAATGGAGATCTGAATCAAAGGGATAGATGGCTAAGGAATTACAACAAGTTCTTTTTCGGCATATCATAATAGCTCTATATAAAGGTTTTGTAAAGAATGAAGCACTTTGCCCCACTAAATTTTCTTGTAGGATGAACCCAAAAATCCTTAAATTGGTCTTTGGAGGTTGGATAAGTTGTACGAATAGGCTTCCGTGGGGGGTGGCAGATACAAAGCACTGCTCTAAGCATGTGACAAATACATAATTAAATAGCTAATTTCATTTGTGATGTATGTTCTGGTTCTGTTTCCGAGATTCCAGAGCCTTTTTTTTTTTTTTTTTATAATATTTTAGCACCTATTTGTATTAGTGATGAAATTCAAGCAAAATACAGAATTTTTCATCAATTAATATTTTATTTTTGAAATATACTGGAGGTTAATCCAGTTTATATAAACATTACCAAAGACTGGTGTTTATGTGTGATATTTAAATCTATAGCCAATTTTGCTTACTTTGTAAGATTAAAATAACGAACATTGCATGATAGTATGAAACATATAAGCGTATAATCATGTATGTTTGTTATTAATATTAATATATATTAAAGCTGCTATGGTATGTTAGGATGTTAAGGTATACTTACATGCTGCTTATGCATGTTCGATGAATGCATATTGCATACATTATGAAGATGCAGTTAATATAAAGTGTTACTAAAAAATGTCATAATACTTACTTAATATATTAATTAACCAGAAACAACGTGTTAATTATATAATGATACCATGTTCGTTCATTATCAATCAATCATAATGGTTCATGCATGTGATGCAGATATATTTTTTCATGATTTATACTTCAGTAGTAACTGAGTTACTAAATTGATAGTGTTCCCTCAAGTAAAGTGTTACCCAATTATTTTCTGGACCTGGCCATTTCCAGAGTTAGGGAGGGTACATTCACATTTAAACCTAAAGACAGAATCTCCCACACACCTGTCTATATACACTTACCCATCCTGTAATAAAAACAGGGCTGCACCCTTGATGGTATGTCAATTTACTGCAAGACACCCACACACAATAAAGGCAATTTAAAGACACCAACTAGCCTAACTGAGGGTGGAAAGCAATGCATACTGTATGCAAACTCCACTCTTACACGCAGTTGAGTCAGGATTCAAACTCCCAACTCTGTCCACAGCACCGTCTAATGAACTACCATGTCACTGTATATATGGGCAAAAAAAAAATCATTATGCATTGCTTTAGAGTTCCTTAGGCGGAGCTTTCATCTAAAGTGACTCAACATTCTTAATCCATTTCACAGCTGGAAATTTTAGTGGAACATTTCAGGTTAAGCACTTTGATCAAGTGTCCTGCAGAACAGTCCTTGGATTACAAAGACTCAATTAATTGTTCCTTTCCTACTGTTGTTTGAATGCACAAAAAAAGAACATTATAAATCGGTTTAACTTCCCTTCTTAAGCAAAAACACTGATAGTCATTTCAAAAGAAAGGCTTGGCTGCACAAAATAAATTAACAAAAAAAAAAAATATATATATATATAAAATATGGGAGGGATCCACGAAGCATGACAGCTCCAACATCCTCAGCAGTGGACATTACCGGGTCCAATGTTTGCAATTATTGATCAAAAGTTTTTGTTCTGAAGTTACACTAATAACTCGAAAAACTGAAGTTCTAGTTTTCGCTGGCTGGTACTGATGTGGGTTTACATTCGCATATACTAGAAAATGTCAACAAAAATGGCTCTCTCTAATTAGAGTACAAAAATAACTGAGACTGACATAATAAATTAGCGCAATATTTAACAGTGGGAATTAGAAGTAAGTCAAAATAGCTGATTTATTAGATATAGTATATAAGGTTAAAATTGCATTACTGATAAGTGATAATATGTTAAAAGTGACATTATTTTGATTTTTAATCAGCGAAAAGTAATAATGTTTTTCGTTAATTAAAATTTACTTTTAGCGGACAGCTGGGTAATATGATGTCCTAATTATTTTTCCATTTTTCCACACCAAAGAAGGACTAACATAAATATTTTGGTCAAATAATATACCCAGGAGAATTAATTCCATTCGCCGTGACTGCTTTTCCTGGTCGGCGGTGGAGGAGGGGGGTGGGTGGTATTGGGCGCGAGGCTGGGGTGCACCTTGGATGTGGTGCCAGTCAGTCTTAAGAGGGATCCCCACATAAACGATAAACACACTATGGGCAATTCAGAGAAAACCAGTTTGCGTGTGGAAGGAAATGCAATACCTGGAGGAGGACATGCAAACTCCACACATGCACAGCAATTAATACCACAAGCCTTGGAGACGTCAGCCTAGGGCGGCACCAGTGAGGAGCTGGGGGGGGGGGGGGGACACTGTAGCTACGATTATATTAGCGATAGCCCCTCCAAGAAATTTCTGGGGTTTATTTTGAATTTTTTATTTAATGTCTTGCCTTTTGTTTAACATTGAATGTCAATTTCACTCGTGAGCGAGCGCTGCACGTGAGCGTGCTTGTTTGTGTACATGCATCAGTTACACTGATTCTTATGACGTACGTGAATCAGAGTCTGAATGGACACCTGGCCATTACACCCACAGGAACTTTTATGACACCCCATTCTAAATCCACAGGCATCAATATGGAGTTGATCCCTCCTTTGCAGCTACTGTATAACAGCTGCCACTCTTCTGGGAAGGCTTTCCGCAAGATTATGGAGTGTGTCTGTGGGAATTTTTGCCATTCATCCAGAAGAGCATTTGTGAGGTCAGGCACTGATGTAGGACGTGAAGGCCTGGCTCACAGTCTCCATTATAGTGCATCCCAAAAGTGTTCGATGGGGTTGAGGTCAGGGCTCTGTGTGGACCAGTCGAGGTCTTCCACACCAAACTTACCCAGGCATGTCTCTATGGACCTTGCTCTGTGCTCTGGGGCACAGTCATGTTAGAACATGTCTTCCCCCATACTGTTCCCACAAAGTTGGAAGCATAGAATTCTCTAAAATGTCTTGGTACACTAAAGGAGCCTAGCCCAACCCCTGAAAAACAGCCCCACACCATTATACTTTACAGTTGGCACAATGCAGTCAGGCAGGTAACGTTCTCTTGGCATCAACCAAACCCATACTTGTCCATCAGACTGCCAGACAGAGAAGCATGCTATGTCACTCCACATAACACGTTTCCACTGCCCCAGAGTCCAGTGGCAGTGTGCTTTACACCGCTCCATCTGACATTTGGCATTGCACTTGGTGATGTGAGGCTTGCATGCATCTTATAGTTTGGCATCGCACTTGCTGATGTGAGGCTTGCATACGTCTTATAGTTTGGCATTGCACTTGGTGATGTGAGGCTTGCATGCATCTTATAGTTTGGCATTGCACTTGGTGATGTGAGGCTTGCATGCGTCTTATAGTTTGGCATTGCACTTGGTGATGTGAGGCTTGCATGCGTCTTATAGTTTGGCATTGCACTTGGTGGTGTGAGGCTTGCATGCATCTTATAGTTGACGCTTCTTGCTTCTTTGGATGAATGGACTAGATATTCAGACTTCTGTCCACCTGAACCTCGTTGTTCCTGTGGTCATTCTGTAGCCATTCTGTCATCCAGTTCCACTTTTGCTTTTCATGTATCTGTTTTTCCCTGTGCTAATGCCGAAACAGCTGGTGTTGACTTTTGGTCCTGCTTCTCTCCACCTATCTGTGTATCACGTGGCCAAGTTCTCTGTCTGGTCTGGAGCGAATGTTTTGTTATTGTATCTATTCTTGCTAATGATATTGCCAGGATAATGTAGGACAATGTAGATACATTAAGTAGGAATGTAAACTACTACTTGAGCCTAACCCAAATCCAATTTTTTATGATGAAATTATTCGCACATATAGTATTTCATGGCCTGCAGAATGGCCTACAAACATATTTCACCGCAGATGTGGGATGCTCCCCCCTCCCTCTTATTTTATTGGCTACCTGAGCAGGTCAGCAGATCTGCCTGACCGTGAACCACTGGCAGAGGTCGCCAAGCTGTCACATGAGATTTTCTCTTTTTCTCAGGACAATCTTGTCCAACAGTCTGAGGCATCGTTGGCGATTTCATGATGTAAAGATTAGTTTAGTTTAGATTAGATTAGATGAGATTAACCTTATTGGTCACAGGTGAAAATTCTTGTGGATACAGCAGCACATTATGTAGAGCACAGACAAACATACATAACGTGCAAAACTGACAAGGTGTGGCACACATGCTGAAAACAAGTACTGTACTGTAAATGTAGTGCAACACATTGAAAGTGTATACAGAAAGAATCCTGAAAAACATAGGTCTGTTGGAATATATGTTAATGAGATAAAAGAAAATATAAACTATGGAACGTTGGAACATGAACATCTCGACCAGCTTGGACATTGAACGGGTCCGTTGAATTTTTTTCGACCAAAATCCTGGAACTCGACCATTCCTCATAAAACTTGTATTGCTTGTTATATGTTCAACTCTACCACTTCGGACCTTGACCAGTTCGGTTAAGAACATTGTAACAGCAACTCAACCGAGAACACGGAACATGACAAAACAAAACAGGCCTACTAAATTGATCGGCTTGAGACCCGTCTACAAAGGCAAGCCGACCTTCTGGGTTGCTTATATCTATGAATTGCTCTCAGTCTTGCGGTACCATCGACTGAGTTCGATGTGTGAACAGCAAACCAAAGAGGAAAGTAGTCAGAGTAACTGTAGAACTTAAAAAGGAAATTATAGCGAGACTTGAAGGTGGTGTGCCTGTGTCTGCTCTCTCTTCTGAGTATAGGATCGTCATTTATTTAATGTTTATTACTTTTGTATGTGTGATTTTTCACGATTTTTCACGTGTGTATTTCTTTTATATTGATTGTTAATGCTTTTTATCATTAGTTAGGTAGGTAAGTTAAATAGCCAATCATTTGGGGGGTCTGGAATGAATTAAGTTCATTCACGTAATTTTATGGGGGAAATGCGACTTGGACGTCGACCAAATAACAACTCGACCAGCCCTTTGGAACATAATACTTGGAAATTAAGTTCATGTTCCAAGGTACCACTGTAATAATACAGACTGTTCTTGATTTACAGCCTATGCAATTCATGAACATAAATAAATACGCATAAAAATAAATTTTTTTGGACCGCTGGCAATGCTACATTATCTAGTGCGTGCTGCACAATGTACATTAGTTGCCACTGGAAAGTACTGCACTGTATAGCAGTGCGACCATCCCATCCCCACACTTCCAGAGTCATTCTCACTCCTAAAAGTCCGTGTGATTATCCTATATCAGTGTTCATTTCAATGTACGACCTGTCTGTCAGAACTGTACCCAGTTGTAAGTCAGGGGCAGTCTGTAATACTACTGTGCTACTGTGTAATACTAGTAGTACTACTACTACTGCTATTACTAATAATAATAATAATATAAATTAGCAGATGGTATATGTACAATAAAAAACAAAGATGTAAAAATCACAACATGAAATTAAGAAGTCAATAACAAAATTAATACAAGAGGTTAAAATTAATATGATGTACTTTTGCCCAGTAGTGCAGATTGCAATGAATTACAGTCTTTTTGCACTGGAAGAATAAGGATGCTTAGAACTTTCCATAATTTCTGATGGGGACTTGATGGAATTTGTGCTTTTGTATGTACCTGCCGCTGTAAAAGTGTTTTTAAAAGCGTGCTGGAGTGTGGGCTGGATGACAGCCGGATGAGGGCAGGGGACTGGTCTGCAGGTATATGGAAGTATACCATTTGATCACTGGCCCTTATCTAACAGGTCCCTCAGGTACTGACAAACAGCTGGCCCGGAATTGTATTTTACAGTGGATGGTTACTTTACTATGTTTTCTGGCACACATCTGTATAGGTTGTGTGGTTTCTATTTAAAAGGTCATCAAGTCTTTATATATGATTGCTGACCACCGCTTTTCTCTTGCAGTCTGTTGGGTTTGTCTATATGTCTCGTTCTCCGTTTACTTTCTACATGCAATGCTGGTGCCAGGATAATTACAGTATTTTAAAATGGCATTGACAGCGATTTGCACTAACATCTACAGCACCAGTCAAAAGAGTGGGCACCCCTACTGTAAATCATTTGTATTTCCACAAGACAATTACCATAATCGCACCTCAAGGTTATGTAGTAAGTAACTGTGTTGTGAACAAGGAAAGAGTTGGAGTGCTGTGGCACAATCCCCCCCACCTAAACCCGGTAGAGCTGGTTTGGGATGAGTTGGATCAAAGTGAAGAGCAAGATATCCAACTGTTCCCGAGAACTTGTGGAAACTCTTTCAGGATTGCTGGAGAAGCATTCCGGACGGTTTCGTCTGGAAGCTGGTTAAAAGAATGCAAGAGTCCACGATGCTAGAGTCTTCTAAACAAAACAGGGTTAGTTTTGAGATGTTGAATTGATCATTGCAATATTTGATACGTGGTTTTACTTTGCCTGGGGGCCATTTACTATAAGTGAATAACAGAGATAACAAAAATACATGCATTAAAATCAAATGTGTCCTAACAGGTACTATAACTCAGTATTCATTGTTTCATATTAAAATGCACAATTGCGCAGCTTTGGGTTGATACTGTCAGCCTTGACCAGCATTTACGTTCCATTGTAAAAGTTTTATGGGGTCTTAAAGAAAAAAAGCATTTAATCAGATTGAGCAAAAACAGAAAATGTGTCATTGTTATTCAATATGGGCTACATACTAATTCTGAGAATCTTCTTGACCTTTAACTTAATTTGGATATTCAGCTAGTCTTCTGTAAAAAGAAGAATTTGTTAGGAGAAAGAAATCGAAACTTTGATCGGAAGCATGGAAAATCCTGTCCACAGGACTTTTGCATGTGCTTTTCCAGTTGCTACCCTTTATGCTGTCAGATGAGAAAATGTTCTATTTGTGGAATAAATAATGTGTGTTTCTTTTTGCATGGATACTACAGTGGTCATGCTCACATAGTCACCGAATACTCAAAGTAAATTCTACATATACCAAAGACACAATAACTTTTATGAAACCTAAGTTGTACTTTCCAGTTTGATATATTAATTCCAGTTTTAACAAATCCCATAATAAAGTATAAGTAATAAGAAGTAATGATGGACTTAATGTCTATTCCAGATAGAATAGAGCACCTGGGGCCTGAATCACAAAACAGGATTTCTTGCTTAGCTGGATTACTTGTCGGATTTAAGGTAGTCTGGACTAAATGTAAGTGAACAAAGATAAAGGGCTACCTTAAATCCAACAAGTTCATACACTAGTGTTTCCCAACCCAGTCCTCCGGGGAACCCCGGACAGTCCGTGTTTTTGCTTCCTCTCAGCTACTAGCGCACCTGTACTAGGTATCAGGTGTTCCTGATTGGCTGGGAGGGTGCAAAAACATGGACTGTATGGGACTGGGTTGGGAAACACTGCACTAGAAGGTAGGAGTGCCTTGTATAATGTGCAGTCATGGTTATGCCCCTTTTATACACTAATTGTGGATTTCATTTTAACTTGAATTTGACTGTTGGATCCTGGTGTTGATTTGAAGTTTATTAAGTCTATCCAAATCTCCAGCAACAAAAAGCAGTCATTCTTAATTTGGTAATCCTTTACTTGAGGGGCCACACATATCTTAGTAACTCAGTTACTACTCAAGTACAAATCATGAACAGATATAGTAACTGTATAGTAACTGAGCAAGGTACCGTCCCCAAGCACTGCTCCCCGGGCGCTGAATTAGCTGACCCCTGCTATGTCACGAAAATCACATATGGGTTAAATGCAGAGGACACATTTCGTTGTTGCGCACTGTGTGCTGTGCTGTGGTGTGTTAACAATGACCACTGATCACCTAATTCAATTCAATTAATTTCAATTCAATTCAATGAATTCAATTCAATTAAATTCAATTCAACTGTATGAAGTACATGAACCATTATGATTGATTAATGATGAATGAACATGGGATCAGTACTGAACTAACACTTACCTTCTGGTTAATTAATACACTAAGTAAGAGTATACTACTACATTATTTGTGCCCCTCCCCCCCCAAGTAAAGTGTTGCTCTTAATTTTGCATATATTCATAGAGCAGTATATTTTCTAGCAAATATAGGTGACAAAGAAGATGAGATGCCTGTCAAGCACATTTCATGAAGATACACATTCTGCCCTACAGAGGCAAAACAGTGACTATTCTGACACTGAGATTTGCCTCACTTTTAGTGTGGATTTTAGTGGAGCATAGCTGAACTAAGATACAGGTATTTTGTCAAGAGATAAAACAAAGCTTAAGAGACCCAGTTTTGGTCATAACTCAGTTTCCATTAGATATACTGGTTTTGTTGCTCCTTTATGGCAGTGTAGTTGCATAACTTTTATGTTGAGGCAAGAATCAGAAGATCATGCTGTTACGTTGTGCTATTACAAGCAGGAAAATACGAAATTTGAGGATACGGGTGAAAGCCAGAACATTTAAAGCAATGTACATAAATGTGTATAGATAAATGTCTTAATGCCTCCAGGCTGAGATTCTGCAGAAAGTCTTGAAAATAATCAATCTAGAAGAAATTGACAGCGTTTGTGAAAATCTGCATGTATTTTTCTAAATGAGACTGCAACTAGTAATGAATTTGCAGTACAGTACACACACACACACACAGAGGTTATTAATTAATCTTTATGGGGTAAACTCTAATCCCAACATGATGAACTTAACCCCTACCCAACCTTACCCTAAGTAACCAAACAAAATAAGAGACTTTTGGCATTTTTAGTTTTTTGATTGCATTCACAGATCTTTCTGGGGAGCTGAAAAATGGTCCCCACAATGTCAAATTAGCAGGATTTTATTAAGTTGTGGCCAAGATTTGGTCCCCACAATGTAATCCACACACACACGCACACAAACACACACATACTTTTATTTACAGTATACTTTATTAATCCCTGGGGGAATTTCTCTTGATCCCATGTTACTGACCATGAGACACACAGATATGTGTTTTGTTGCCAGCAAGCTTGATTCACCCTTAACCAGATAAGGACCTACCAGCTCATAAGTGGCTAAGACCTTTCTGTAGAACGTGTACAACATCGTCCGTCGATGTGACCTCAGAGCATAAATAAACATCAGAACGCAGCGAGCCGATTACTGTGCCAAGAGCAGCTGTTCACAAACGTGTCCCTGGCCTAGAATCTATCTCAGGCAGCACAGGGCACAAGACTGAGGTTATGTAGAATGCCAGTCCATCTCAGGGCACACGCAAGTGTATGCTATAGGCAATACAGGGATGCTAACTGGCCTTACTGCATGTCTTTGGGCTGCGTGTGGAAGCCTGGAGGAGATGTTGAGAACATGACTCTGAAGACTTGAGGCCACAGTGCTTCCTGCCGGGCCACCACGGCACCCCAACTTTAGATCAGTTGTTCTCTCCCCGTGTTTCCCCAGCCATTCCACATATTTGCTCTTTTCCAGCACCAGACAATCTGTTTAAATCAACTAATCTACAAGCTCATAATTAATCAGGTGCGCTGGAGGTGAAACGTAACAAATATAAAATAGCTCATGTGTTTTTCCCTGTCATGCATATGTAGTTTTGGTGCCCTGCTCAAAATTAAAAATATCGCAAGGAGGAATGCGAGTTAAGGCATAAAAGGGCCTAGTGGAATCCAAGCTGACACCAACAAAGTGAAGTACGATTTTATAAAAACAACCCCAACTTAACCATAACTCTCCTGACACATTATGCACACTGATGGAGTGAAAGCCTGGGATTATATTATATAATGAATATACAATAAGATGCAAGCTGAAGGTTGCTCAGTGGTGTATTGTGGCCTCATACCCAGGGACTGACATACAGTGAATGGTACGCAAGTACGCATTCACCTTTAAAACGATACGCGCGATTTATATAACAGCACAAATACGTACGTATTTTATGCGCATCTGCGCCGAAATGACAAGAAATCACCATGCATTTTAAGCTCTATACTGGAAATGAAGTACGAATTAGCATATAAAGGTTAAAATGCACGGTAATTCCTTGTCATAGTTGCGCAAATGCACATAAAATACGTAC
>JAODLC010000085.1:9041954-9061484 GCA_026781145.1 Hippopotamyrus pictus | reverse complement strand
GTACGAATTAGCATATAAAGGTTAAAATGCACGGTAATTCCTTGTCATAGTTGCGCAAATGCACATAAAATACGTACGTATTTGCGCTGTTACAACAATCGATTGGCGTACGTATCGATTCTAAAGGTGAATGCGTACTTGCGTCCCAGTTATGTCAATTTCTGCTCATACCTCCAGAGTTATGGCTTTGACTCCTGCCCTGACTCGATCTGAATGGGATAAGGTTTTGCAGTCTCCTCCCATAGTCCAAAGACATGCTTTTTAAGGGTATTGGTGGCCCTAAATAGCCCATAGCGTTTGTGCCCTGCAGTGGACTGGCATCCTTTCCAGGCTGTCCATCTGGGATAGACTCCAGACTCACTGTGACCTCATGCTGCACAGATTCTTAATGAAAATGGGTGTAAATACAGTTAAGGCACAGTTATCATTCCTAAAAAAAAAACGTGAAAATATGCCTTTCGTACTGTATGTATACTGTTTAAGGCATTACCAGCATGGGTTGTTATGCGGAAGTTATGAGTTGCTTACAATGGTAACCTAGTGAAATGAAAAGGCAAAGCACGACCCTGCATTTAAAGTTGGTGAAGACGTGCTGTGATATATCTACTTGGTGCAGTGTATTAGATTAGAACTGATTAAAGGAGCAGTCAGTCATAGAGCGATGGGCGCTGCCAGAACTTCAGAACTGCAGCTACATCAGCCGTGTTTTTTTCCTGCGTCCAACATGTAGTACAAGTTTCACAGCTACGTTTTGTTTCCCTCTACAGTGTCAGTCATAATTAGTAAAAAAGAGTGCCGTGAACTGTATGATTAAAACAGCAAAGAGCGACATAAATAAAACTGGGCCGGTGCATCATATTCAAGTTTATTTATGTTGCGTATCGACGCAATTCATCACATGATGCAGTCACACTACGCCGCCGCCGATCCGTCACGTAGTACGAATGTTCAAATCGCATCACCTTCCCAAACAGGTTTAAGGCAAAGCTACAGTTTCAGGAGAGTCTTTTTCATTGTCCGTCAGACAAAGCCCGGCATCGCAAAGGCAGCTCCAGCAGTGCAGTGACTAAATGGGGTGCTGAGGGGACATTTTGCATGCTTGAGTTCACGGCGCATTCCAGCCACAGTGACCGTGCAACATTATTCTTGCTTGCATTGTCATATACAATATTGCTACTATGCACAATTCTCTGCGAGAACATTAAAAAGTTTGCCGCAGTAAAACTTTGGCTGAACATTCGGCTTTAGACCCATTTCAGGTGTTTTATATTGCAACCAGTTTAACATGTTTTGCACAATCGAAAGAGATAAAAAAGGAAACAGCTTTTGTTTAATTTAAAATCCTATGCCGGGCTGGATCAGACTACAAACAGGAAACCTGTAACTGGATAATCAGTAAGTTTTGTAGTACTCATTTTGAAATACCTAATCCAAAACAAATGCCCCATTCTTAACCACCACCAAAAAAACCCACCAAATCTCTCCTATCCAGATTACAAATAATCAAGATTCTTAAATCTAGAATTTCATTGCTTTGAGTACATCTTGCCATCTGCTGGGCAGGTTATGTAACTACTCTGTATTGTCAGTTATCGAAAATGACATGAACGTGTAATAAATGCCTAAAATACGAGCATGAACATTACAGGAACATTAACTTGTATGTTTCCACTTAGTGTGTCATCCATCTATGTTACTGTATAAGTTAAAGACGTAGGTGTGGTTTCTGGTGGTGTGATAGCCTAATTTTGCCTCTGCTTTCCACACAGGCCTGCATCCACTGTGCCTCTGTTTCCCGTTCCAGTCCCTTAGGCATTCTCACTCTTCTCTTATTCAGTGTCTGCATTTTTTTTTTATTCTTCTGGTGAGTGTCATGTACCTGGAGATGAGGTTCTGGATCTCCTAGTGTCCAATGGAGCTTCTGTCCCTTGTGTCTCAGCAAGAGTGAAATGAGTCCACCGTGAGTACGGTGAAAACTGTTCTTGCTAATTTAATGATTCCAGTGTGCTTTTTATGAAAAATGACAAATTGAAAACTCAGGACTTTACTTAATTTCAGGTTTAAAAGAAAACAAAATGACAAGGTCCTTCAGTTTTACCGAAGCTTAAATCGAATGTATACCTGAGTTTCAGATGTATTGAATAGCTTGCTAGGGGATGTATCTTTTTAGATGTTATCACTGATTCAGGTTACAGATAAGTATGTGCTATAGGGGGATTGAATTATCTAGATGACTGATTGTTATTTACTGCGTAACCATATCAGTCCATCTGTTTCTCCAGAAAATAGCCTTACAGTACGCTTATTAAATATGTTTACATGTCTTAATGATGTGATTTTTAAAAAATGACTGTGTTTCCGAGGTTTAGGGATTTCAAGTTATAATTATATGAAATGGCGAACCTATAACAGCTGTAATGTATTTTGACTAGCGAGTAAACATAATTAATGATGCATTCAAGCAGCAAAGTCATTGTGACCTGTACAGCTACTTTTGGGATATTTTGAGACATCCCTGAACTAATTTCACATTTAGATGTTATCTAAATTAGTAAGATGAGCTAAATGGCCTAGTCTGATGTATTAAAATGCATACATTAAGTGGCCACCTATAGAAAAGTCACATTCGCACTTTTATAAAATTTGCCTCCGTCCACCTCCATGCTTGGAAACCATTCACAGATAATAAGACATGGATAATCGTGGCAGCTATATGAACAGCTGAACGATACATAATAACCTGACATCACCTATATGCAGTGTGCATATATATGCAGTGCGCATATATATGCAGTGCGCATATATATGCAGCGTATATATGCAGTGCGCGTATACTGTATATGCAGTGTGCGTATATATGCAGTGTGTGTGTATATATATGCAGTTTACATATATATGCAGTGTGTATATGTATGCAATGTGCGTACATGTATATATGCAGTGCGCATATATATGCAGTGTGTGTATATATGCAGTGTGTGTATATATGCAGTGCGCGTATATATGCAGTGTGCGTATATATGCCGTGTGTGTGCATATATGTAGTTTACGTATATATGCAGTGTGCGTAGCACTCTTACGACACTGGACTCAAGCATGGATACTGCACTGGATGATGCAGACTTCACCTGCCGTTCATCTTATGTTGGAAAACTTTCAGTAGCACGGAAAATGTCGTACATGGTAATCAAAATCAAAATTTGGTGAAATAAACAATTAATGGCTGTTTCAGTTATTATTGTGCAAAATTAAATAAATAGGTAATTTAGCTGAAATGTCTAAACAAATGGACTATTTGGACTAGATGTTCAGAGGTTTTACAAAGCAAATAATAAATCAAAGCCTTAGTAGAACTCATGATCTGTTTTTTAAATTGGTGTATTTGCTATTAAGTAGTTCAGTAATGCAAGAAAACTTATGAATAATTGAAAATGAATAGACTTTTATTTTGTGCTATAATAATGGGCAGAGACCACAAGACCTCAGTCTTAGTGTGATGCTTGGCCGTGTTGTCATTCATGAGCTGAAATAACATATTGCATTCTTTATCAGGCCGTAGGATGTGGGTTACAATTACATAATGTTCTGTGAGCAATTTCACTCCATGAAGTAAACAGGCTTGAGAATAGTAATTTAGTATTTAGTATTGCCTGCATGCTATTTTTTCAGCTTTTGTTAAATGTTTGTGGAACGTTTAATACATTTGGGACTGTAATGGCCATGGGTCCCTTTAATATTTAAGACTCCTTCGTGAATTTTATGAGTTAAAAAGTGCTAAAGTAAAATTTGGCAAGTCTGATTCAGTATTGAGTCAATGTTTATTTTAAACATAGGTTTAATGCTGATCTAACATAGATTCAATGTCATTATTGATTTCATGTTTATTTAATTAAAAAATGCTCATTTCAATGCATCCATTAGCTTTGTGAACAGTCTGTATTGCTCTACTTAAACAGATTATGTTTTTTTAAGTATGTTAAACCTTCAGAAGAGAACTGTATTTAAACTTTTGTGGGTATCTGTTGACATTCATAGGAATGAATATTCTAAAAGTAATATGACCAAAATATTGACAATCAATAACTGCTTTGTCATGTATTCTGACAACTGTATTTCAACTTACTTTCAATTTCCTACAAAGGAACACGATTTTTAAATTAATAAACACATAATACTAAAAATGTTACTGCTTAGCACTGCTCTTTTATCAGATATAGGAACTTTATGCTGTGCAACGAACCTCTTGTATTAGAAGTGCATAGAATTCCATGTGTAAATTGTTTAAATGAAAACTTTAAAAGTCATGATTTTTTTAAATATAAAATATAAAGTATAGCCTCCATAGTTATTTTTAACCAGGCAGAAGCTGGTTAACAGTTGTTTTGTTCAGTTTTTGTAACCCGTGTAATTAAATAAATCTTATTTACAATAAAGTATGTAAAGAAAAGTATATTATATGGTAATTGACTATGGTTTACTATGATTGACTTCTTATTTTGAGATAAAATTGATCCCATTGGGAAATTCTTTTAAAAAGCGTATGTTCCAGGTGTAAGAGTGAGGTGCATGATTACTGCTTCATGCATTACTCTTAGGCTGGTTTACGCTAAGCTCAAATCAGCATAAACAGAGAAATTAGGTCACTTCTAAGGCTCCCAATAAGGTGGGAAACATCTTAAGTCATGCTTGAAATTTCACTTCAATTATAAACTTCATTGTATCTTGTTATAAAATACAGACTTGAGATGTAGAATGTAATATTAACCGATAAAAATTTTACAGTAATCAAGTAAGAGGCTTTGTGAGACTACATATACTTGTATTTACATTACAACAAAAGACATACATATAGGACCTTAGTAATGCTGCAGCAAATAACATTTATTTGATAGGCTTTTGCTGTAAGCCTTGTTCTTAGGAAAGATTTGGTAATTAATAAAGACCCTTCTAAAAGACTGAGAGCGGTCATTGAGACTGGAATGAATGAGAATCACAGCAAAATTTTCTTTTAAAACTACTCTGAGCAATTTATTTATTTTTTTCAGTGCAGAAAGAACATTAAAAGTGTTTGAATGGGTTTTCCTGAGGGAGCCTGGTACGTAGCAAAGTCATACAGTTAGGGCACTAGCATCTGTAACTGGCCAAAGTGTGTGAGTGTGAGCGTGAGTGTGAATGCGAGTGTGAGCGTGAGACCCAACTTTGTGCTGCGTGTTTCCTGGGAGGTACCGCAGACTGGCTGCGTTCATGCGATGGATAAGTAGGTATGAACTTATGCCCGTACATACACGGTCCGCATTATTTCTGTTACATAGAAATCTGATAATTGGTCTGAAATCATCTTTTGTGTGCCCATTCATTGCACATAAATGATAAAACTGGCATCTCTCTGCAAGGAGGTTAAATGTGCAGTGCATTGTGGTATGATCCTTTTTGCCTTTCCCACTGTGCGTGCCATGTGATGGACTGGCATCCGGTCCAGGTTCATCCAATCGCTTGTGCCATGTGCTCCCCTGTATTGAATAAACGGTTATGGAAGATGGATAGATGGTTTCCTTTTGTTAACAAATGAAAAAAAAAATGTAAAGCTAGGATAAGAATCAAGCTAGCAATGTAACATATGATCCTTCCCAAAAAGATCGCATCAAGAAAAGTCTGATATATTACTAGTGCCATGTTCATAAAGAGTCTTAAAACAATTATCATGTCACCAGCATAACTGAAGTGAAAACTTGTCATTCACAGTGCGTTTAACCCATATGTGACTTTCGTGACATAGCAGGGGGCAGCTAATTCAGCGCCCGGGGAGCAGTGCTTGGGGGCGGTACCTTGCTCAGGGTACCTCAGTGTTACTTTGTTAACCAGGGATTCAAGCCAGAAATCTTTCAATTACAAGTGCGCTTCCCTAACTATCAACCCACTACCGCTGAATAATGAGGCTAAACCAGGCCAGTAACACAAGCCCTTAGTTTTGAATTTGATATTATCCATGTACCTGTAAATAGAAGGAGCACAACATGGTCATGTAAAAACATAAAAAAATCTCACATACCACAGCTCTCTTTAACTCATTCCAGTATCTTTTATTCATTCCCGTTTTCATTCACTTAATTCCATGTCCAACTTTTTCCTTTACTACACTCTGCGCCTTACTGACTCCCACTCTCCAAAACACTTATTTATTTCTAATACCTGTAGGATTCCGCAGTCTTACTCACTCACTTTCTCTGACTCACTCTTATCCCTCACCCCCCACCCCTCCAATTCTTTCCCCCCCCGCCACACCTTATACACAAGCAGACAGGAGGATTAATTGACATGAGGTGCAATCAAATTTGCTTGTTAAGCTAAGAAAGGCCAGTTGGTTGTCCTGGCAACAGTGAGGGCTTTCCTGCTCAGGTCCAGGAGATGGAGCTGGATGACCTTAAAGCACTAGACCCTTAGGCATTTAAATTCTTACTGACATACCATTCGAACGAATGAATTGCACTGAAAGGTCTGTGTAGCGATTAAATACAGACCAAGTCTTAAAATCCAGTGTGCAGTTTCCTGTACCCGGTCCCTTGAAGGAAGCTTGCTAATTTCCATGCACTGAAACAGTTGACTGGATTGGTATCTGAATATTGGATTGCTCTCCATATCATTGCAGAGGGATGGAGCAGATCCCATTTGAAATGTGTTGTTGCGTACACTGATAAGCTTGATCGAACTGCATATAGTTTAAATGGATGCTGCAGCAAAAATCACCATGTGTTTCGATTTTGCAGTAATTTTTATTTCAGGTCTGCGAGCATTTGAGTTTGTGACAGTTCAACTGCATATATACAGTGCAGATCAGACAAAACACACAGTGAACATCTGAGAAAAACACTGCAGTCACGAGTGGGCTGACAGTTGTGATATAAAACTATGTTTTGTACAGCAGTGGTATAAATAGTTTAGCAAGTGCATCAGTTTATTTTGTAGCTGTTAGCACTTTGGGTTACTTTCGCTAACTTGTATGCTTGCTCGTTTATTCCGTATTTTTGTTACTCATGCGCTACTTTTGAGAATGTCAGGGTCAGCACCTGTTTGTCCGAGTCTTTTGTCTTCCCGTTTGGCCAGCAGGTGTCGCTGGCCATCCTGTCTTCCCCATCAGTCTTTAGTGTTTCCCCTTACTCCCCAGGTGTCCGCATGGCTCAATCAGCTGAGTGTGCGGTGACCTGTAAACCCTTCAGTCTTGTGTTCAAATCTCCACTTTTGTAGATTTTGTTCCCCTGTGTTTCATGTGTATCAGTTTTCTAGTTCCTGTATTTTGATTTGTATTCAGTTTTGATTTTTGCTTTTGTGCCTGTTTGTTATTCCCCTGTGTTAGATTTGTTTTCCCTCTTTATGTTAGTTTCTTATGTTTGTTTGATTCCCTAGTTCCCTGAGTTAATTATTAGTTTCACCTGATGTCTGTTTTCTTGTGCCAGTCCATGTGTATTCTACCCTGATTGCTCATTGTCCTGCACCTTCCTCGATTGGTTAATTGTTTTCACCTGTCCTATATTATCCTTGTTAACCTTTTGTATTTAAGTTCCTGCTCCTGTTCTGTTTCTCCTGGGGCCTGTACTACAGAGTAGGGTAACTGGCTCATCTCGGTAACTTGTCGGATTTAAGGTAGTCTGGGCAAAATGTAAGTGAATGAATATGAAGTCCATTTAAACAGTGGTACCTTAAATCCTACAAGTTACCCCGATGAGCCAGTAAGCCCACTCTGAAGTACAGGCCACTGGAGTCCCTGACGTTGAATGTTCTGTTGTTTGTACTCTGCCTACCTGCCCTTTGTTGCCCTGACCCTTTTGTTATTAGTCTTTGTTTATCCCTTTTAGTTTTGACCCCTCGTGGTCCATTTTTATTTTGAGGTGTTCTTAGCATGTTCAATTTTGTTCAATAAACCCCTGTATTCCTGTGAACCGCCAGTGGGTCATCCACATTCTGCCCCCACGCCTTCTCCACCCGAGTCCGTGACAGAGAAGAGTTTACAACAAACGTGATATTTAGCCTGGTTTTCCATTAACACAGCAAAGTGTCCTTAGGTAATTATCTATTTTGACCTGATGCTCTTACGTAGTTGGCACTCAGAGTGCTGTCTGTACAGTACATGCTGATCACTCTGAACGTGACTGAAGAGGGACAGGGAGGTCTTGTGGTTCTATGTCTGAACAAGCTAGCATGGATGGATATAATGTATCATGTGTGAGCAGGATTAAAGTTCGCAATCCGTACGTCTTTGTATGCAACTCCGAAGCATATTTTCCCATTTTTATATGGTGACCACCTTGAAAAAAAAAAAACACATGGATGGCAAGTAACTCAAGCAATCAATCAATCAATCAACCAATCAATCAGTCTTTATTTATATAACACTGTTTTAGGCAGGTGCTAGCAGTTAGCACTGTTGCCTCCCACCTCTGGGACCTGGGTTCAGCTCTCTGCCAGGACAATAAAAATAATAAAATATCCCCAGAATTGAGGGACCTTAACCTCCCACGTTTTCCACAGGGGACATTAACAAATACCGTGTCGGGGACTCTAATCCATACCACACCGGGAAAATTAACCCATACCTCACCAGAGACACTAGCCCCTCCCACACCGGGGACTCTCGCCCATACCACACCGGCAATCTGCCCTTACCTTTCCTGGGGTATTATATTGGAGTGACCCCCAATATTTTCAAAATAAGTGAATAATACAACTAATTGTAATATGTGCATAAAATGAAAGAATAAGATAACTGATGATCATAGATTATTGTTTACAATGTTGAAAAGATACATTTTTGGACTAGTTTTGAAAGTACTAAGACTATCTCAGTTTAAACAGCACTTCTGGCTAGTCCAAGATGCAGCTCCTGTTTGTATTCTATGACTAGGCCCAAATACTATAACCATCTGTATTCCATAGGGAGGTTCAAATCTGTCTCCAGCCCATGGGCAGACCCACACATTTCTAGTCCACGACCAGAAGCACACTGGTTTCTCACTACAGGCAGCTCTCAAAGTAAATCTAGATTTATGCAAAAAATATCAGAGATATATAGAATTTACGGAATCTCTAACATGAAAAGGTCACATACGTCTGTGAGTAAATTTACGGATAATCTTTTCATTTATTTAATATGTGTTCTTTAGTATGAACTAGCACAAATATATTTTTGGCTTATGTGTTTTTTTCTATAAGGTGCCGTGAATGGTATGGGATGGTAAATCCACGTAAAATTTGATTTAGGTGAGGCTTTGTGAACCGGATTACTTATTGTAGTCAATTTTCTTTTGCTAAATGCCCTGTTGCTACTTTTCTTCATATCTCTGTAATAATATAAAATTATATTGTTTAACATCAAAGAGTGCATCTAGCATCTCCTTTGGAAGCCTCACCAAGGGGATTAATAGGATGTTCTATTCCGGAATTTTTTTGTTATTTTCCTCCTTCAGCTATTGATGGCTGGATTCACTCTTTTTTAATTTTTCCACGCTCTGGAGCACACATTGCCAGGCTATGATAAGCTTAAGGAGAGAGGAAAGAAAGATGGTGGGGGGGGGGGGGGGGAGAAGGAAAGAAAAAAAGGACGTCTATCAAAGACTTTAAACCTTTGCTTCAAACCGTGTTCAGATAATGAAGCTAGCAGTATGTATTTGAAAGGGACTAGGAATAATTTCTTGTTACAGAGAGGGTTCATGACTCTTTGTGTACGTGTAAAAGAGCGAGAGGAGCAGTACGCCCCGAGGCAACTGGTATAAAGTTAAACTGGGTGAAGTAGAAATATTTTACTCATCAGCTTTGCAGTCACAGAGTTTGCCTCGACTAGAACAAAACTGCTGAAGCATTTAGAGAAAATTAACCCCCCATCCTGGCAGCCAGATGTGACTGGATTCTGATGAATGCACATGAGTGGCTGAAAAAACCAAGAGACTGTGAAATTCCTGTCAGGCCCGTAGACTGCAGAATGGGCTATTGACTGCTTTCTCTATTTCCCTCCATCATTCTTCTTGAACACTGCCATTAATTTCCTCTCCTGCCCTGGCGACTCCTTTCGCCCCCCCCCCCTCTCCCCGCAGCTTTCTTTGTTGCAGAAGAGGACGCACACGGCCCTGGTAGACCACTTCAGACGACGCAGCCTCCACAGCCGGGCCGCGCTGGCCCTCTTCCAGACCCGCTCCAGTGACAGCGACCAGAAGATTGCGAGCGTGCAGGTACACAGACTGGCTAAAGCTACGAGCCACCAGTGCGATATTTAAATGCACTCGTGGAGATTCGCCCCCGCATTGTTCTTTATTCACAGGAAACCCAAAAAGCACTGAGAGCATTCGTAACCCTGCGGTAAATATTTAACTTTTTCCGGCACATGGTACGCCCAGCTTTTCTCTCCTTGCGATGACCTATGCAGCATGTCTGTTCATGGGTGGAGGCTCCCCCAGAGCAGCGGTGTGGAGAGACTGCACTCCATAGCAGCACCCCCACCCCCCCGGCGTAGACGTCACCGCTGCTGTAGGGCGCAATACAGCAGCATCCCGTTCTCTCTCCTTCTCACATCAATGAGTGGCGAGATTAATGTTCTGTGTGCAGGAGTGCTAATCCTGTGACCTAGAGTTTGAGTGGGAGCTTGCTCTTAAGGTACATACACTTGGTTAGTCCATGCCTGGCCATTTGTCAAATTCGCTTCGTCTGCGTGTGGGTGGCCTTCCTTTTAGGACGGACTTGCGTGTTGTGTGATATTGATCTGGCTCGGGCACGTCATGAGGAAAGCCGGCTAGCATCCCACACTGCCCCAGCAGTACTGCT
Source organism: Hippopotamyrus pictus (assembly GCA_026781145.1). Lineage (NCBI taxonomy): Eukaryota > Metazoa > Chordata > Actinopteri > Osteoglossiformes > Mormyridae > Hippopotamyrus > Hippopotamyrus pictus. The sequence continues at coordinate 9,050,678 of JAODLC010000085.1, read as the reverse complement.
ACTCGTGCTGGCGAACTATTCTTATGCTGATTGGTGCAAGTTTAATAATTACTGATCTACAACAGCTATTTGAGTATCTGGACGTCGGATCTGTTGCGTATGAGGAATATAAATCCCCGGAGAGCGTGTTGATTGACATCAATTTGCAGAGTGATGAGATCAGTATACACATCTATGAAATCATAATAGGTACAGTACCCACAGCATGGTGTCTAGCACAGCTGTCATTTAACATTGTATAAACAGTTAGATATCATTTTTCTCAGCTCTGAAATCACTATAAATGGCCAGAAGATTCACGTATAAAGCCAAATTATGTTTAGTTATGACATCAGAATACAAATCCTAGTTATCAATCTGGATTAGTCTAAACAGAGCCTTTTAACAAGAAACTAAGCATCATTTATTCCTTTTTACAATAAGCAATTTGCAAAGAGTATCCTAAAAAGAAATGCATTTGTTGTTGCAGAAAAATATCAAACGCACTTCAAAAATAATTTTGAAATGTCTAATGAAGTGTTTTTTGTGAAGACAGTCGTGCACAACTTTTTTGTGAAAGCAGGCTCTGATAAGTATGTTTAATTATTTGTAATTATAATTATATATACCTTCAGTTATGTATTTATGCTGGCATTATTGGTACCATTTGATACTGACAAAAATTACATGCTGAAGTCATGGACCCAGAAAGGCAGAATTGAAGTATCGTCCTAATTAAATCAGAAACACAGATAAGGACATAGAAATACCATAAACGGTGTGAAATAATTTTAAGCCATATTTCTTTTGTTGTAATTTGATCAAAGACATTTTCTGTACTAAGACAAAACAAATCTTGTAAACAGCTAGTAAACAGTGAATGTTTGCATTTATTTTATGGCGACAGAATAACAGAGTAGCTGAAGAAAACAGAGTTTGGATGCTTGGCTTATGGGGTAGCAGATGTCTTAAATGGTCAGCCAAGTACAGACCTCATTTGTGATCTGCATGACTGCTGACTGTGGGATTCTGCAGCTCACATAAAGGAGCACACAAAATGCATGGTGTCTCATAGCTACTTCACAGAGCGTCTGCAGGCTGAATCCAGCGCAAAACAGCAGCTGTATGTTGTCTCTAGCTGCCATGCTAATTGAGCCAGTTAATCAGAAATTGATTTAATGAAGTTTTTTACAAATTTCTTTAGTAGCCCTTCCAGACAATTAAAAAAAGGTAGTTTGTCAAACTGTAAATGAGAAAAAAAAAACTCATTATATACCTCTTAAAATCATGGGTGTTTGTTTACCGTGGCAGCGAGTGAATAAATCTGAATTGTAACAGGTTGCTGATGCAAAATGTTATTTACTGATATAGAAGAAGAGGCAGGCAAATGTAATACCGCAGGAACGGACATCTAAGGCGATAAACATAAAACCATAACACCACTATTAATTATAAGACGTTAGGACGTCAGTATCGACTGTTTAATTTTCAAGCCATTCTGTTCTGAAGATCAGGATCAATATACTTATTGCTAAGACAGACTGAATATGTATGGTTTTATTGTTCAATTTCTCTATTAAATGGGAATGAGAAGGTTATGTTGACGTTTGTACTTTTAACAATTCTTGGTAGATGAATCAAGCAGCATCTTATGAAAGGAGTAATCAGCAAGTATATACTGGTCCAAGCCCATTTGGAGTTCTACCCCTGTAAGGATTCCCTGTAGACTGCCATCAAATTAATGATATCCACAGCCACTAACTCTACTAATATGCATCTGCTCATGTTAACTAAACAATTCGTCTGCATCATTTAATGCAGAAATTGTAAGAGTGGTGTTACACACCAACTCAAATCGGCATATTTGCATGCGATTGGGCAGATTACTCTGTGACCACACAATTTTACATTTTATTTATTTAGCAGACATGTTCATCCAGCATGACACGAGAAAAAAATGACAAAGTACAATTGGGGGTTAAGGGTCTTGCTTACGGACCCAATAGTGAAGTTATCCTGCTGACCCGGTGATTTAAACCAGCGACCTTCTCAAGGGGCAGCATCCTAGCCCACAGAGCCTCCCTCTGCCCCACCGTATTGCATGTTAGCGTGAAGGTTCAGTGGGGTGCAATGCTGCCTCACACCTCCATGGTTGGGTATTCAAATCCCACCTTTGCTCTGTGAGCATGGAGTTTGCAGTTGGGGCAGCGTGTGGCTCTTTGGGGTAGGACTCCATGCCCATAGTGCAAGGTCACTGGCTTGACTCCTGTGATCACTAGAGTGATTTCAGTTTTGGGTCTGTGAGCTTGCCCTTGTACCCCAGTTGCTCCAGGAACTATCAGATCGTGCTTTTTCAATTGGATGTCACATTGAATAAAAGCAACTGCTAAGTAAGTAAATGTTCTTTATATTAAAATGATATTATCTCATGTTGAGCTAGGAAACAGGGATGAGTTTTTGCTGACTTATACTGCTTGATGTAATTGTATTGTATACAGGATTCATTTACATTACATTTTTTAGCAGACACTTTTGTCCAACAAGACATACAATTACGTTAAATAGTACAAACGTACGGCTGTCAAGGAGCCGACTAGGCAGAAGAGCAGCTAGGCTCAGCTGCAGATGACTGCCCAGGTTCAAGTATGAATAGTATAGGAGCAAGAGCTACACAAGATCTTCCATCAAAGCAAGACTCATATTGATTAATCCAATGACCAGAGGGGCAACATTAAGAACATTCAGATAGAAAATAGAGATACGTCAGGCTAGTAGAGGATTTCCAGGAATAGATGGGCTTTAAGGTGTTTCTTGAAGGTGAAGAGCAGAGGTGGACATTTCAGGTCCAGAAAGTAATAATCCAGACCAAGATTTTGTTCCAACCAACCAGTTGAGTACTCTGTGTCTGTGACTCTTTATGCTCAACTGGTTGGTTGAAACAAAATCCTGGTTTGGATTTTTACTTTCTGGACCTGAAATGTCCACCTCTGGTGAAGAGGGAGTCAGATGACTGGATGTGGTTCAGCAGCTCATTCCACCATCAGAGAAGACATGAAAAAATGTCTGGAGTAACACTTCTCACGTGGTGGAGGAATTTCCAAGTTGCACTGGCTTTCTGACCAAAGAGAACGAAATGGGATGTAGGTCTTAAGGAAGTTCTTGATGGAGATGGGTGCCTGTCCTTTAATGGATCTGAAAGCAGCACCAAGGACTTGAACTTGACGTGAGCACCTATAGGGAACCAATGGAGAGAGACAGGGAGGGGGGGCTTTGAGCTGATTGAAAACCAGCCATGCTGCTGCATTTTAAATAATCTGCAGCGGTCTGACAGCACAAGCTGGTGAACTTGCTAGTAGAGAGTTGCAGTCGTCTAGTCTCAAGGTAACGAGCACCTGAACTAGAAGCTGAGCTGCATACTCAGACAGAAAAGGCCAGATCTTCCTGGTGTTATACAGGGAAAATCTACAAGATTGGGGAGAGCACTGTTATGTGCTCAGCAAAGGATAGCTGGTTGTCTGTCATTACCCCTAGGTTCTTGGCAGTAGGATTTTAGAGAGCTTCTGTCCATTCAGGTTTCAACCACTTGAAGCAGAGGATCAGAGCCTATCCCAGGACAGGGGTAGTCCCTGGACAGGATTTCAGTTCATCACAGGGCACACACACACACAAATGCCTAACTGCATGTCTTTGGAATGCAGGAGTATTCCCAGACAATACGGCAAGAACGTGCAAACTCCACACCCAGTGTGGAGGCAGGATTCATACCACAAACTTGGAGATGTGAATCAACAGTGCTACCCACTGGGCCAGCATGGTGCCCCCAGAGAGTTTCTAAGTTATGCAATTCAATTCATCTGTTAGATAAATTACATGCATAATTTATGTATGTGGTGTCATTTATTCAATTACTATAAAATCATTTGGATGGTGATTTTTTTTTTGACAGTGTTTGGGGTTACTGAACAAAATCCAGTTCACTATGTCAGATCAGCTAAGGATTTAAGTGTCTGGTCCTAAGGGCACAATGAGTCTGCAATTCACAGTTGCCCGGGATATTTCCCTGCCCCCTTTGTGGACCATTAACAGGAAATGGGGGCACATTAAAGGAAGTGCCAAGACCTTTATTTACCCATCCATTAGTACTGGAATGACAGCGGATACTTATCGTTCAGAAGACTATGAAAAGAAAGTGAACATGCTATAGATCAATGAAGCACAAGCTTTAATACTGTTAGTCGATGGGACACCATGAGTTTTTCATTTAGTAATTATTCTTAATTATTATTGCTATTAATTCAGATGACTACTTTGTGAATGTCTTCATTAAATAAACTTCATAAGAAATACTTTTCATCACTACAAGCAGATATATAAGTTAATATACCTATGATGTTTCAGGGTCAGGCCCACATTGTCTTGTCATGACTTGAAGAATGAGTAACTCGAGGGCAGGACTTTTGGTGAAACACAAGGGGGTTTATTGAACTCAAAGAACTGGGACGGTAAACAAACTGGATCACAAATGATCAAAACAGAAGGAATAGAGTAAGGAAGGGTTCATGCAACGGGAAGGTTAATGTCAATGACTGGACTGGGGAACAAAGGACTGGGAAGCACGTATATATGAGACTAACGAGGGAGCTAACAAGAGGCAGCTGGGAGTGATTAACATGAGGGTTAGGAAAAAGAGGTAAGACAAATGAGAAACAGGCGTGGCTTGTCAGGTGGACAGGGAAGACAGAACATGATGCATATCTATAACCATTCATGGTGATTCAAATTATGTGCAGTACTCAAAGTGAGATTGCTTGGCGGCGTTCTCAACATTAATTCCATTTTGTGTTTCAGTTCAGTTCGATTGAGTTTTATTGTCAATTCACTTTACAAATTCAAAAATTTATTTTTATATCATATCATTCTACATTTAACTAGTGTGAAAATGTGATTAAAGTTTCAGTATAAACAACACAAGATGGAGTAATTGCATAGTGTAGTGAGGTGTGTCCGGTGGTGTACTGGCATCCCATTTGCATTGTCCTCCTGCCCTGTGATGGACTGGCATCCCGTCCAGGGCATGAATAATGAACTGGACTGTTTTCAGCTGCCACTACAAGGCCTATCTATATATGTACAGGCAGATATAGTGAATACGTGCAGCTTTCTGGTTCAGCTGAACACAGATCATTCTCTTTAGTGCATCCATTTTATTTTGTGTGTATTTATTTTTACACAGCTGTGTGCAGTCTTTCTCCAGTCACAAATGCTGGCTTGGCCCAGATCGTGTGTCATGTGTTGAATTGGTAGATATTCAAATGGAGATCTTTCATAATAGAGTACTGGTACTAAATAAACATTGTATGTAGCTGCGGCAGTATAAATATGACCAAATGAAATTTCTGCTTTTAGTTTTTAACTTTTGACACAATATTGCATTAATGAAGGACATGGTCCAATTGTCTGTTCACCCTAACAATAATATAGTATTCAAAAGCAGTTTTAAAGAATGATGGCATGCCAGTACCTGAGAGATAGACTGCTGTCAACTTATTCCACTTTCGGATGCATTTGAAGACTCAATTTGGACCCACTTAAATGATGAAAGGGGAAAAAAAAAAACTTTTTCAAGGGCTTAATGCTCCAATTGGTGGCTTTAGGGGCTGAGTCTGAGAGCGATGCGCCAACACCATTACTTATGCAAAATATCACTTAAACACACTTTACTCTTGACTAGCAATCAAGTATATAAACATTTACTGGCAGAGCATTAGCATTTATAATTCAGCCTGACATTACAGGTATGCAAAACCAAGGATGATGGTAAAGTCTGTAACGAAGCAGGGTACATATTTCGGTAACAGCACACAAAATGTTCATTGCGGTTTATTTGCATGCTTTAGAATCACGCAGATGTTAATGAGTAGATCGTTTACTGAAATTCACTCCTTTTATAGAGAACTTGTACATTTCAGAAAGAAATAAAATGGCTTTAATATACAAAATAATTACCAGGCAGTCGAAATATAATGTCTGTGTTTTATTTTTCATCAGAGTGCATTAGTGTGGAACATCAATAATTTAGTCCATCATCTGCCAACGCAGGCCCAGAACTGTGGTTCAATCATGTAACCCTGTGAATTCACTCTCCAGCGAAACGAATATGCTGACAATAGATAACCAAGAGAGAGACTTCATTTATTACCTAAAGTGATTCACTTAACACTTTTTTTTTTAAAATAAAGTGTTTGTGGACAGGGTTGGGCAGCTGGATAAATGATTTGTTATGATCAATGCATTCTTTTTCCTCCCTAGTTGGGCAACAAGAGCATACATAGCATTGAAGGTTTCTCGGGATCAACATATTTATTGAATTAAATTAGATGTTATGATGGGTGTTAATCCCGGAAATTGAGCGAAACACTAGGTGAATCTCCAACTTAAAAATGCCAGGTAGTGTGTTTAGCGTTAGCCTATTAAATATATACATGCAAATAGATGTGATTATAAATGTGGTATATATCATGATTTATGTGTTATAGATGATGAACATGTCAGATGTTAGTCATTCTTGGATACTTATATCAGTTTCTCCACTAAAGCCTCATGTCTGGCTCCCATTTAGCTATCATAACGACAGTTTGTTTGAAAGTTGCATCCTAAGCGATGGTTTGATACAGTAGCTTCCGTGCCATAGTGCCTCTACTGACCAACTTCATGACGGACACTGAGAACCAGGTCTCGGAAAACACGACATCCTCCGAAAAGTCTTTGGGGCACATTCCACGATTTCGAGATCTTGTAACTCTTTCTGAAACGTGACATTTTGCCTTTCAGGCTTTTTTTAAAAAAATTATTTGACAGTTTAAATGAAGCATTCATAGTGAACATTTTTGTTACCGGACAATGCAGAATTGATTTGGGCAAAAAAATAATTACAAAATTTGCCTTTCGTTAGATTCACTGTGTTAAATGTGTTCAGAACATACCTAGCAGTTTTATCCATTTCCATTTGATGGATTTATTGTGTATTTAAAAAGCGATTCCCTTGTTGTCATTGTCTATAAACACAGAGATCTTAATTTTTTTAATTAACCTAAGAAGAAAATGATTGGATAATACTGGTTATGCCCGTGTACAATAAGGGGATAGAATTTATCCTACTTGAACTAAAGACCAATTAGCCTGACACCTATTAAACAAATTCTACTGTGATATGTATTTAACAAGCTTGTGCTTTTAAACTTAAATGGGACCTCATTTTTCCCTTGTAAATTAATGGTATATTGCGTTAACCAATTGTTTGCAAAAAATGAAAAAGTAAGGCTATAAATACCTCCTTTCTTTAGCAACAGTATCAGTAATGTTATAGTATCAGTACTATCTGCAGTAGTACCTGTTTTCTGTTCAGCTACGACAATGGTCACCATCCGGTGACACAATTGAGTCATGTGATCAGCTCCCACCCACCATCCCCCGCCAGCTGGCAAATTTTATCGTCAGGGATCCCATTGCTGGTCGACATTTTTTTTGTTTTTTATTTGGGCGTAGTGGACCTTGACTTTGTGCTGCTGATGGAATTTGGCCCTTGGGGAAAATAGCTGAGGACCACTGGCCTATGAGAGTGTCACGTTTCACGTTTCAAGTTTCTGTTTTTTTTTGTTTTTTTTTTCCCAACCTGTTTGGATAATTGCCTTTTAAGCTACAGCCAGATTGATGGCTTATTTATTTAGACACTTAGTGGTTGATTTTGACAGGTGGCTTCCCACCACTGACAGATAGCATTAACTTTTTTCTTGATCGTATTAATTATAAATGAGTAGTTATTTATCCTTTTACGATAACTTACAATTGTCATTAATATATATGGCTGGTGTCCCATCCTGGGTTGTTCCCTGCCTTGTGCCCGTAGCTCCCAGGATAGGCTCCGCCCCCCCAAAACCCTAAATAGGACAAGCAGGTTTAGGATATAGATGGATAGATGCATGCATGCAGGCATGGATGGATGGATGGAATGGACAATATAAAATAAAATCTGCATTCTTGAGAACATTTCATCACTGGTGCTTTTTACACGATTTTCCTGTACTGCAGTTTTCCTGTACTGAAAATATTGGGAAAAAAATCCTCTAGTTAAAAAAAAAATGTGAAAATACACTGATATTTTAGTTTGGTGTATTTTTAACTATGGAAGAAAACCATGAGAAGTCTCAATAAGTCAGGCTCGGTGTGATCTGCAGCCAACAGAAAGCAAAGAGGCACTGTACTCTGAATGACACATGGAATAGCTTATGAACAGGGCCTTTATTATCAATACATTGGTGATAACCAGAAAAGTCTCTTAGTAATACTTCCTATGAATGACATATGAATAAAGATCTATGAACACATTCATTAACACATTGTAATGCGTTCATAAAGCCTTATAAACAAGGCTATGAATATTTATAAAAAGGCATAACACATTATAGCCATGTTTATAATGCATTTTGAATACTTTTATGAAGCGCTTATCTATAATGTACTATAGATCCATCCATCCATCCATCCATTGTCCAACCCGCTTATCCGACTGGGTCGCGGGGGGTCCGGAGCCTATTCCAGAAGCTACGGGTACGAGGGAGGGAACAACCCTGGACAGGGGGCCAGCCCATCGCAATGTACTATAGATAACTTGGTAACACTTTACTTAAAGCACTCATGTATAATGCATTATACATACCTTCATAATGCATTATAATGCATTCATAA
>JAODLC010000085.1:9018471-9028831 GCA_026781145.1 Hippopotamyrus pictus | reverse complement strand
GGGTTTGAACAGCTGACCTACAGGTTATCCCAAAAACCTGCATACACACCGGCCCTTTACGGATAAGATTGGCCACCCCTGATCTAAGTAATAAGTTAACTTATTTCCTGACTTAGATACTTACACCATAGGGATAAATGAAAACCTCAACCTTCACTTAGAGCACTATACGTATAACTCTAACACTATGGGAATCATTTGCCCGTCATGCAAACAAGCTGTGCAAAGTGTCGCACTTCAGAGTTTAGCGTCTTCTCCATTGATCAGCATAGACATCAACATCAACAAAGCCAGCGTGCGCTGAGTGCAGTCCTGCAGTCCCGCATGGTATGCCCACAGAAGCAGCTGCTGGTGGTCTCAGTCGCGGCAATGGTGCGCAACCAATGAGGGTATCTAGTCTAAGTGCGCATAATGTCAAAAACTTTTCTGAATCAGCTAGACCAGTTAAGTCGGAGATCATAGGAATAGGAAGCCATGCAGTCTTAAAGCTCAACAAAATTTGAACGTTAAGTGGGTTATTGTTTGTCCAGACATTAAATCTATGGCTCTTTAACCAGTAGCCGGACTTCTGGCAAACACTCCACGCCAATGCCATGAGCTCTAGTCTGTGAGCTGGGAATTTCCATTGTGACCCCCTTAAAGTCTTGCTTGCAAAAGCAAATCAGTCTGTCCTTGGATTCTCCTTTGGGCACTGGAGAGAGCACTGCACCAAGTCTGTCCATTGATGCAGCAACCAACAATATAAATATCTCATCAAAGTTATGATGGGCAATCATGACACACTCCAGCAGCAGTCACAAGCATTCCCACATTTGGCTATCCAGTCTGCAGGGGCAAGCTTATGGTCAACACACTGGGAGTTCCTCTGCCTGGCTGAATTTACCATTCCCTTTTGTCCAGTGCTAAGGGCAAAAAATGGTTTTGCACTGGAGGAACGGTAGGGTCTGATATGCTGCTAGACAATCCATTCGATTCTGTGTATAATCAACTTTGTGTACAATGTATTCTTGCTTGAAGGGTAGACTATATCTGGTTGGTCTAATTGTATAGAATAGAATGCCTTATTGTCTTAGTCTTTGTATATCCCGTCTAGCTCTCCTACAAGAACACACAAGTGCAAATGAAGCTTGGCTTCGGAGCACAGGGTCAGCCATTTCTCCAGCACCCCTGGTTGGGGTTAAGGGCCTTGCTTGAGGGCCCGGCTAAAGAATTTGAACCAGTGACCCTCCAGGGACCCCTAATCTGCAGAACCACACAGTTCAGGTCATGATGGGTTCAACTGTATAAATCAGTAATAAAAAAAATGCAATTTCTAACAAATAGGGAGCATTTTCTTTTCTATACACATAGGTCAACAATTACCTCTCAGTTCATATAGTGCTGGCAGAGTCTTATAGCAATAATAATGTAAAATAACTTAGGTGACAGTAGAAGCATTATGTTTGGCGTAAATGATTCCCCAGTGTAAATGCCTGAGCACAATCCTGCACTGATCAGGAAATTTGGCTACAAGAGGCATACTCGATTAGGAATATATTACAGTTTTAATGCTAGCTGCTTGTCATATCACTCTAAAGTGTGTCATATTTTGAATGTGTTACTGTCATTTGCAAAAACCCCAATACTATACTCCTTCCATCAAATTTGAATGGCAAATATTGGAAATAGTCCGTAAATAAAACCAGAATTTCTGTTTTAATAATAATAATAATAATAATAATAATAATTGATACTTTATTTATCCCCATGGGAAAATTGTCTTTACGCCTCCCTCAACTAGCTCTTTTTTTTCTGTAGAGTATGTTGTCCGCGAAGTGCATCCACCCGTAGCAGAACCCAGGGATGCAGAATTTAATGCAGAAATTAAATGTATAAATGTGCATGCTATTGTTGGAAAGTTTTATAATGTAGAACAACCTTAATACTGACTTTAACTGCCATGTTCCCAAGTACTTCCTGTCAAAAGACACACAGGTTTGGGGGGTGGGGGGATGCTAACTTTGCATGGGCTGAATCCTGGCTGTATTGTAATCTTATAACCCAAAGTTGTGAACAGACAATAGTCTGGGAAAGCTACTATTATGGTATGTTAGCACACAACCTCAACATGTTTATGAGTTTGCAAAAATCTGCTTAAATCTTTGTGGGAGTACTTGGTGAAGCCTAGGAGAAATGTACAAAAGAAACAGTTACCCCGTTTAATAAACCAATGTCCTTCTTATAAATTTCAACAAATGATATTAGCCACGTATATCCCTCTTTCTTACTTGTATCACTAACCGCTTCACAGGAGTAACTTATAAATCCTGGGTTTTCTGCTTATCCTTTTCCACTTGGTCAGTATCACGATGCTCATTACTAAGAAATATAAAGAGCCACTTTGCCAATCACCCTTGTTTTTCATCTCCAATGCTGTCCTTATAGATAAGTACACATTGATTGGTTGGTACATTACTCATTGGTTTATTATTGTCTCCTAGCAGGGACAGAACAAAGGTTCAAATGAAAATGATATTTAGTCAAATATAACTGATTGTTTACTCTACAAATAAATCGATTTTTAAGAATGCGTCATTTTCAATTTAATTTAAGTTTTAAATTTTTGTGGTGATGACTAGAGGAACAGGTTATGCCATTCAAATGATAGTAACGTTTCTTATGATAATTATCCAATCAAAATGTTATTTAACTGCTTAGGCCTCTGTATCATTCCTTACCACAACAACTGTCAAACACATCCTATTATATAACTATGTAACTATATTCACATGTATTTTTGTATAATCGTAGCATTGCATATTTAATCAGGGGCAACATGATGCCTCATTGGGCGACAGTTACATCAGGGTGGGGCATCTGAATCCAACTTCTGCTCTGCCTCCGTGGTGTTTGCATGTTCTCTCAAAAAGGAAAGTCAAACAAAACAAAGTTCAACACTGAAATCTAGACGCCAATCCAAACGGTTAACGCTAAAAAGATAAACCGAAACAAAAGTCACAGGTAGGTACTGCAAACCAGTCAATTCACCACGTACGTTCCCCTTCTTCAGCTTCCCGATCTTCCTTTATAAGTAGATGCAGCCAATCGTTTTCTTGATAAAGGAAAGACTTACTTCAAATGGGCAAATCAGGTGCCTCCTGAAAGGCCGTTGTTTCATTGGACGAGAAAGGTTTCTTCAAATTACAGACTCGTAACCAGGGTTTGTAACACTAATATTAAAGAAGGGTTGCCTGTCCTAGGTAGTATAGTGCAATGTTTCTCAAACCAGTTCCTGAGAGTTGGGAGGGAGCAAAAACGGGGCCATCTGAGGGTCCCTTAGGACTGGTTTGAGGATCATAGGGTTAGTGCACAAATTAAGGAATCACACTCAATGGGATGGAAGTCCATTGCAGGACAAAGATGTCAATTCACCTAAATTGATGTCTTTAGAATATGGGAGGAAAGTAGTAGAATATAGATAGATTATACTGCAACGCTGGAGGTGTGAGGGACCAGTGTTACCCCTGAGCCTCTGTCAAACTGTCCATAGTGTCGCCCAAATCTGTCTTCAAACTTTTTGTCACCTCGTACTTTTCACATTAGCAAATTGTTTTATTGTAATCTATTTACCATTCATGAACGGCAGGTGTTTTACCAGAGGTCTCCAGAGTAATCAACGTAGACGACCTCAAAGGGCTGAAGTCGTTTCTACTTCAGTTTTTTCTATTTTTTTTCCCCCTCTTTGGGACCCTAAAATGATACCTCAAGAAGGTGTTGGGTTTCTTTTCTACAAGGACATTTTGGGGTGTCTACCCAAAATAGACTAATATTCTAATAATGATGTTCTGGAAGGTTATCAGCGCGACTGTAATATTGCTTTTGCAGGTCAGTGTTCCAGATACACAGTGGAGTTGGCTGAAGATGAAGTATTCCTGTGCAGTATGGTGCTCTACAGTTTTACAAACATTCTTTTTATGTCTATATCTTTCTATCCTATATACGAAGGTGTTGCGCAAAGGATCCTGAACACAGTGCACCCTACAGTTACAGCTTGGTGTTTCATTGTGCCAATTATCTCTTCTTTGCCATAGTTCTGTATTGGCTGCCATTAATTTCTCTGGCCATCTATCCCTAATAAGAATTGGTCTTATTCACCGCAGGGGCCTTTTTTCCATATGGGTAAGTCAAAGTGCACCACTGCATACATTACATGCTGTAGGTCAGGGGTCCACAACAGAACTAACTGGCCAAGACACTTGCCAAATTGGCAACCATTCTACACTTAATGGGGTACGTGTATGGGATTTTACTGGCAGTGACTAACAATTGGTTTGGAATAATACATCACAGCCTACACTGTAGCATGTAAGCTTATTATTTTATCAGCAATGCATTCTAAACTTTCAGTCCATCTTACGAATAATATTACCATTCACACCACATCTGTTGCTTAGGCATATCCACTTGTTTGCAGAATTGTTCTGAATGAGGAGGTAAAAAAAAAAAGCTGAAGCCTAAAACGTAGATAGATTCTTTCTTAAAAACAACATGGGTGATTGACAGGAACATATCAAATTTCTCAAATGATTAAAATTAGTTTGAAGACAGACTCTAATTATACAGATTCATTGCTAAAATGAAGATTTTGCTTATGGGGTAGTTAGTCAATTGAGGAGTAAGACAATTGACAAAACAAAATTTAAGAAATGTACGTACATCTTATTATACTTATTGATTGTCTAGTATGGAATGCGTGCAATAGTCGAACGATTTAAAGACATTTTATCCAGTTTTGTGTTATTTGATTTTAAAACTGCAACAATAGTGTCTGTGGGGGGAAAATGATTGAGGAATCATTAAATCGGTGCTACAAAGGACATACTATTAATACACCTAATAAGATAATGTCAATCTCTGCACAAACCTCAGACACTGTATTTCACTGTGACATTTTGTTTTTTGTCGAAGGATTCTCATGATTGTGTGAATAACCAAATACAGACATAGTAGGTTACCAGCACATTCTCATTTTCAGAATCAAAGGGTTTCTATGGATTTCAATTAGGTTTGCATTGTAAATTAGAGAGTCCGTGTTCCACGTTCTGCTTGTTGCTAAAATCATTGGGGGCGTAACACTCTTTTCTTGCCTTATAAATTAATTAGAGTCCTTGCATGGCAGGTGACTCGTGGTGGGCGTGACCGTCCTGATGAAGGAAGAATGTGCGCAATTCAAAATCCCAAAACTTTTCAAGTACTTTTTTGACTTTGATGGGAGAATAGATCCTTGCATGAGATTTTTTTTTTTTTATTATTTAGGTAGTTTCTTTGGTGCTGTGTACATAGAACTGACGGTAAATACGCAGTAACAATGCATATAGTACAGGTAGGAAACAGGCAAATTAACACAGGTACAGTACAGAAGAAGGGTGAGGGATGTAGTAAACACAGCAAGAGGGTCTAGGGTCAGTTGATAGTGAGATATTCCTCTGTATAAAGCTATATGGGTAAGACTTTTCTTCACAGTAAAGGGGACATAAATAATGTAGTAGTATATGTGTACTTAATGCATTAATTAACCAGTAACTATAAAATGAACTATTATGATTGATTAATGATAAATGATCTTGGGATCAGTACTTATAACCCATATTAGTTTATGATTTGTTCTTGAGTAGTAAATGAGTTAATAAGTAACTTGCCCTCAAGTGGTCTTACCATTATTAATTAATGTTAACTGTTAACTAATGTCGTGTCTTAATGGAATGCTGTTATGATTTATTTATGATGAATGAACATGGGATCAGTATGTAACTAACACTTAATTACTGATTAATTAATGCATTAAGTAAGTGTGTACTACTACATTACATTATGTACCCTCAAGTAAAGTGGGTCCGCTATATGGACTTTGGCACAAGAAGCACAACATCAGATTATTTGACAAAAATTTGTCAGAAGAGCAGTGACCAAAAACAGGTGGTATCCGCTCTTGGCACTGTCCTAATCGGCTAATTATTTGAAGGTGTCAGGTAATAATTTTCTTTTTTACCCATTTAATATTTCATTAAATAGCCGACTTAATGAACCTGCCAGTACAGGGATTTCACCAAGAAAACATACACCTGAGCTCGTAGTTTCGGAATCATTCTTGCCTGAGTAATTTGACTGCCACACATGTGCAGCATGTCTGGTTAGTCAGCACTATTTCACATTTGATTCAGTCAAGTCAAAATGACAAGTCTTGGTAATAGCTTGCGCACATTGCCCATTTTTTTGCTGCAGTCAAGCTGAACGTGCAAAACATTCCTTTTTAAAGAAAATGCAATATTTATAGGAAATGACTACCGAAGTTACGTTATTCTCACAGTTTCCTTAGAGTTACATAGATTCCCACATCGCAATAATATAGGGCTACCCAACCCTGCTCCGGGAGATCTCCCACTCTGCATGGCTTAGGGGCAACCCTAAGGGGCAACCTAAAGCCCGCTATGTTAACACTGAGCATGTTGTGTTCAAAATTGCGTATCCAACGATTTAAATGAAAATTAAATATAAAATTTATAATGTGGGTGATTTTAACCAGCTGATGCCTTTTTATAATAAATTTGTCACACGTGCTTCTAATATGGAGAATCAGTATGTAAAATGAAAGGTCACTGACAACTGAGGCAACACTTAATTCTTTTGACATAATAATCTTGGAAATGTATGGAGTGCATGAGCGATTTCAGTTACTCGTATGGCTTTCCAGTTTGACATGCTGATTATGGCCACTATGAAATTGAACTTGAGCATAATCTTAAAGCTTGAGATTAGCTCCCCAGGAAGCTAAACAGATAAATGGCAGATTAATTACATAGGTGTATTACACATCAGATAACAGGCTGATATTCAATTGATATTGATTTTTATTACATCCCTCTGGGTAAACCATTGCTGAATCAGCAAAACAATGATAATTGCGTATTTGTTACAATCGGCCTAGATCTAATTTAAAGAGGCTTAAATGACTAACAGGACATCTCATTATAGTTTTATCAGTATGACATGAATGTTAATGGCATTCCCCTTCATCAAATTAAATATTCAAAATGTATTTTACGATATATTTATATTTAGTAATTGAAGTGATGCACATTTCAGAAAATTAGGTGAATCGGAAATCTACCAACAGTCTCTGCGTTTGGTGCAAAATTAATTAACATCTCATTTATCAATTTACCTTTTCAATTTCCTTTGTTTAACACATTAACAGCATTTCAGTGTTTACACTTGGAATGTATTCTTACCTCCATCTTGCGGAAATAGTAAGCAATGTGTTTTCGTATGCATTCTGCAGTAGCGGCTAATTGGGCAATATGAACAAAAAATGTTACGATTGGTTCAGAATAATCATATCAAGTAGTTACTAAGTGAAGGAGTCCTTTATTAAATGTCAAACTACGCTAGTACAGAAATAAGGCTTGACGTTGCTTTTACATACAGTATATAGTATAGTATAGCTTTTCACATTATTCCCCTGTGACAATACAATCGTATTTCGCAGTTGTACTTTGTCAGTGTACTCCTTGCATACAATCACGCAAAGATAACTCATCCCAGTATTGCACTACCTACTGTACAGTATTACCTACTGTATTTACTATGTATCACATATTTATTCTTATTGTACTCCTTCGTCTCACCTTGCACTATATTGTCCAGTGCTGCACTTCCCTTTGCCCAGTTTCCAGTAAAGCACCTCCCCCATTAGCTGTGGCATAAGGATTTCATTGTATCCCCTGAATACATGTAATAATAAAAGCATGGTACACTTGATTTTATTGTTTCTACTTCTTCTGTTGACTCAGACGTATTGTCCCACCCTGCATTGTACTTTTAATTTGGCGTCGTGGCACCTTGTCCCCTGTGGTCTGCATAATGTAATACAGTCACTTCTTAATGGCTCCGCTCAAAGGAATGTTCATCGGTGGACATTTTTTTTATACCTTTTTATCTGTGTCTTTTTACCCCTGAGTGAATCTGAAAGCTTCTTGGTCCTCCTGATTGAGGCCTTGCGTTGAAATCTTTTCTAATGTCAAGGTTGGTAAATTATGTAAAGATACGTCATTTTTAAACATTTCATGTGATTATTTCATTATAATTTGCAGGATAATTCGCGATCAGACAAATTTAACAAAGAAGACGAAAAGGCACGCATCTTCCAAAGTCATTGTAAACCTACGGCTTCACAAGCATTTGTTCAGAAAAAGTACTTCCTAAACTGGCTTTGTTAATAATTGCTGAAAAACGGTCCTTTTCACTGCTTTTATGAGAAGGGAAGGCTGTGCTGACTGTCTGTGATCAAAAAGACGCACCCTGGACCCCCCATGTCAAAACTGACACTTTCAATCATTGGGGTAAAGGGGGCAGGAACTCAGACAATACCCCCCACCCCCCTCACCACAACGCTCACTTAAGTAGTTGTGCAAAACTCTTGTAAATATAACAATATTCTTAATTAAAACAGGAAATTAATAGGGTTCTAGCTGCTCTGGCTGCAGCCATATTACAAACAATAATTCGAGGAAGCTATGGTTTTAGGCAAATTAATCACAAAGGAAAATTAACTGGTAACGGGAGCAGAACTTAAACTTTCTTAAATTGTTTAGTCCAAGTCCGTTAGAAGGAACTAGTTCTTTCCCAGGTAAGCAAAAACATTGTAGCCTCATAGGATTGTGGATTTTATCCTAATCACCTCTGCCTGTCTTCATGTGGGGTCTATAGTTTCCAAGCATAGGCCAAAGATTATACTGACAATAGGATTTTCATCTGTTCATGTTTGTGTAGGTGTGTGAGAGTGTGTTTGGTGGTGGTGGACTGCAGTGGACCCAAGAAAAGAGTTACCCTCTCTTGTGCCCTATGCTTCTGGGAACAGATTCTATGATCACTGTGACCTTGAAATGGGTGGGTGCTTCTGGGAAATGAATGAATGTTTAAATTAACATGAATTCTCATTAATAAGGTAAATTATCGTCAAAAAATGAAGCACCTGTTGACAAATATATATCAGTCAAAGCCACGATTTCTGTTTTAAAATTCACTACATCTTTGTGTCTTTACATTTACATCACCCACATTTCAGCTGTCTACCTCAAACAGCAGACTTAATTTTTCTGACTTTGAAGAAGGACAATAACATTGATCACTCTTCTACATGTTATTGACATACCATGCCATCATAAAATATAACTATTTCCTATGAGCTCATTGTCACAATAGATGTTTGGGCTATTTAGAGATGTTATTGAGCTTCTATATAAAAGCTTGATGTTATACCTTCGCACCATTGTTTCATGACAAATACTAGTACTTGATTTTGTGTTTTTTACTGGGTTTTCCTGTTTGTGTCAGTATTGTATTATCATGTTCAACTGATTCTGCATTCTGTCAATATTAGGTTTATAATATAAATTAAACAGGATAATGTACATTCTTAAAAGTGCTATTATGCAAAGATATGACAGCTAGATTATGTGGGCATACTCATGTATGGCTATTTGATATTTTACTATCATTTACTTTCAGCATTCAATAGATGTCCTCACTGAATTTAAAACCGTTTTTTAACCAAACACAGCAGGGTATGCACTATTTTGGAAACAGTGTTGCTGCTGTAACAAGTGAAACTATTCGTCAAAATCCACGTTTCTTAAACCGTACCACTTACGAAACCAAGAACCCAAAATGTAAACCTTATCTCTATTAAGCATTTTTAAAATAATCATTACAGTAAAATCCAGTTATAACGGACTTCAAGGGAGCAGGTAAAACAGTCCTTTATATCCAAAGTCCGTTATATCCAGAGTATTGCCCAGAACACAACTACAGGACACCATTTACTCATGCCACACCTCAGCAGACACACTTGTGGTATAGATTATTATATTGTACATGTAGTAATCCAACTTTACCTGACCAGATGCGCCTATAACGGACATGCAGTTCCGCCAACTTTACCTGACTCCATATCTGCGCTGGATATCACCGGCATGCCACGTGCCTTTTAGGCGGAACTGCATGTCCGTTATAGCCGAACAAAACTACAGCTAAAAGCAGCCCTTGGACCTAGTTGTTTGTCCTTTATAAGTGAGATTCCATCACTCTGACATTTAAACTTAATCATGGTGACTGTCATATTGCCATGACCAGGACTCAACTGTACTAGGATTGCTAACTATCATGCAGTAATCCATGCAGGGAGCAGAAATATAAAGTACAGATATTTTATGGGTTCCACTGAAATAAAGGTATCTGATTACGAGAAAGATCTTGGTGTGTATGTTGATGCTTCTATGTCCCACTCTCGCCAGTGTGGGGAAGCAATAAAAAAGGCCAATAG
>JAODLC010000085.1:8954640-8997794 GCA_026781145.1 Hippopotamyrus pictus | reverse complement strand
CCCCATCCTGGGTTGTTCCCTGCCTTGTGCCCTGTGATGGGTTGGCACCCCATCCTGGGTTGTTCCCTGCCTTGTGCTTGTAGCTTCAAGGATAGGCTCCCAGTGACTCTGAATAAGACAAGCAGGTATGGAAAGTGGATGGATGGATGGATGGATGGATTGATTAATTATAACACTCCACATTAATGTGAACAACAGGCATATACAGAACTGTGTAATATGTATTAATAATGCATACTACACAATATAAAGAAGGAGCAATTTATATAGTAGTAGGTAAATAAGTCTATTAGATGTATTTATGTACCATCAAAATGGTTAAAATAAATACAATTCTAAAATTCAAAACTTGACGATGTATATTATTGTAGACTGTCAGTATTCTTATCCATTATCATAGTTTTCTTATTTATATATAAAAGTAAAACATCATAAACATTCATCCACAGTAATTTTTTTCTGAGCGAATCAAAAACAGCAGGCTGATTTTCCATCCATCCGTTCTATTGTTTTAAATTTTGGATTATTATTATTATGAATAAAATACTTCTGGCAAATGAAGTATTTCTCATGTTTATCTTTTGTCAAAATATGAGAAAGGTATTCAAACACATATGCATGCAGTTTTGAACTGTTTTCTTTTGTTGGTCCGCTGTGTTGAATGTCATTAGCATTTTGGCTAACAAGTAGCTTGCGAAAATTCCTGTTTAAAAATATGTTTAATTATCGCATTTGAACATTATTTTGAGGCTTCACATTAATATACTCCCAGGATAGTTATTTTTAGCCCACTGTATTTCTTGCTATTAATAATTCAATGCCCTGGTCAGCTGAAACAGTGGGACAAATAAATACAAAGGAAAGGTGTTTTGCTGTAAGTTGGAGAAACGGCTTAGCTTAGCCATTGGGCGAAAGCTGTTAGTGCGACGAACATGATGGGCCAGAGAGTCAGAGCAGAAACAAAACGCAAGTATTTATGGTACAAATTAATGAGGAACATATGAAGTGAATGTGTATAATCCTGTTTTGCCTGCTGCCTATGACACAACAAAGTATTCATAATGGTCCTATTGTACCTGGTATGTCAATGCATACACATTAACTGTAACATTGTAATGGAGGTCTTCATACATATACATATAATGATTTGCACGCAGAAGCAAAATGTCTGCTATGAATGTATAATAATATAAAGTTTTATAGATGAAGTAGTTGATAAATTTTATATAAATACATCCATCCATATTTTCACCACTTATCCTGATCTGGGTTGTGGGGGGGCCTGGAGCCGATCTCAGGCAGCACAGGGAACAAGGCTGGGGTGCATCCTGGAAAGGATGCCAGATGGGATTTGAACCCACAACCCTGGAGGGAAAAGTGCCGCCCATCGAGTCACCACACCCCCCTTGGCTGGTGCGCACTTTTCATAACCGATTTTGACGATTTTGGAGCTTCTGTGGTGACCTGGGAAAACAAATGATGCATAAAATCCCAGTGGAAGGAAGAAGATGGCCTTCAGGAACTATTGGCATTCTGGCTGCTGGTGATGCAGTAGCAGTGGTAATGTTAGCAATAATGGTTATGGATCTAGTACTCATGTGAGGTGTACTCATGTACAATAACTTATGATAGCATCCCTGCTTTTATGACTGAAGTAGCATAGTTAATGAACTGGCTAAGCAAGGCTCCCTGATGGCAATTGTCCATTGACAACAAAGAACAAAACATTTATCAGTTTAATGTTAATGGCCATGTTAACATTTATAAGGAATGCACAAGAGGAACAGAATGAATTTACACCTGAACTTGTGCTATTATAACTGAAATTTGGCACATTATTTAAGTCTTTACTCTGACTAAGCTTTCCTGATCTGCCACCGCACTAAATTCAGCTAGCCTGTACTCCTGTATCAATGCCCAGATACATCTTTCATCTCAATGTAAAGTGACAAAAAATGACATTTTGCTGCTATGTGTGCAATGACATACAGCTTTTAAATGAGTAATTAGCCTCCTGGATTCTGCATGCATACGTTTGCTTTGTTGCAGTTCAATCTTGACAAATTCAAAATGTATTATTCTGACAAACCGGTAATGTAAACACATATTAGAATTGCTGTAATTCATAGCTGCTGCATAGCTGATATAAAGCCTGAGTCATAAAGCTGAAGCTAATGCTAACACAGTGTTTGCTAAATTGACTGCTTGGGACTGAACTGCTAAATATCTCTGTAGTACAGGCCAGTCGCTAGAGAGCAAATTTCACTGTAAACAGTAATCTTATCCAGCCAACATGAAATTATCAGCATTTATTTGCCACATTGTACAGCTTTAATTATACCTTTTTGGTGTGGGATTGGGGTGGCAGGATGGTGCGGTGGTTAGCACTGTTGTCTCACTCCTCTGGGGCCTGGGTTTGAACCTCTGCCTCAGCTCTCTGTGTGTGGAGTTTGTCGATGCTCCCTGTGGGGAGGGGGGTGTCCTCTGGGTGCGCCGGTCTCCCCTCGCTGTCGAAAAACATGTTGAGGCTAACTAGAGTTATCAAATTGCCTGTAGGTGTGAATGTCGTGTGAGTGTACCCTGTATTGGGTTTGCACTCCCCCCCCCCCCCCATCTTGGCTTGTTCCCTGTCTTATATCCAAAGGCTCTAGACCCCCCCTGTGACCCTGAATAGAACGAGCAGTTTCAGAAAATGGATGGGTGACGTGGAAACAAACAAAGCTCGCCGTTTCGTGTGGTCCTTACCGTGCTGCTATACTGCACACTGGATTGGTGTCCAGTGCATTACTATTAATGAACTGCTGCTCTCATTGGGATACGGCCCTTTTCACTGCTTTTGATCACTTCTCAACATTGGGCCGCTATCTGAACACACTGGCTGCAGCGGGAACCAAAATGGTAACCACTATAGATATAGAACATACAGTATATCCACTGGACTGACTGAGGATTATATCACTCACTATCTTGATGTCCATATGCACTATGCCTTTCACCTGGAATCATATGAAGAATGCTGAGATGAATTCTTTTGTGTTTAAATAACAAACAGAGCACGATCCGTGTGTGTTTGTGTGTGTGTGTGTATATAATCATAGTGAAAGATATCATCTTTGTATTAACTATGTAAATCGTTATATATTATTAGAGTAAATGCTTTAAAATAATGACAAGGAAAGACACACAACCTGCATGCATGCGACACGTCTTTCGAGAGCCCCCATCGATGGTTTAGTGCAGTTTTACAGCGTGCTTAAGATGCACGTACCTCATCATAGGTTATTTTCAAAGGTATTGCATACAGCTAAATTGAAGAAAGTCTAGGATTATGTTCTTTCGTGGATTTTGCTCGGCGATAGTTCTGTGGAGTGATTTGCAGTCCTTAACGTTGTCCTTGTGATGTGACAATATGCTACGCAGTATCACTTGTTCCCAGTCTTGTATTCTACCACATAATTGCATAATCTACGGGTAGTGTTTGTTTTATCGACCATGTGCACTGTTTTGCCCTTTTCAAGCACCATAACAACGGAGTAACAAGGCTTGACGTTATTGGTGGCCCAGTACCCTAAGGCTACCAAAAGAGAGCATAAGGAGATTCTTCTAGAAGCATATTATGCTGGGCAACCTAGCTGGGCAACTAATTTTAATTATTAATTGTTTAATATTTAAATACTGTTGTAATTCAAAAGAACTTATGTAGAGGAATGCCATAATGATATATATTTACAATTTCAACCTTTTAATTGCAAGTGCAGTATAGGGCTATATCACAATCGTTTATATTAATTATCATGTAATCTACTGATTAATTTCACAAATAATCAAGTAATTGTTTGCATATAATATATTCTTATATTAAATATATAACTTTGCATTATGTATTGCAATTGGCCTGAGGCAAGAACCAACCCTGGACAGGTTGCTAGCCCGTCGCTGGGCGTGCTATCTGTCACTCATACATACGGGCAATTTAGGAACGCCGATTCACAAGTTGTACGTTTTTGGACTGTAGGAGGAAACCAGATGATCCAGCATAAACACACAGGGAGAACATGCAAATTCTCTACCCAGGAAGTGGTGGTGTGCAGCGACAGCACTAATTAATATACGACGTTTCCAACTTAAGTCTGGGCCTGTTAATATCGACATCGCAATTTATGCACATGCAGTTGTTACATCGCAAGAACTGCGATAGTCAGCTGGGTTGAGACTATTAATATGCTATGTTAAAACGTTTTTACTCTGTCATAGGAAACAAAAACTTGGCAATTTTACTGATAGTCCCTTTTCAAATTTATCTACTATATGTTTAAACAAATCAACTTACAGTTTACCGCCACTGCATTTGCATGTGTTTTGCATGCATTCTCTCAGCTACTCATGGTCATTTTTGTTCTTGCTGTTTGGCTCACTCTTAGACAGGGCATGCTTGTGAGAAATCTAATGAGAATGAGTTAAGATGAGAAAAGTGAACGATAGCTGCTCGCCAAAAGACATTTGTCTTCCGCTGTACGGGAATATTTTGGATTCCACAAAGGTGATATTGAATAAAAGCAAGTGATTTGTTTGCATCGTGCCCGTTGCTTCCGGGATAGGCTCCGGACCCCCCGCGACCCAATAAGGATAAAGCGGGTTGGACAATGGATGGATGGATGGATTTGTTTGCACTGCTTTGTGTCTGTTGGCACAACTCAACAACACCACCAACTTATACAGTATGACAGACTGTCAGTAGATAATGGGTTCTGTTTCAACTCCTTTTTTCGTTTTATAAATATCGCAATATTTATCAAAGCTTTCAGAAATCACAGTAGGAACTATCTAATATTGTTTGGCCCTACACACAATACTTTAACATAGACATTAATTTATATTATATGGTGTTATTATGTTTTATATAGGATGAGGTGGGGGGGGTAGCCTAAGTTTCAATGGTGTTCATCTCGAGATAATAAATTAAACAGAACAATTTAAAGCGCAGTGATGACAAAGAGAAGCTAAGCTACTCCAAGAGGCTGAAGGGCTTATAGTTTATCCATATGCATGGCCAACCTTGCATTACTGGGTGAGACCCTCAGACCTGAAAGTCTTCTGAATGTCTGCATCTTCTTTCTCTTTTAATGTGAGGTTACCCCACACAGCTGAGGCTTTTGATCCTTATTTTATACCCTCATCCTCTATGCATCATCTCCCTTCTGCCAAATTGCAGCATAAACAAGAAAGTACATTTTAATCGTCTTCTTTTCTTTGAATTGAATAATTGAGTTTAATCGAATAATCGCGACAGCTCTACTGTAATATCAAACACACTTTTCTCAGATAAACCAAACACAGAATAGCTTTGTGGAACAGGCTGATTAGAAGCTAGCTGTCGCTGTTGCTTTACCGCAGCTAAATAGTGGAGGGACAGATTTCAAGGATATTGCGCAACATTGCTGGGTATCAAGTTGGTCTTGAGGCTACTGAATCTTCCGGAAGAGGTGGGATGTCTACGATGCTAATAATTTTGCTGTACCGTTTTGTGTCTGTAACTGTGATTGCTGACTATGAAGAGTGTCTGGTGTGCAACAACAATTATGTAGGTTTAATGAATTTGCAGGAGAAGCTACACATATGTGACAGCCATTGCGTAGGTTTTAACTATGTCGGCCATCATTTGTGATGTCAGTAGACCACCAGAGAATCATGGGAGTGGACTCGCAGTGGACTTGGGCTGCTTTCTAGGATATCGGAAATGATAGTGACGTGGTACAACATCAACTTTCCAAGAATCCAAGTGTGAAAGGGGAAAAACAAGCTTCTGCTCCAATGGAAAGAATAAAAACATACAGGAATCGGAGTCTGATCGGCAAGCGCCAGTTAGTTATAGGTTAACACAGGATCTAGAGATGTAAATACTCAAAGATGTATGAATATCAGTATGATAATAAATAGGGCTTTTGAAAATAGCATTTTGAAGTAAACCAATAAAATGAATAACACATGCACTTTGTTTTCTAGGAGTATTATGTGATAAAGTGCTGAATAGTTAATATTATGAGTAAAATTGTTTTTGAAAGTAATTGATGTTATGGGGCAAAAAAAAAATCATTGTTTTGTTAAATCAGTCATTATTATAACTGTAAATCATTTTCAGAATACTTGAAAGTCTGATTTAAAAGTATTTAAAATCTGATATAGAATGTTTACTCCAGTTAATAATGTTAACTCTGTAGATTTAGTAGTTCAGTATCTGCCTCCGGGTTGGAGAGTCTCATAATATTTTTCAGTATATAGTTATTTTTTATGATTGATTAATTTGTTATAATCAAGTAAAGCAAATGATAAACAAAAAAGTAGCCACTTCATTACATGCACATGTTTGTTACTTCCGACCGACTATTCCTAAAAACAGCAACTCAACACATAAAGCATGCAAGCGGGGTCGAGAAGTTCAGTCAATGATCGAAAAAGTTACAAAGCAGGCAACACGTGTGATTTGTGCGATTTTGAATGTTGCATGATTGTTTTTGCTATATATGGTGGTTTCAGCAAATCGGAAACGGCTCCCCTCCTGGGATATTCATGTCCTACAGTGTTTAAAGTTTCCATGAAAGGGCGCGATCAGAAATATCCAATCAGCAGCAGTTATGAGGGCAGAATAACCAGGTGCTTTAAAGCCAACGGGAAGGCTACAAGTGCAAAAATTGTGGCTCAAGCTCCATAAGGTCAGTTTCAGTTCATTGTGAAATAGATGCCTTGAAGAATTTAGGCTGTTCTGTAAACAGAAGGGAGCCCTGCCCAGTATTAGGTAGCTGTACCTAATAAAGTGACCATTGAGCGCATGTGCAAGTGCTGAATCTTCAAAGTGTAAATGTAAAGATTTACATTGTAAAACTCAGTTTTAATATTATAACCCTGAACCTAACTTGCACGCGGGCAAAGATGCTCATCTATCCAAATATAAACTTTAATTCGGATAGAACGTCCATCCATCTACATTCCCCTTCCCTAGTGGACCTGAAGTCTGTCCCAGGAAGACCAGGACAGGATGACAGTCCTTTGCATTTTGGGCCTATATAAATACACACACACACACACACACGCAGATATACACTTGCCGACTTAGCAAACCACCGGCAACCCCCCACCCCCCTCTCCGGCAAGCTTCACCGCCAGTCCTCCTCTCCCTCCCCTCTCTCCAAGGCTACAGACTCATTGTGGGGGATCCGCAGGTGTTCCATGCCATCTGGGAGATATACACCCTCCAGCGTGTCCTGGGTCTGCCTAGTGGGATGTAACGCTTTGAGGCCCGACTAGGTGACATCCTCATGAGATGCCCAGAACACCTCAACGGACTCCTCTCAATCCAAAAGCTAGATTTCGAGATCTCTCCACGACTTCAAACTCCTCCCCTCTGTCTGGAAAGCCGAGCCTGGCAACCCAGCGGAGGTTGTACTTGCAATCTTATTGTTTCAGTCTTTACCCACAACTCTTGGCTTCTGTAGGTTGACTAATAAACGTCAAGCTTTATCTGACGACTCTGCCTTTGCCGCTATAAATCTCCCAGTGCCCTCAAATTGGGAGGAGCTAATTCACATCTTCTTTGCTTCACAATTGGCATTAACGTATCTTATGGAGGTCCTACTTGGATGAGGCATAAAAGACAATATCATCTATATATAGTAGTGTTGTCTGTCACCCATAACGAATATTCTTCTTTTCACAGCTGTGCCTTGATGTTTTGTCCATGCAAATCACAAACATTAGAAGGGTACAAGGCTCACCCAGTGGCCAGTGCCAACCCTAAATGACTTTGATTTTGTGCCAAGTATACAAGCACAACTCTTACCACATGAAAGCTTCAGCCAGGCACTCCCAGCAAACTCTAATGGCCCGTTTGGGTCTAGCCATCATCATCCAAAGCATCTAACTCACCAGTGGTGATCAGTTGACAGTTCTAACCCTTGCTGCAAGTATCTAAAACATATCATTTCAAATAAGATGATGCAACTACACTATTATTATTAAAACTATTTAATTATTGATACTTGGCCTTGTGTGCTTTGATAGCCAAGTACGTCATATTTGTTATGAAGTGTCCGTAGTTTACACAGATGTCCAATAACAGGTGATGACAGAAATTTAAATCCAGGGAGGCCATTTTTCCCGAGTAATGCCCATCCTGATATACCCATCACTCCCAGTTGGCAATTTGAGTCTTCCTGTAAGAGCTACCCTTTGGAGACCCTCACCCACTTTCTCTCAGAAGGCTGTGTATTCTGAACTGCTGTTTGGCGCCTACACACAGACGACGCTCTCTGCGAGTCACAGTCACTTAGTGCCAACCCTATTGTCCACTATGAAAAACTCCTACTGAATAGTCTACATTAGTATCCCAACACTTGCCTGTGTTCTTTCACCATGGGAAACTCTAAAGTGAGAGAGACTGCATCCCCGATCAAGCGGTTTTGGTTCCAGAGGCCACGGCAACCGTATCTAGCGGGTCCCTTTCAGGCTCATAAAGCCAGTGTCCATTGCCAAGGCCTGATCCGTTTGGGTCTTCCCTGCTCACTTGTCTGTGGTGCAAATGATACAGCATCTCGTCACCTGAACCCTGTCTTTCACCTTGTGGTTTGTGGGCCCATTTGGGGCTGTCCCTATAGCCATTTTGGGCTGAACTCTGTTTATGGGGGTGGCCGGCCACTAGGCAGTCATCAACGAACACTCCCCCCCCCCCCCCTCGAAGTCTGGCTCCGACTGTGGGTCCCGGTAACCCAATTCCTGGCAGAATACTCAGTGTTTTTTTTTTTTTTGGTATTTTTCAAGGGGGTCTTTGTTTGTAGTTTGTAGTTTGTTTTGTAGATTGTAGTTTGTCTGGCCTTTCCCCACAGACATGCCCCCCAAGGGAAGCCCCACCAGTACTACCAGAAGCACCAGGACTCAGCTCTGTGGATCACTGAAGCACACATATCCCCCACCATGCCGAGGTCACAGTCCTCACAGGGGATTATTCTTTTAAATACATTTAGGTCTATTACAGAGCCGTATGTTTGGGAAATGTAGTTCCTTCTTTAAACTAATGCAAAAGGAAGAATTTGTTTATATAATGTATGGTAAATAAAACCACGAATTGGGGTGGGTGATATGGCAAAATATTTTAGCGCAATAATTTTGTTCATATCAGTCGATATCATAATTATCACGATATCATTCAAGTCCTTATCCCTTTTCTTCAAGGCTTAATTTTTTTATTAAAATCCCATTTACTTATGATTCCCCTTCAACAGATTCAGAACATTAAAAGATGACAAAGTGAATATATTAAAACAGAAATTTTAGTAAATTAATTATACAAAATATATTTTTTTGTCATAGGCCACAGCTTTCTTACAGTTGTGGTTTTTGAATTTTTCTTCTTTTAAAATATTCGTTTGAAATCCAGTTTAGTTTTAGTTTTTCGGTGTGGTTTTATTAGATTTCATGTGAAAGATTTGTATTTAGTTTTTATATATTTTAGTTTGTTTGTTTCTATTGATAGACTGAAAGTTAGAGGTATTTTATGTCTTATCTTGAGAATCCAACATTACTCAAAATGGGCAAGAACATGTTCCATGTATTATTAATGGTCATCTAAATACTTAATTGTTAGTTTTGGAAGCAATATAATGAGAGTTATTTTGTAGTTTTGTAAGGCTGTATTTTCTTATTTAATTTATGAACATATTTTCTAATAGTTTTAATTTCTGCTAACGATAATCCAGAAAACGGCGACAGTAGAGTTTGTTGGCGGGTTTTTTCTCTGACTTCTTAGATTCAGAACATTAAAAGATGACAAAGTGAATATATTAAAACAGAAATTTTAGTAAATTAATTATACAAAATATATTTTTTTGTCATAGGCCACAGCTTTCTTACAGTTGTGGTTTTTGAATTTTTCTTCTTTTAAAATATTCGTTTGAAATCCAGTTTAGTTTTAGTTTTTCGGTGTGGTTTTATTAGATTTCATGTGAAAGATTTGTATTTAGTTTTTATATATTTTAGTTTGTTTGTTTCTATTGATAGACTGAAAGTTAGAGGTATTTTATGTCTTATCTTGAGAATCCAACATTACTCAAAATGGGCAAGAACATGTTCCATGTATTATTAATGGTCATCTAAATACTTAATTGTTAGTTTTGGAAGCAATATAATGAGAGTTATTTTGTAGTTTTGTAAGGCTGTATTTTCTTATTTAATTTATGAACATATTTTCTAATAGTTTTAATTTCTGCTAACGATAATCCAGAAAACGGCGACAGTAGAGTTTGTTGGCGGGTTTTTTCTCTGACTTCCTTGCAGCTTGGGTTTGACAGTGTTTGCAGGACACAATCTATCCCGGTGTGTGTGACTGCAGGCATTTATATTCTTTACATTGTATTGGATGACAAAGCTTTGAGTGATGAAATAGGTTTTCAGTATTTCCGGTTTGAGTTGGCACAAGTTTTTGGCTGCGTTTACAAAACGACGCACCAGACGTAAAATTTTGAGAGGACCACCACACCACAGCTGTTTTTTTACCTTGTTTAACCACGGTATCTGCTTTCTAAAAGGTGGTGTGGCTGATGAGCTGTCCTCTTCTTCACTGACATTGACGCACAAGTTTCGTCTGAGGAAGCTCTCACGTCGTCCATGACAGATGTGTATTACCTACAGAGTAGTGTGTACTGTGCTCTGTTAAGTTAATAAACCTTCCTGTTGGTGATAGGTTGTCCAGTCTTAAAAGACTACCATACAATTGGTTGGCGTTGCATTGTTTTCTGGGATAGGCTGATGCGTGTTACCACAGCAATGTTCATTATCAATAGTTTATAGAAATTACTAGTTTTCTTATGGTATAAATGTTATATGATGTTAAGTCATTGTTGTTACATCGCTCAGCCCAAACAAGTAAGCCTTCTGAGTGTAAAAATATATACTAGTAGAAGTTTAGTAGATCCTCAGTTGGCATTTCCATGTCATAATCATTTGACTCATGTAGACTAGGATGGCCATATTTTGCTTTGTGAGAAAGAGGAGACCTGCAAAGACAGGCATCAAAGCAAAACAAATATGCAGACAAAGTATTCTGACTGTAATAAGTAACTTAATCTTATCTAAGTAATCTTAACTGTGCAGTCATGGTAAACACTAGGATCTTTGTAAACAAAAATCGTAATTGAGATTAATCTTCGATTAGTTTGCGAGCCTAGTAAACATCTTTATTTGCTTATATATGAAAAGAAACTTATTCTGCTTCTCTAATGTACACCATAGCTAATGAACACATGCACAATTAAATTATCTTTCGTTTCTTCTAAAGTAGCACATGCATGCATTCCCCAATTAGCTCTGCTTATTCTCTTCAGTGATTCAGTATAACTCCGGTATAAATGCTTGCAATAGGTGAAGATAAGTGCAGATGTAGTTTCTTTGCCTAAAATTTGGCTGAAAGAAGCAAGCACATGTTTCAAAGTCATCGTTTTACGTTTGTAGGTTGGTAAATTCTGGTTCAATCGTCACCATATGGAGACAGTGCCAGATTAAACTTTACTTTCTTTGCAGCTTATGGAAGAACGAAATATCACCTTTATCTCACATAATGGGGTTGTGCGGAGAAGTAGATGAGGTCATTTTTTTGTAGCTTGACATAAGTAGGTTTAATGCTGTGTGTGTTAGGTTAAGTACCTTCAGATAAATCCAAAGTTTTACGGTAAGTCATTGAAGTGATAATACAGTTGGTTTAATATGGCCATTTTTTCCCTTTTTTATTAAAATGCAAGTTGCAGAATTTTACTCAGGCAGTTGATAAGTTTGACAACAAGGAACTGCAACATTTTTTTTTTCATTTTTACATTTTTATCTTGTTGAGATACATAATATGGATCAGTTTTGCAGACATCATTTACAAAATAAAAGTATGACAATGCCTGGCTATTTTTCTTTTGCAGAAAAAGGCCACTCTAAGAATGTTAGAGAGAGAATCTTCGAATAAAAGGTCAGGGTAATTTCTTTTTATTCTAAGATAAAAAAAGGTCTGATCACCACATTGGGTTACTCTGACCTTTGAACTTAAATCCAATACTAACAGAAATATATTGTCTGGTTCATGGTAGTTTTGTATGCATGTTTTTATTTAGTTACTAATAACAAAACGTATGACTGCTAGGAGACCAATCTTGCTTCATCATTTATTATACAGGTCGTGTTCTTAAAATGATTATTATGTTATATTTTCCAGATACCTTGAACTAATTATTAGGCATGTATTGCATCTTGTAAATATAGAAATATGTAACAATAATCTAGTATGTTTTGCAAATTATTAAAATCCAGGTATGCTTATCTAAAATTTGATGAGAATTTGTGAATTAATTTTGAGAATTAAAATTGCATCAGATACGTTTGTAAGATTTTTTATTTTTTATTTTTTGAAAAGTGAATATAATTATGGTATCTTTCTGCAAGCTGAGAATTTTACTTAAATACTTATATTTATCCGCTTTTCGCTATAATTATGCTTTTCAAACTTCAAAATTAAATTAATAATATTTTAATATTAGCCTGAGTATGGCTATGATGTATATTATATAATTTAAACTGACACAATTCTGGATATAGTTCTATATTAATATGGTGACTGTTTCTCTGTTTATGCTGCATCAGTGTTGCATACATCCACCTATCAGATTAACAGTATCATTAGCTTTGAACACAGTAGTTTATAGCTACTACAGTTTCTGAATTATTAAAGTAATAGGCAAGTAAGAAAGTATGGTCACATAACTGCTGTTCATTCATTCATTCATTTTATTTGTGATTAACATTTTTTATTAGAAGATACAAGAGATTTTACACTTACAACATATCATGAACATATAAGCCACAGTACAGTATGACATAAAGATTACAAAAGAAACAGACAGTGACTATAGTTGATTACAAAGAGCTGTTACAGATTGAGATTACGAACACATGCATAGCATTCCCCTCACTACATTGAATGAAATGAAAAAGAGAGCATCTTATACCAGACCCGTAACCCTAATCATGGATCTTTTGTTGTCCAAAGTCTTGAGTGGACCAAGTCATCCTAGACCAATCCTGGATGGTTCAGGTTTTGGCCTTGTTAAGGCGCGCAGTTGTACACTCAATTGAAGTGATGTACTGATAACATTTATTTACTTATTGCACATCAAGAGTTATCACATTGTATATACTGGAGTTATATTAACCATATGCAAATACGGTTTCATTTTTCAAAGGTCCTTCACATGCCCAGGTAAGGGCTACTCTTACAGCTCTAAATCATGCCTGGCAAATTTATCAAAATTGTTGACAGCAGAGAGAACAAGCGTGTTCCAGAAACTGCGGTAAGATAATTCAATTAGTAAATGATGCAATAATTACCTCATCTGCCTTTAAACGTTCAATCAAACGAGCGGCTCATCGTTTCTGGTTAGAGAATTTAAATTCCTCTTTGTGTGATGCAAAGCTACTGGCTAATTGCTATTTGCTGGAATTGCTTCCGCATGCTAATTGGCGTGATGAGCGATACTGGTGAACTGCCGCTTGCCTTCTTTGCAGTCTCCTCAAGTCTTGATCTTGCAGGCCAAAGAGTATGCAGTTCTGTGGCATCCTCATCAAGAAGCCAGTTACACTTTATAGAGCACATAATTGTTTCGCTCTACAAATAAAGCGGTTCAGATTACACATTAAAAACCGTGTCATACTGTGATGCACCAAATTGCAATGTGGGACTTATTATTTGCGTTTAATATCTAAAGCATGCCAAGCAGCAGCTAGGAAGTCAGGTGTAATACAGAATAATCCCATTGCAGCACCACAGGTGCAACGTGAAGAGAAACTGGAGACTATCGATGGGAGGCATTTATGAAACATCAAATCATGCACGGCTAACGGAGTGCTTCACTGTGAGCTTTATCTCACCCTTTGCATATCTGCGACATCAGTTCACAAGATGATCACGACCATTATTTCATTTTCTAGATGCTATGCTATATCACAAACTGCTGTGTTTATGACACTAGTAAGCAGTGCGGGAGTATAGTAAGCTGATTTTAATGGTTTCAGCTTGAGCTGGGTTGGAGTGTGCCCTAGCAGAGTGCCGTTGGTAATAATGCCAGTTTATGCTGCTAACATGTCAAGTCTGACAAAGTACTTCAGTGATAAACATGTAATTCTCAAAGCACTCCAGACATTTCAATACAGTTATTTGGACAAACATCTTAAAAACAAAATGACACAATTATATTTTTTCTTTACTGTTATATGTATAACTATTGAAATCTTGTGAAGACCTTAATTTAGGTAAACGAACTTACACGACTAAGTATCTTTTTATGATTTCACAATAAAGACACCTGTCAAGTAATGAAACTTAAGCAATGTCTCCAGCAAGAAGCTTCCAAAGAGAGTTAGCGACAGCCTCACACAAAAGGTACAACTTGGAAAATGATGCTGATGTGTCATTTCAGCTAGCAAAAAGCACGTGTGCAAAAAGCAAGGATGCCCTTCACAAGCATATTAGGCCAGAAACTGAATTATCAAGAAACTGAATTGTCAGGAAAAGTTCAGCTGAAAATCAGCTGAGAGACCGTGTTACATTTAGTGTTGACTTTTGATCACTGAAATCAGACACGTACTTATTGCATGGGGATTGCACCACATCATGGCTGAGCTTCTCGTTAGCAGGGACTCGTTGAGATTGAAGGAAAATTCGCAAAAGTACCGATAAAAACATGAGAAAAACATTCGTGAGCAGCTTAAAATTGATGCTTAGACTCACCGTTCAGCATCGTTATTAAAAGTATCTTATTGTTGTCTTATAGATGACATTAATATTGATTAGCAGTGAACTATACTTTCATAAATTGACCTGCATTCATTTTATGGAGAAAGTGTTACTAGGGCATTGCTGTATGGAATCTTAAGTTAGTCTGCTATGTAGGAAATAAGCATTAAGCCATGGGAGTAGGCAGATTTAGGGGTTACAGCAAAGGAACTGAAGAGGTTTAATTATACTACCACTGCTTATTAAAAAATGATTAAAGGCAAAATCTCATTTAACAAACTATTGCATATTGTTGGATACAGTGCACTGGGATACACTGGAATTCTATTTAGAATTATGTGCTGTACTTACCAGGAATGGCTTTGAATGACTGCGACCCTAATTATATAAGCGGTTATTGAAAGTGAATGGTTGTTTGAAAGAAATGATGCATATAGATAGAACGCAAACTAATGGGTAGCTAGACAACCAGTTTACGATAAACGCTACCTTGGGAAGTCAACATGTAAGTATTTATGAAAATTAAACTACCCTTTTTATTTTTATACTTGACATTTTGACATCATGTCCTTTGGGGTACCAGGGATGATCTGTAATGGTTTCTGTACAGAAGTGGAAAAATCCATCTTCTTTGCAATCCCGGTAACATTAAGCTTCTGTATCATCATGCTTCTATAACCTGTGTTATGGACATTCTTTGTCTCGGTTCATGGAAAGAAGGATGCCATAGTTTATGTATAACCCGGAAAGAGTTTTAAGTGCCAGGTATGGCGATAAGCCGTATCCCCGATTGTCATTGACTGATTTTAAGTGTTTGATAACCATTATTCAGTTGTGCAGTGGTCTAAAAATAATCATCACACGCCCCAAACAATGCTGCTCAACATATATATCTTCAGTATTGCTTTTAGAAAAGCCTTTAATAATTGATAACTATCGGTCCTCTGGTTAAGCAATTTTCATATGTGTGTCTTGCTCCCTCTAGTGGTTAATGTATGGCGCAGTTCTCAGAATCTAGTGGTCTCTGTTTTTCCTAATGTGACTTGTGGTTTCTGTTTTTTTTTTTTTTTTTTTTACGAAAGACAATATCTGTAGCGTGGATTTATTTGGTATCATTAATATTCACATCGACATTCAGTATTCACTGAGCATTCGGTATTCATCGATCTACTGTGGCGCCCATTGGTAAATCCCTAATTAGGCTATACTGTATTTTGAGATCTGACGTTAGAATGTATCTCTCCTACACGTAACTGAGTCAGCTTACGTGTAATAACCCCTTAAAATGAGCACTCCACATGAAGAATTAGACGCGCAGGTTTCATTGATGCTGAGGGGTGCTTTCATTTGGACATTCATGAATATTATGCATACAAAATAAGGGGGCATTTCGGTGATTTGGTATTTTGAATCAGTTGCTCAATTTTTTTTTTTTTTTTTTTTTTTTTTAAAAAAAAAAAAAAGAAACCACCACAAAGGAAATTCAGAAGATGTGAGGGGCCAGATCGCGCCCAGGCTGCATATCAGCGAGCGCTTGCTGCTGTCTCCACACCATATCATTCTGGTCGGTTGGGGATCATTAGTGAACCCATGCATATTAATGTAAGGGCTGTGGAGCGTGCTCTTCGCTGCGAGCGCAGTGGGATGTTCAGCTCTCGCTCTGTGCTCCCTGCACCTCCTCGTGCTGCCGTGTGCAGGTGGCAGGGAGGGACCCCTGCTGCCCACGACCGAGGCCACTGCCCCGCCATTGTGTCCCTATCAGACACTATTGTGGCCAGGCTCATTCAGACCACGACGGAGGGAGCAGAACAGCCCATCCTGCCGTGCTGCCCTCTCCTCTCCCTTTCATCCCTCATTGATTATTTAAACATGGATTCCTCGTCTTCCGTGCCTCCATATTTTAATTCAGCCGCGGCAGGACAGCAAACTGACATCGTAATGACACACCTTTATGTGGTTTGTTGGGTCTTTTTTCAATTGAACTGCATCGTGCAACGCTCCTTTATATTAGTCACTATGAAAAAGCATCATACCCAGGATATATACTGTGTGCTGTAATATTACTGATAAGGAGCAGCGCTGCATGCAGCTGCAGATTAAAGCGATTTCCTCTTTCCGCTTCCTAAGTGGTGCTGCTTTTCCAGTGATATTCGCTTATTTGCCTTCATACAAACTGACCTGCAAGCTGACGCAAGTACAGGAATGACTGGATGCAGCAAAATAAATATGTATAAATATATAGTCCTGAATGATATCACAGTACCGTGATATTCCGTATAGTCATTTAACATTTATGGACATTTAAAGACTTAGCTTCTTCAGGTATTGTTGGTAATTATCTATAAAGTTAAATTATAGGTGCAATGTTGCTAAAGCCTATAGCAATTCCTTCATTAAATGTCATCGTTATTATGAATAAGGAAGAAGCTGTACCCACTGTGTAACCCCTTTTCTTCTATTGTGTTTCACACACTTATATCAGCAGGGGGAAATTTTTACATATTTCTTGCTACGGACCCGCATTCCATGTCCACAAAGCTCTTAAAATACACAGCTCTCACATGACTGCTTAAGAAGCTTGAGCCTGGATGTACTTAGAGAAGACTCGCAGAGCATCCATGCTTAAGTAAAACGATTTATTTAATTGTGCTTTAAGCACTGGTCCGGATTCTGCCGGTTGAGCTTCCGACCAGTCTTTGTCTTTAAGACCAGAAGTCTTTTTCTGCTGCTCTTTGCTGAACTTGCTTTAAAACAGCTCAGTATAAGCTGTAAAACCCGGTACAAGAATGATCCAGAAGGCGTCCTTAACTGCACACTGACTAAGAGGCACATTACATCGCACATCTTCCATTTCCCAATAGCATCGTTTATTTGCCTACAAGGTATTTACCCTTGTGGCCCCCTGGTCTCTGAAGCTGCAGTCTCTCTCTCTTTTTTTCTTTATTTCTGTGGACCAGTTTTATTAAAAGCGGATAAAAAGCTCCATGAGAGCCCAGTGGCTAAATGTTAAATGGATATTTCCATGTGGTTTTGAACCACACTCCTATTTAAGACCTGTTTCTCTACTATAAATTCACCCCTGTTGGATAAAATACAGCGGCAACTTAAGCAAAAAAAAATGAAGCGATGTGGATACAGCCAGTGAACAAAATTTAGAGCACAATTCAGCACATTAGCAAGCATATAACACAAATAGCAAGCGTATAACACAAATAAAAAGCTTTTATTGTGGTGGTGTTTTCCAAATATGAGCATCCCAGGTGGCAGAATGAAAAACTCAGATTAACACATTAAATAAACTTGCTGTCTAGGAAGAAAGAAGTTTTGTTTTTATAACCAATAAAGATGACGTTTTTATTATATTATTAAAGGATGATCACAAATCAATATTTGCAGGATTCATTTACATAAGTAATATGGTCACTCCATGTAAAGGGGCATGAAAATTTGCTGATTACAATAATGAAATATTGGCATCTTGTTGGTTTTATATATGTATCATTTTATTTAGTAAAAAGAGAATAAATATCTGGATTGGAAAACTGGGCTTTATATGAAACAGATTGAATGTTTTTGTCTGTCGACCTTTTGGAAATTCCTGCTGGAAATTATGTCTGCTAGCAAGCATGACTTTGTGTCATGTGAAAATCCTGACCCCTTCTCAGAAGGCGATCTTGTAATACAACTGAAAAATAGTGTCTACAAATGTACACATGCAAATAAAATAGCAGATGGCTCTAAGCAGGAGGCAGACGGATGTGCAGAAAGAAAAGGCGAGGAAGTGTGTTGATAAATACTTTGGTTATACAAAAGATCAGACAGCTAAGTGAAATACAGAATGGTCTTGGTGAACCATGAAGGAAACCTCAGACAGGCAACTCTGAAACAAGCCATGAAGAGCCCCAACTGCTCAGCTCACAAACGGCTCCGTGATCCAGACCTATCCTTTGCTGAACACCACGCGGCTATTAAAGAGGAGGAACGTGTCGTTTAGTTTGAGTCCTGAACCTCAGCAGATATGATTTATTGTATGAATCAGGAGTTCTGCACAAGAAGACAAGATGGCAGTATGACGCGATGATAGATTCCGTATAAAATTAGCAGTAGATACGTGACAGATCTGTCAGGAAGTACACAAACGGGAGGTTGAAGGTGAGACACGGCTTGGATCTTCAGGAGCGGGGGGGAAGAAGGAGGAGCCGCTGAATTTTCAGCTTCTGCCAACGAAGTTGTCACATGCCCATTCGCAACAGGACTGCATTTATTTTGGAAGCCTTTAAAACGCATTACAGGGTGGTAATCGGTCACATTTGAGACGTTTGCTGAACTAACCATAGGTAGTGCATGTAGTTTGCCTGAAGGTCTTTCCAGATAAGGAGAAATACCTCATAAATAGTGGAGGTCCTTTGTTTGTTGAATCTGTGTGTGTTCAGTTATGCTCATTTCACACATTTATGCTTGCTGGTCTTCAGTTTTGGGGGTGTCCACTTTTCATTGTAGTGTTTACAATGACGGCTAAATAATTAGTTATTCAGATGGCATTGATATTGGCCTCATTTTTCATGATAAATGATACTTGTAAAATCTGTGACAATGCTGATGGTCATAATAATGTTTTTTTTTTTAATAATGACACTTGCAGAATTTTATATGTAAGAACAGAATATGAATATGAGTTTAATACAAAATATTTAAATTGAAATGTATTATAATACTTTGGACCTGTTATTTTATGAACAAAGAAATGCATCTTTTGAAGATCAGTAATTGTCATTTGAATCGTCTATGAGAAAATCAAATGTTTAATTTGATTAATAATCAGTAATGGAAAAGAAAGAACTTGTCAAATGTTCATGTTCATGTCTGTTCAGTAATTAATTCATGACACCTGCTTTAGTTTCACTTGATCTGTTTTCAGTTGTACAACAATGATATTTAACATTTAACCTGCTTCAGTATTTCTTGGTTACCTGTACTGCTTTTGCATGTTACGATATTCGGATGCTGTATGCGTATGTTTTTGGGTTTAACTGTATTGTTTGTTCTGTTTTCATTTTGTTAATACGTCATTAAGCTCATTTGCTTCCTCAGTCAAAACTCTAACTCTTGGTATCTTCCAACCCCTCCTTCGTCCTAACTCGCCTTTTATTTTAAAGAAACATATTTTAGCATATGAAAACATAATCGAAACAGGCTGCATGTACGAATGGCCGGAGGAAGGGGAAGTTTAGATATAGTTTGCACTTCATCCTGAGCAGTAGTGAGTGTCTTGGGGGATTTCCGTCGCAGATTGTGACCCTCCCTACCTTGAACATGACAGGGATGAAGCAGATCTTTGTGAGAGTGTGCTGGGGATGCAGATGGCGGGGTGAGGTGATCAAAAGCAATGGGGCTTGTGCTTTCAGACCATTTAAGGGTGAACTTGCACCTCTCTCACTCTCAGGAAAGTAACCGGAAAGCAGTAAAAAAAATCAATCCTTGACGTTTTTCTTCATTTGATTTTTGATTTCTTGATTTGACGTAATTTACGAAGAAAAAAAACGAACTTGTCTTTTCTATTTTAGGATATCGCTATGTCTTGTATGCACTAATAGTCATGGCGTAAGGCTTTCTAATAGACATATAAGTGTTTTTGCAACTTGCTAGTCACTTGAGGAACTGCAGCCAATGTGAGGTTGAAGATGAGTATGATTTTTAACACTGTGCGCCGCAATGCCGTTTGCCAAGTGTCCTGTTACAGTACCTGGTATGTTCGGTACCCCACAGGGAGAACGGGTCGCTTCATTACTTTCTGATTGGCAGTGTAAACAGTAGGAGACACATTCAGATCGTTTGGATGCATACTCAGACTTTATGTCATCTTTTTGGCATTTGGAGGTTGAGTTTAGAGGAATCGTCTTTGGAAGGATACCAGACAGAGATCAGTAACTTGGCAGGTTACTTGCATTTTTGTTAGGGCTGCAAAGTATTGCATCTTTTTTAGTTTTAGTCAGTATCTGGAACATTGCACATATTGCTTTTCATTGATAGTAATTTAGATTTTGGACTAAGATATTATTTAAAGTATTTGTCCAGTGTATTTTCATGGTGGGAATGTAGGGCACTGCATTTTGATCACGCACATGTATGGTATGGGTAGAGATACCAGTGCTTTATGAGAGATACCAGTGCTGGATGAGAGATACCAGTGTTTTATGAGAGATACCAGTGCTTTATGAGAGATACCAGTGCTGGATGAGAGATACCAGTGCTTTATGAGAGATACCAGTGCTGGATGAGAGATACCAGTGCTGGATGAAAGCCTCACAGCCGACACTGCAGTATACATACATGCTCATTGTCCCCTTTTTCAGGGAGCGCCACGTGGATATTCACTACAGTACTATGTATTTATAGCAGACTGAAACAGGGTCTCTTGCAGTGTTTCCTGTATTATGCTCTGTATATACCACTTCCTTCTTTTTTAATGAGCTATCTGAGGGTTGGGTGTTGCGTGCTAAAAATGATATCACAGTATTTTCAGATATTTTCACAGTATTGATATTTATCACAATATTATAAAATTCGTATGCAGACAGAAAAATGTGACAGGTGGTTTTAAGTTTTTCTGACTATGGTGACGAATCTTTTTACTAATAGTTAGCATGTGACAGATATAATAAATTACACCAACAACAGACTCATTCCTTGATGGAATTTGTGTAAGAATAATGCATCATAACTGTCTATTGTGCAAGAAAACAATTTTTTGGGCTATATCACGATATGAATGTTCATGATCACGATATGACATTTTATCGATACGCCGTCCAGCCCTAAGATATCCCTCTCCTTGCTGAGGAAAAGCAGCCCCACAAGATTCTGATATCACCGTATGTCATTATACTGTATGCATAGTATTTTTTAATTGTGGTCAGTGTTACATGAATTTTGACTAAAAAGCTTGTCTCAAAGCGTTGGTCTCCTCTAACCATGAAATATTTCTCCACACTGCTTCTGGATCACTATGACAGTATTTTTATCACATGGTTCCTTTTGGATAATGGCTTTGCGTGTACCACTGTTCCATAAAGACCAGTTTTATGCAAAGCTCTTGATTTGCACCTTTACATATGCTCTCAGTTTCTGAGCTCTGTAGCTCCAATAAAGTGACTGCAAGCTTCTTTATGATGTCTCTTACGAGAGGGATAATCTCAATTTTGGGGAATGATCTTTTCTAGACTACCTCTGGCCAGTTTGATTTAGGTTGTAATTCTTGATAATTGAACGAGCAGTTCCCACTATAACACCTAAACAGTCAAATACTGTATTCTACTCTCATTTTGCATTTGTTTCACCGT
Source organism: Hippopotamyrus pictus (assembly GCA_026781145.1). Taxonomy (NCBI): domain Eukaryota; kingdom Metazoa; phylum Chordata; class Actinopteri; order Osteoglossiformes; family Mormyridae; genus Hippopotamyrus; species Hippopotamyrus pictus. The sequence goes on along the minus strand of JAODLC010000085.1, from coordinate 8,975,639 downwards.
AACTTCTTTTTTTTTTCTTTCAATTTCAAAGCTGTCCTTCAAATTCACAACCTAAATAATGGCCCCTTAACTGTTGGGTTCATGTCCATAAAATGAGGCTGTTATTTTAATGATTCGGGCAAATTTCTAACATAAAGCAGTGTCACATTACAATAAGTTATTTTGAGTTGCTGTGTTAAAATCTGTAATTTAGTTCCCGATGCTATAAGATCCTAAAAAAACACAAAATTGTTTGACACTTAACATATACCGTTTTTTTAAATGAAATTAAAATTACACCACTGATTGAAACATTGCAGTCTTTTTCTGACTGTGGTGGAGAAAAATAGAAATGAAACACATCCTGTTTGGCCTGCTTTACTTTTATTCATCACTGTTACTCCTCTTGGCAGAAGAATGATGGAATATATAACTGTAGCTCACGTTGTGCCCTGTGTTTCCTGAGATCACATGTAGCTTCAGCCTTGCCTGAGTGTGAGGTTCATTAAAATGAATGGATGGATACTGTCGTTGACCAGCCATTGTACAGTTACCTCCCTCAGATCTGTCAGGCACCTGCTGTGGACCAGATGTCAGAACTGAGGCCAGTCATATTCCGGCCCCAAATTTACTGTATGGCATAATGTGACCTGCCTTGTTTAAAGGATGAAATATTTAGCAGGAAGGGCGTGGTCCACCCTGGCAACTGTGTGCGCCAATAATAAAGTGGCTTTAAAATTGGGAGAAAAAAGTACACAACTGAATTAAAGGAATTCCTGAAAATGCAGCCGGAAAACAGTTTTATGATTTACCAACCCAAAAGCTTGCATTTATTCCTAAGCCAGTTTATAACTGAGAGGAGAAGACTTGTATTGTGTGATATAATATGCAATATTAATATACGGTAATGCTTTACATTAACTGCACCTTCATAATGCTTTTATATTGCATTCATAAAACGTTCAGTACACCTTCATAATGTATTCATTAAGTATTCATAAAACATTTATAAACATCATGTATCATGTAACATCCTAACATCCCTTAACAGCTGTAATATACATTAATAACAAACATTATATAATAATATCAAACATTATAATTGTATAATCATGTAATCATGTTTGTTATTAATGTATATTAAAGCTGTTAAGGGATATTAGGATGTTAATGTGTACTCGCATGGTCTATGTATACATTATTAATGCATTATGAATGTGCACTGAATGTTCTATAAATGCATAATGAATGTATTATGAAGGTGCACTTAATGTAAAGTGTTACCAAATATACAATATAATAAGGTGAGATAAAATCAATATTTTTTCGCACTGTGAATGTAATGTTTTCCTTGGATTTCATGTCTTTGTTGTTTGTGATCATATACACAGTCGCCTTGGGCCAATTGCGATTGGTGAACATGACTGGCACACACGGAGCACAGCATTTCTGATTGGTGAACATGACTGGCACACACGGAGCACAGCATTTCTGATTGGTGAGAATGACTGGCACACACGGAGCACAGCATTTCTGATTGGTGAACATGACTGGCACACACGGAGCACAGCATTTCTGATTGGTGAGAATGACTGTCAGACAAGGAGGGTGGCATGAAATCCTCAAACTGTCCTCAGGATAATTTAAACTCGGTCAGACTCGCCGTATAACGCATATCCTAAATCGCAGCCTTTCCGGTTTGCTAATCATGTTGTTTCAGATCGCTTTTTTGACTTGAATAAAAATTGTTCAGCCCTAATCTGCATTGAATATATATCCATCTGTCCAACTCCTGACTATGTATCGAGTATAGAGTCACAGAGTGACTGAAGATACAGCCTTTAAATATACTATTATAAAATACTTTATGTATAGGTTATGAATTTCCATAGCATTTCCCAGATGTTTCACTTTGTCTCCCCTATTGCATTCTATATCATTCTACTGTATTTATGCTTATTGCTGCCAATGTCTTTATGTCTAAAGTTAAATATCCCCTAAGTGACCCACACACAGCACACTGACACACGCGAGTAGGTAACCCGTCGTGTCCCTGTACGCTTCCACAGAATTCGCTCCAACAAGAGAATGCTGCTCCTGGTTGGAGGCTTGCCGCCTGGCCCAGATCGCCTGCCAAGTAATCTGGTCCAATACTACGACGACGAGAAGAAGACATGGAAGATCCTCACGAGTGAGTAAAATGACCCCTGACCCCTGCGTACGTGTGTCTGCCTCAGCGAGTCAGACCGACTTGGCTGCTGAAGCAGGGAACAGGTGCTGGTACCGTTGGAAACACACAGAAATATTCCCTTAAATTCTTTAGGCAATGATGTATCACTATCAGTTTTAATATGGGCTTTTAATCAGAGCGTGACTTCACACTCTTCTGGAGCTTAATGCATGGCCTCCCTTGTTTCTGCTGAAATCTCTTGGCAAGGCTCATTTTCATTTAACGATTTACTGTAGATGTAACATCAGACGACAAGATGAGAATTCTCGCTGGTAAGCCTTTACATGCGAGCATGTTAAATAAACTCCCGGAATCCATACCGAACTAATATGTGCCAAAAGGACGGCCTTCCGTCTGGGACTCATTGTAATTACCCTATTGTTCTTAAAAATTGTTTGGTTGGAAAACAAAGACTGTGCGTGTTGTTGGGAATAAATGAAAAAAATGCATAGCATTATAGTAACAAAAACTTACAATAATTGGCTATGTGAATATGTCATAATATTTTGTATTATTGAATTAAATAGTACTGATTTTTCTTAGTCACGTAGACTACTGAACATTTTCATAATTTTCCATGATTATGAACATTTTGTCATTTTCAAAGGCAATTTAGGTTAATTACCTTTCTCAAGAGTACAACTGCAGTGCTGGTCATTGAACTAGAAAAAGTTCTTTTGGTAAAAATCTAGTTCTAAAATAACTAGTTCAGCAGTCTGTATCTGTGTGTGTGTCTTCTGTAATAGTACATCAGGTAGTCATCTGTGTCATTTATAGTGATTTAGATAGTATACAATTTAAATGCAGAATGAAGTCCTCTTATTTTAGAGTACTTTTCAATCACAAATCTCACAGGGTTATGAGGGAGTGGGGTGGGACTGATGAGGGGCCACCCTGCCTGCCTTTTTGTAATGCCTCGTTTAGATTGAGGAGGTACCCTGCCTGCCTTTTTGTAATGCCTCGTTTAGAATGAGGAGCCACGCTGGCTTCCTTTTTGTAATGCCTCGTTTAGAATGAGGAGCCACCCTGCCTGCCTTTTTGTAATGCCTCATTTAGAATGTGTTTTCCCTTTTGTAACACATAACATTACTGGTGGTTTCTCCTTTAGAAGAAGAAATGGCCTTTTGCACATGGTTCTGACTCACTACACGATAATAACAAACTACTTATTAGATTAAATTTTAAGCTATTAAAGACTGAGGACCTAGACGTATTTAAAAGCTTCAGCCTGCTCTGAAGGCTCATTATTGGGTGCACAACTTAAAGTTGGTATGAAAAGCATGTTTAGATAAAAAAGTATCTAAGGAAGTATTTTTGTTATGTGTTATAAGAAAACTTTGTTAATTTTATCACCCTGTTCTGTGTTCCATTCATCCATCTGTAAATTTCATGCATATGCGGTCCCAGTTACCCAGAACTTGTTCCCGGAGACTCTGCTAGATGAAGTTGCAGTGTCTTGCAAGGTGCGTGTATACATGCAGACACTCACTTCCTAAGGATAGCTTAGTCACCAGCTGTCATGACCTTTGGAGTGTGGAAGGAAACACAAAAGTATAGAAGTATAATTACCAGATCTCAACTAATGGTTTTGGAAACCTTTATCTTTCTGGGATCATAGCTTAAGGCGATTGTATACTCATCAGTATGCTTGCAGTGCTGACCTATACCATGATACTATTTGATTACCAAATTTTATCTAAGAGTGAACGAATGAAGGAGTCTCTGATTCTCCACAGACCATAAATCAAGCTAGTTCGTATGACTGACAAATGTCATACAACAGTTCTACCTTCAGATTTCAAAGATTTCAAAGTTTCTTTAAGCTGATCTTTCTTAGTCTTTTGTACAGTTGAATTTGTTTCGGTCTCCTGCCTAGGTAGCACAACAGTATCTATGCAAAGCAAGTCTGTGGTTTTCCTTATTTAGATTCCGGTAAGAGTTCATTTCGTTCGACTAGCTGAAATTGCCTTCCACAGTGGGGAAGGAAAAAGGTTTACTTGAAATTACATCTCGTCTGCACATATTGCTTAACATTTCACCTTTGACAGTGCAGATGAAATTAAATTATATAACTGAAATACTAGTGAAGGACTATGTTAAAATGTTCAACTAGGTTAATATGTAAATTAGCCTTTGGCGTTGGGTTACCACTGAGGTCAGTTCCTCTCTGCAGTTCCTAGGTTACCATAACCATCACTGTAACACGCCTAAACTGGCAATACCCCGGCCAGTGTGGAAGTACCACACTGCAGCCATTTGACTAACTCCTTTACTTTGAGCTACAATACTGCAAATTGCAGTGCGGCCTCACGTTATGGACACTGTACATTTATTTTGATTGCCGACTTTAAATCAGTCTGTTTTCACACCATAGCATGTCAGAGTAAGGATCATTATAAAAATGTGAATGTGAGACGCTAAAGCAATTCAACTGTGTGATTAATATATCATCTGTTTTTTGCAACATACCTCCTAAATATCTACATGCCTCAGCTGCCAAACCTTAAGACAGAGATTGCCACCTAGTGTACAGTGTATGTAATTGCTTGATAAAGTGGGGTAAAATGGTATTTTTCTTTCTCCATCTTCAAAACCTTCCTATTTTGTTTAAAGACCGTTGAACATTGTAGGTATCCATCCACCTTAAAGGCACAGGGAGCGGCCACTGACACCATAGGGCCCAAAGTGTGGGTAGATCCTGGATAGGATGCCAGTCCATCACAGGGCACACACACACACAGACACAGACTGAGAGAGACAGAGACTCTGGGGACCATATTCCAAACTATGACAACCTTACCCCTACCCAGCCCTAACCTTAACCAATGGTAACCCACCAAAATGCATGATTTTTAGTTTTTTAATTGCTTTCACAGATTTTCATAAAAATCACAAAAAAAAAAACAGATTTTAATAAAAATCTGTGAGACAGAAAAATGTCCCCACAAGATAAAAAGGTGCATTTTCCCCCCACATTTTGGGGACTTTTTTGGCAGATAGTGTAATATATACTTTATCACACACAGACAGAGCAGGGCTGGGACTCGAGCCCATTCAACCCTGGAGGTGAAAGGGAACAATGCTACCCTTTGAGCCAGTCTATGGCTCATGTTTTGGGTTACATCATTTAAATGTTAATATGTTTATCTAATGTGCTAAATAAATGTTTTATAGTTATGGTTTTATTAATTAATTTATACATATTATAATGGATCAATACTTTTATTGATTAGATATATACAATATAAAATATAAATACAAGAAACAACAGAAAAGTGCAAGATGATGTTATGTATAAAGTATGTCATCAGTGTTTCTTCCAAAGGGCAAAGAAAATAGTTTTGCATCTCTCATTTAAGGTAAAAAAAAACATTCTGAAATGCAGAAGCAGAAACACTTAGGCGTGTATTCTTTGTCGATCTCATTTTCATGCATTTTTTATCTAGATTTATTGTCATGTCTATGGTCACAAAACAAAAATGCAGAAACCAGAATATAGAAAAAACACCAATGTATCACTGCAGCCCTTAAATATTTTCAATTAGTTTAAAAACATATTTATAAAATTTTATTTGGAGGGTTTCACTGAGAATTTTGGTGTTGCATGATTACAAGTCAGATGCTGCAACCTTAATCTTTTTCTTCCTCTTCTTCTTCTTCTTCTTCTTCTACTTCTTGCACCACTGCTACTGTGTTTGAACTTACAAGCATATTTGTCCTTTATTCTGTTGTACAATAGGGGGCAGAAACGTGCTACATAGTTCTCCAGCACATAAACTGATTTCTTCAGCTAATGAAAATGTTATTGAGCATAATTTTCTACTGATGAGAAGTAGCAAAATAATTTTATTTTTCAGAATTTCCATCCATCCATCCTTTCAGCCAGGGTACACCCTGGAATGGATGTGATTTGCCAGGTGTTCATTTCTTTTTACTTTTGTGAAAATGCATGGACACAAAACTTTCATTATACTTAAAGAGGAAAAAGTGCATTTTATCATTGTACTCATGATTTTGAACATGGTCATGCTCTTTTAAAACAGCTGGAAACACTTTTTCTTCTTTGACACAAGGTCATTTACAGAATTAACTTTTCATGATTACATATCTGTCCATATAGCAACATAAATGTTATGTGACCTTAATAGACCTTCGATGTAAGGTCTCTGTTATAACTGGCTGCATTGATGTACCACAGTAGCTGACCACAATATCGGAAAAAGGGTCTCGAATGAGTCTTTCATGGGTCTCAACTGTATATTCTTGGAATTAGCTAAATAAACTAGTGCACTTTAATTTATTCAGCAGACATTTATGTCTAAAGCAACATACAAGTGAGGATCAGAGAGCAAGGCCAACCAGTCCCTGTAGAAACTGGGGTTAAGGTCCTTGACCAACGGCCAAGTGGTGAAATCACTCCACTGGGCACGGAATCTGAAACAGCAAACTTGCAGTCACAAAGTCTTAACCCACCAGTACATAATACATATTAATATATATAACACATAAAGCAGATATCTATTTTAAGTCATCGGCTGCCATTGATTCTTAATTCACTAAATTTAGCCTTAATTCACTAAATACCTTTATAGTTACATTGAAAATATAATTAGTATAACAATAAATGTACAAAAGTCCTAATTAGTATAATGAAAGTATAATGATAATTTATAACACCAGCTGCATTTATATTTTAAGATCTGCAAACAAATAATTAGTTTTTCTGACATGACAATGACTCTTGATTGTGGATATGTAGATTCTGTATATAACATGAACCTTTAGATTCTGTTAATAACATGAACCTATAGTTTCTATATATAACATGAACCTATAGACACTTATCCTGTGTTGGATAAACAATTAAAGAAGACTAACGGATTGATTGATCACGTGCATATTTTAAGTATTTATGAAGATTTGTTTAAAGAGGTTTACATTTTTCAAACTCATTACTCAGATAATAATGCATTTTTTATCTTAGTTTCGGTGTTTCACTTATCATTAGTCAGTTACATTTAGCGATATGACACTGTTACTGAATCTTATTTTATATAAAAATCATCATAACAGTTACCGTTTCTCCTCCGTTCTCTATGTACTGTGAGGCTGAGGTTTGTCACAAGGGCAGGACAGTGGCTGAGCACAGCAGGATTCAACAAAAAGGAGAACTTTACTATTACAGAACATGGCAAACATTAAAGGAACAAGGTGCCTTTAGCAGTCCACAAAAATGCTAAAACCACCAAAATAAAGAGTGCCTAAGCCCCACAGACTACACCGTACGTGCGAATCCCCATTCGCCTTCACTGGCGACCTGCTTGGATTCAGCCGGGATTCACTACCTGAGGCGCCGTTAGCCATGGGGCTGGTGATCAATCAGCATGGAGGCGATGCTAATCAGTTTAGCCGTCCCCGAGCCGCAGCTCTGCCTCTCGCCAGCTTGCATATTTTATTTACAGCATTAGGATAAGTGAGGCTTCAGGCTCCCCGTGACCCTCCACTAGATAAGCAATACGAAAGACTACCGTTTTATTTCAGCCACAGTTAAAAAAGAAGATTGTTAGCATATAATCGGTATTCCTTTGTACGTAATGCACAAAAACACAAAACACGGAATTTGCCTTTTAATTGTCACTATGTTTCCTTTAGATGTATCAGTTAACTTCGTAAACATTAAATAAAGCGGTCGTCGGATATTTAACAATATAGCTGATTGTTTTATAGAATTTTTAACACGGTAAGTGACAAGATAACAGATGCCTGTTATGTCTAATTTATTTTAGCATTTAGCTAAGATAATTTCCAATATTATGCTATAGGCTCTGACGCTGAATGCTTCACCGAATGCCTTAAGGGAGCTTTAAATGGCATATTAATTGCTTTTGAAGAGTGTAGTTTTTTCTTGGTGAAGAGGTGCAACTCCTCCGAGGAAATGTCTTGACCTCAGTTACGTAACAACGTGCAAACCACATAACAGGAACTGTGCTTTAATTTTCCGAGGCCAAAAATGCCTTTTTCTGTTTACCTTAAGAAACTCACACTGAGAAAAGAAGATTTACTTTAAATTATTTGTTGGAAAGTTTATACAGCTGTAGTGATCTAATGTAAATTCATTCCCCACGCCAGCTCTTGTCGACTGCAAAAGAAACATCTTCCTGTTGCAGGTTTATTAAATTTATCAACTACCGAGTCTACAGTAGATCGGAAAAGTATCGCAGGGGTAAATAAACAGAGTCTCAGTTTGTTAAATCCATTTCATATTTTTAAATGGATTTATTAAATTAGACAAGCAACGAATTTGTTCTTTGTGTGTTTATGCATTCTTACAGTCAGTTTTAATAGTTCTTTATTTTTGGACAACGTCATACTGAATATTTAGAGTAATGTGAACCCTGGAGCCTAAAGGTGTGTGGTCACATGTCTGCTCACTCAACCACGATTCACTTGCCTTATACTGTAATCATTCTTATTTTACCTGCTGTATATATAGTTACCAAACTATCCAAATTATTCATAGCCGATGAACACTTTAGATTACCAGCTTTTTTCAGCTTTCTTTGCTACAAATGAATTAGGTTTAAAAAAACTGAAAAATCTCAAATGTATATTATATAAACTGTTTACTGCAAAGACAGTAAAAAAGAACCCTTATTAGAAGTGAGTAAAGGGTGTAAGTAGGCAGTACAGATGTGCTTAGTAGTGTGCTTAATACAGATGTGTATTACTACAGTTTAGTAGTAATACACATAGTATTCGGCCTATGCCTGCATAGCCATTGATATCACATGCACAGAGACTCCTAAGTTAATTACCTTCAGTTCCTCAGAGTAAACACATTGTTCAAAAAATGAATACTCATCAGTAGTCTAATTTGCCTTTGAAAATGTCCTGTTCACGATGTGATGTGGATGTGTAGGCATGCTTGTTAAACCCTCAGCTTTTTGTCAGAGTAATAGCTCTGCGTCCCACGTGGTAATTAGACGATGTCTTGCTCTTTTTGTAATTCTTTTTCTGCATGTTTCTTGTCTGCAATACTACTTTGCTTTTTTGCCGTAAAAACAACCCTAGTCTGTTTAAATTATATATATAAAGTTCATAACCCTGTACGGTAGATGGATGGTTTGTTAAATGTACGTCTTTATTGATTGCCAGTTATTTAGAAAGAGCAGTATTTCGACACAGAATACCGTGGTACCCAGTTCTACACTGAATGAGTGGTAAATGGTAAAAATGTTCTTTTTGGTAAATGTGATGTAACCATACGGTAATTAACACAGTTTATTTGTTATAGTAAATACGAAACTGGTGGCTCTCATTGTTTTGTATGTTTAAACAAACAGGGTCATGGATAACAAGCTTTGTTTGCCAGTATATTTGAAAATTGTCTCAAAGTTATCGCTTTGAAGTTTGCTATATCTGATGCTTTTTATAAATATGTCACAATTTTACAGACAGTATAAGCAACACCCAGAATTGTCGTCTAGGGAAACATGGCCTGTTTGTGTAACAAGACGTAGGCAAGTGTTTAGTAATAAAGTAAACATTTTTGCGCAAAGTATGGATGTCTTGATTATAACCTGTCGCCAGAGGCTGTGTGGCTTATGTAGTGTGGCTGTATTCCAGTGAGTCATCGTGACAGTACAGCTGTGAATAGAAAAAGCATTGTCTACCAAGTGAAAAGGTATCATTGTAGCATTTTGTGTATTTTGCACTAATATTTATTATAATTGCTGCTGTTGTTTTTGTTGTTATTTGGAGTCATTTGCTTAAGCCTCTTCTCTCCCTTGTTTGTCTGCCACAGCAAACTGGGACTTCTGCCATAGTTCCTACAGAAATGAGGGCTGTTTTTCGTACGCCTCCTGTCCTCTATTTTCCCAGTGCTATTTATCATACAGGGTAGCCTAGGAGGGGTTTTGAGGCGACGCGGTCTCAGTGTCAGAACTGCAAGGGGATTCCTGCTAAGTGTCTGCGCCAGAGTCCCAGTATGCATCACGTAAGCCAATGATTTCATAGGATGCTTCACACATGAGGGAGTCATGTGATGCAGTGCAGGGTGGAATGTGGACAGTGCAGCCGGGCATTCAGCACAGAGCTTGGACAGCTCCCAGCACCACGCTACGGGCCACAGGAGCTGGCCGTTAAACATCCAGCTGACTCTCATTGGGCGATTAGACCGGCTGAAGCCTCATTGGTTATCTTTGGAAGGCATGATCAGCAGGCCGCCAGGCATGTGAGACGGTGCGTGAAAGGTTAAGTGCACTGCTGTTTCTCCAAACGATAGCAGAAGTGAGTATGGCCCAGCTCGCTGTCCGTCTGGCTAGCGAATTCAAATCCATGCAACTTAAGGGTTACTATAATAACCTATATTTGAATAAACATTTACTTCAGTTTTATGTTGTTGCAGATTGTGTGTTTAACAGGGTCATTGCGAATGTTTTCCGAAAACATTTCTAACTGATTTACGTGATGAGATTTTTATTTTGTGTTTTTATCAAGCTCACATGTTATTTTGTTATTTTATGTATAACATATTATATATATATGTGTATATATATATATATATATATATATATATGTGTGTGTGTGTGTGTGTGTGTATATATATATATATATATGTGTGTGTGTGTGTGTATATATATATATATATATATATATAGAGAGAGAGAGAGAGAGAGAGAGTGTAAAATTCCACTCTTACTGTGAGTGTTCAAGTGTCCATTTTTAAGTTACTTAAACTCAAAATAATCCTACAATATATTGATTATAATACTCAAATGTGGTCATTAAACTACTGGGAATTATTCTTTAAATGTTTTTCTTTGTATCACTAAAGCTGCGAATGTATCAGCTAATTGCACCCTATATGTAACTTAATGTAAAAATATTACACTATATGTGGCTTGATGGTTAGGGAAGCACACTTGTAATTGAAAGATTGTTGGTTTGAATCCCCGACCAGCAAGGCACCACTGAGGTACCCTGAGCAAAGTACCGCCCCCAAGCACTGCTCCCCGGGCGCTGAACTAGCTGCCCCCTGCTATGTCACATTGTCACATATGGGTTAAATGCAGAGGACACATTTCATTGTTGTGTGCTGTGGTGTGTTAACAATGACCACTGATCACCTAATTCTAAAAAGCATTCTATTTCTATATACATGTTGTTTTAAAACAATGTATGATAAACGTTTTATAATAATAAAACTATCAAAATAATAAAACTTAAACAAGATTTTTCTCATAAACTACATATAGATTCTCAGGGCTACATTCAGCGTTAGATGTCCAAAGTGAGCAGGTCGAAATCACAAAACCAGCACTCAGAAAATCAATAAAAAATACTTTTCCTACTGAATGGACTGTGAAAGATTTAAAAAGTTAAACCTAGTTGCACAATTTCAAATACCAATCCATCCGTCCGTCCGTCCGTCCATCCATCCATCCATCCATCCATCCTTCCGTCCATCCATCTTGCAGCCAGTTATCTGGTACTGGGTTGTGTAGAGCCTGGGGCTCATCCCAGACAGCACAGGACACAGAGTAAAACTACACGCTGGGTGGGATGCCGGCCCATGGAACCCACCATGAGCAATTCAGATATGTCAGCATGCCATCAGGCTGTGGGAGGAAACTGGAATACCCTGAGGAAAGCAGCCGAACAGGGGGAGACACTCAGCACATGCGGGCACGGCTGTGCACCCAGCCTCCTGAATCATTTATATTTTCATTTAGACTGTTTTATAGAACTATTGCAGCTACTGGTCTTGTATTTCTGTTTTAGCTTTAATTTAGGTTTTAATAGGTGTGAATATTAGCGAAATCATCCCGCTAGGGGCACAGGAAGAGAGTTTAAATAGGTTTAAACACTCAGATTTTCCCTCAGATTTTAAGTTTCATGAAGTTGGTTTAGGTTACATTTCTACCTTACCTGTGTTAATGGCATAGGGTAAAGTGTCCTGAATTGACAAACACGATGAATATGCCAGTACTCAGGACCAATATTTATTGTTACCACCTTTCTCCCGGGTGGAATAGAGATTTATGCATTAACCTCTCCCTACAGTTCTACCTTACTTACTAGGTGGCATTTCTGCTCTTCCTTGATGATGGATCTCTTTGTAGGGATAAGTGATTACTTTGTAGACATACAGTACAAGCTGTGAATTTAAGGCTGCTCTCCATGTTTGAAAAGTGCTCCAGGTGTTAACGGTAAGGGATTAAGGGATTTAGATTCGTATAATTAATACTATACATATATTTTAAGTATGTGGTGCAGTTTACATATTACATACATGCGTAAGCAGTATGGACCCATTTAAGAGGAAAACCATCTTTGGTGTTGGACAGTATTTTATAAACACCGTGAAACAGCAAAAACATCTAGTTGAATTATTGTTGAGGATTTTGTGACATACCGTTGCATTCTGTTTTCATATTTGCAGTAATGCCTTATAACAGTGCCCATCACTGCGTGGTTGAGGTGGAGAATTTCCTGCTATTGATCGGCGGAGAAGATCAGTGGAATCCAAATGGTGAAGTATTTTTACTTATTTATTTTTTTAGCACAATGTATTAATGTTATGGATTTACAGACCTCTTGGTATCTTTTCCATAGTTAATCATCATCCAGTTCCACTTAGAGCCCAGCTCATCCCCATTTATAGTATGTTCAGAGATTTGTGACTGGAATTTAAAGGGTTTCATAAAGTACGTAATAAACACAACGTGTCACAAGTGTCACACCAAATAAAGAAAAATCTGTGTGTCAGTGTAATGCTTGGCGTTGATCCATCTTTAAGGGAGCACTCCATTACAATACAATGCAATTTAAGGCAAAAAATATTTAAATGAGGGATAATCCACGACGAGCTATGCGATTATATGAAATAATCAATGACAACTTGGTGTAATGCAGCCCGATCTCATGAGAAGATCTTGGTTTTATTTTGATAACATTTCACAGTAGATTTAAATCATTATATACCTTTATGGAAATCCTTTGAAATTTTTTAACTGTAACTCTAAACACTGCAATGAAATTTTCTCAATATAGTAAGGACTCCTTAAGGCATTAAAAAAAACAATTATTGCAGATAACCATGCTGTTTAAGGAAGATAAATGTGAACAGAAAGTTATTCTCTCCTCTACTGTTGTTTCAAAGATGTTGATTTCACTTGACCAATGTGTTCAAACTTGTGCCACTTTTTTCCCAGGAAAGCACAGTACTAATTTTGTGAGCCGCTATGATCCAAGATTCAACAGCTGGATACAGTTACCACCAATGCAGGAAAGGTAATCAGTAGTAATGGCCAAGTGAAGCTTCATGAACCATTTGCTGTATTTTCTGCCTCCACTAGATGGTGCTCTCTGTTCATAAAAGGGCTCAAAGTATGACCCAAAGCAAACCAACACCGCCATCTAGTGGGGTCAAAAAATGCACCACGTCATTCATGAAGCTTCAGTTAGCATCATTAGACATCAAATCACTTAAATTAACATTATGAAATATGAGACAAAGAACCAACAAAGATTTAAATGATTAGCTACAGATACGGTACTTACTGTGATTAATCTCTTGCGAATTTTCTATTTTGCATTTGTATCTCACAGAAGAGCCAGTTTCTTTGCATGCTGCTTGGACAAACACTTGTATGTAATTGGTGGAAGGAACGAGACGGGATACCTGTCCAGCGTGGAGGCTTATAACCTCGAGACCAATGAGTGGAGCTACGTGTCTTCGCTGCCGCAGCCCCTGGCAGCCCACGCCGGAGCCGTCCACAATGGCAAAATATACATCTCAGGTCAGCTGACTGAATTAGGGCATAGTGCACTATAACGGAGATGTTTTTGGTTTTTTTTGCACTGCTTCCTCTGAAGTTACCTGCTGACATAGTCTGTCATTTTAAAGCAATGCATCCCCAGGACTTACCGTAATGTTCATGCATTATAATTCCAGTACGAAATTGAGCAGCTATGTTCTGTATCAATCGCGAACGTCTCATCGGAGCCTTTGAAAAATCAGGCATTAAAATCAGGATATTAATGGATGGAGCCACTTCCTGCCTTACGCAGGTGCCAAGGTCGCCCAGAATGCATTTTAAAATGCGAGCGTCAGCCTAGAGAACGTAATAATGCCAAGAAGAAAAAATGTCATTAATACGTAATTTATCTTAAGAAAAATAAAGACACATGGATGAGGTCATAATTTTTATGTCGCTGATGGTAACCATAGATCACATGGTCCGGTCACTGTGACCGCTATTCCAAGCTGTTAAGGGTCCCTGTACTCATATACCTGAACAAGTGGCAAATAAAGCATCTTATCTTGTCTTACTTTACTTTACCTTATGCTTTGATGTTTTGTGGAGCCCCGTTTGTGTCCCTGATAAGTAGAGCAGCTCACTAGTGCCATTTATTATCATTATTATTATTATTATTATTATTATTATTATATTTTAATGTTTTTAAAATCTGCCTTACATTATCTGCCGTCCTTAATGACAAAAAGTGGATATCAGCTTGGTTTCAGGAGTGTAATCAAAACTATACAGTGGGATGCTATTATTATTGCAATTTATAAAATTCATTGAAAATACTGTATAATTCCTGATACATTTTTTATATAATTCGTTATTATAGAATTGTTCTTCGTTATTCTTCGTTAACTCCAATCCACCACACGAGAGAACTGACAGAAAAGTCAAGCTTGACAAAGACTTTCTTCTGTTGTTTTTTTCTTTGGTAATAAAATAACCCACTAGCTCGTTGTAATGTACATTCCTGGAAGGTCGCTCTTAACATCCTTGGCGGTGAGCAGAAATTCTGTATCTACTCTGTGCTTGACAGTCACCAAATGACACGTAAGGTGTGCACTGGTGTAACAGTAGGGGGTGCTATAGTCATTGGAAGAAAACAAAATATTATTTTTACATGATAATTTTATGAATTATTACCCTGTTGGATCCATTTTGGCATTCATGTAGAACAGCATAGCTAAGAGTTACTACATGAGCTTGCTGTATCTGAAACCAGTATGCATTATTTAGATTATTCAAGTTAGTAATAATGAACGCACACTACTTTGTGATGCTCATGAAAACATTTGCAGCTTTTCGTTAGTCGGCTTAAGATACAGTAGTACCAAATGCAGTTACTTTTATTATTACTGCATGATTATTATCATTATTATATACTGTATTGTAATTTTTCTGACTTACCTACAAATTTGACTTTAAGACAGACTTGGGTAGTGGGTCTCATTTGTAACCTGGAGACTATCTGGGTGTAGAATTGTTAGCATATCCTGCTGCAGTGACACAGTCGAGTCTGTACACTCAAAACTTTCGAAATTATTCACTGTAAGAAAATTCCTAAAATAATCTTGACACGTGTACGTGAGTTTGAAGAAAAGCGTCTGTTAAATAAATACATGAAAACGATTTTTTTGCCATTCAGGAAAAATGATAAAAATAACTGTAACAGACAAAGTAGATGTTCTACATTTGCAGTGACGCTAATAATATTGCAGCCAATGGTACCATAGAAGCATGCAGGCCTTTTCCTGCCCAGACAGTGTGTGACACGCTGCTGCTTCTCCTTCAGGGGGAGTACATAATGGAGAGTATGTATCCTGGCTGTACTGCTACGACCCGACCATGGACGTCTGGGCCAGGAAGCAGGATATGAACACAAAGCGAGCTATTCACGTCCTGGCAGGAATGAATGATCGCCTTTATGCTATTGGTGGGAACCATCTGAAAGGTAAGAAATACGGTATTTGCCACAAAATGTAGCAGATCAAAAATGTTCATGAAATTATCTGCGTAAGCTTTAGAATGAACAAATAAACTGTCATATCTTCATCGTAGTCATTTTGTAGTAGAATTGTTTTGAATTTAATTAATACAGTTGACATGAAATTATATACAATGAAATAATTAAATGACCTATTGTGGAAGGTGTATCCCTGAATGGGAACCATTCCTGTAGCTTTCAGCATTGAAGGCCAGTATACTCCATTGCTGGTCTAAGGTTTCCCAGAATACATTGCTGTCCGCTGCTTCCCATCAGTGAAACACTTCTGCCATTTAACTTCTTGTGTTTAATTACATTGACCTTCAGTTATGGCTTCAATTTGTCTTATTGTAAAATCTTTTCTTAATGTACTGAAGGTCTTAATGAAAGTCCTTCATTGGTTGATTAATTAGTAACTCAGAAAAAGACTTGTGTGTGTTTTAAGTTTATTGCTCCATGGTTCCATTTCTGTGCTGAAATGCACACACTAAAGATAAAGAGATCTTTTTTCGCTCAGTGTTTTATATAAATCTCCGAATTCTTATGAATGCAGAGTATATGCAGTTATAAGTCAAAATGTATGTTTATGCATTGTTGTGATGTGGATTAGGAATTGAAAAAACGCCATGAAAATTGAAAAAATGCAATATCAGTATCATTTTAAAAATATGCTTCTTTGTGCTGGTTTTTGTGTGGCCATTCTCATGATGTCCACCTTGGTCGGGCAGGTTTTTCCCACCTCGATGTCATGCTGGTGGAGTGCTACGACCCTAAAGGGGACCACTGGAACATCCTCCAGACTCCCATTCTGGAAGGGCGCAGTGGGCCAGGCTGCGCTGTGCTGGAAGACAGTATTTTCTTGGTTGGCGGATACAGCTGGAGTATGGTAGAGTACAGGAAGCGCATACTCATTCACTTTGTGTGCTAGAAGACTCTGAATGTCTGTCTTTCACTGGATTTTTTTTATTATAAAGATTTAGAAAACATACAGCCCGGTGATGTCAAATCATCGGAAAGGAAAGATAGGACAGAAGAGAGATAGGAAAAGAAATAAAAAATTAAAAAAAATAATAATAATTTAGATTTACAGTCAGTGGCCACTTTATAAGGTACAGTAACTTTTATTGTACCAACAACCACACCTATTTCAGCGTCGCCTCGATCACGCGTCTCCGTTAATAAAGCTTAGTCAGACAGTGACTGAAGTATGTATTTAGCCGCCATGTGGTTTGCTCTTTGAAGGAGTGCACTTTTTACAGAATCAGGATACTTTTATTACCCCAGAGGAAATTGTTTGTAGCTACCGACTGCATACTACACAGATACACAAAGGAAAAATTTAGAAATGCACAAGACCGCATACAACACTTCTGTATAACAATAAGTAAATGTGTAAGGATGGTAATAAATTAAGTTGTTACACATGAAAATAGGTACAATACAGGGCTAAGAATTACGAATTTGAAGGTAAGAGCAGAGCCTCCACAGAATGCACGACCTGTCCTGACCTTTCCTGTAGAGGGCAGCACAGTTCTTAAACCAGTCTAGCTTGCTGTGTAGGCGGACACCCAGATACTCATAGTCCCGGACAATCTCCATGATGTCGGGGTCCGCGGTGTAGGCGAGCGGGCAAGCAGGCAAGTCGAGCCGAAGGTACAGGTAAACGGGGTTTAATGGGAGCAGACAGAGGCACACGGCGGGGTATAGCACATAACACTACTCACAATACAATGCCGGATCTGGGAAACAGGGGGAGACGCGGACTAATATACACAAGACTAGTCAGAAGAAATAGGACACAGGTGATCACAATCAGGAATTAACACGAGGTAATGGGGGGGCGTGGCACACACGAGGATCGTACGGAGCTGGGCGTGACACATGACTTTTTTTTTTTTTTGGGGGAGGGGGGCGGGGGCAGGGTGTAACTAATAAACTGACCCCTGAGTATAGTCAGTGAGGTTTCTAAATGTCTTAACTTTTCAAATATCAGCAGGCATTTACTTCATCGCTGAAGCTGATCAAATTTGTAAGACCGTGACTTCTTAGGGAAGCTTACTGACCAGATGCATCCTCCGAAGAACAAGACATGAAGGTCGTGGAAACAAATATTTACTTTCGTGGAAACAAGGAGACACGTAGACCTCAAAAGAATAACATGCAATAGATAGACAGATAGATAGATAGATAGATAGATAGATAGATAGATAGATAGATAGATAGATAGATAGACATAAATGACTGAATAAATGGATGGATGGATGGATGGATGGATGGATAAATGTTTTGTTGCTGATATAGGAAGGGAGTTTAGCTTAACAGCTCTGGTGTTTACTTGCAGGGAGCATACAAGTCATCCACCATCTGCTACAGCACAGAGAAAGGCACCTGGACTGAGCTGGAGGGGGAGGTGGCTGAGCCTCTGGCAGGACCCGCTTGTGCCACCGTGGTTCTGCCAGCCTGCCTGCCCTTCAACAAGTAACATCAGCCGCGCCAGCTGTGCCAGCCGCGCCTGCTGTGCCTGCCGCGCCGGCCGCGCCGCCCCTCCGCTGACAAAGATAAACACCTTTTCTGCTGAGTGACAGGCCTAGATTAACTAGACGAACAGGAATTGTACACTTTTTTTACCAGATTGACACATATTTAGGTTCCAAGGTTGAAAAAAAAAAAGTATCATCTGCATTAAAATTTGAAAAATAAAGATGAAAAGCTATTAATTTACTTAATGTGTATGAATATAATTTGTGTTTTCAGAGAATGTTCTAATTTGTTATATTCTTTCAGCAAAATAAGTGTTGGCATTAAATGCAACTAAATTCATACATTTATACTGAATTACAATAGCTTCCAACATTTAATTTGTAACATAAAATGTTTTATGCCTATGTACAAATTAAGTACAAATCACCAGCCAAACTTGTTGCACTGTTTCATTATACTATTGACTTAATAACCATTGACATTGTACAAACCTGCAAAGCAAAATTTCAATTACTCTGTACTTTAGCTTCTTTTGTTTCCATTAAATTATACACACGTCACACAAATGTGTGTGTACCTTAAGGTGGGGACAGACCCTAATATCTGACCAAGCTTGTGCTGTTGGGCCAAAACTCACTACAAGTGTTATGAAATGGTCCCACCGTCCACTCTAATCTTTTAAGTGTGCCCCTGTGTTGAAAATGTACCATTTATGACCCTTTACCATAATCGTAAGCCTCTTACATTGTATGAACAAAAATATTTATGGAAGCAAAAATTTTAATACTGAAACATTAGTCGCAAAGCAGACTTTAAAAATAGAGGCGTTAATAGCTTTCTTTGAAATATAATATTATTTCAACTGGAGTAAAGACTAATATTTCCTTGCCTAGCATCTATATAAGTGTCTTAGTGTATATAATATAAGCTTGGTATTCCTCTTCTGTTTAAAAAAATGGTGTTTTAATTCCCACAAATTATATTTCTGTATACGTTCATGTCATTGCGGGGCGCATTGAGTTGTGAAAATGCTCCGCGATTCAAAATAAAACTCTGATCTGAGTTTTTTTTTTTTTTGTTTTTTGTTTTTCTTTTTGAGAACCTCTAATTGTTAACAGTATTACGATGTTACATTACTCATGAACTCCTGAATTTAAATGACTCTAAGCTTAATGCTCAGTAGGTTGTGATACTACATAGAACTTTGCATACGTACTCGCTACGTTTTTGTTCGTCATTTGTAAACCACTCCCAGTTCTGAAATAAAACTGTAAAACCTGACAAGTGCATTTTTGCTTATGATATACAGCTTTTATCAGTAAGTACAATGGTGTACCAGAGCACATCACACGCCAGTGAGAGTGGCCATTTTCTTGATTTCTTTATTGTATACAGTGATGTGTCTTCAGGGCACCATAGAATAAGCCCTTCCAATCCTATACTATACCACATGGGCGAGTAATCTATACTGTACCACATGGGAGAGTAATCTATACTATACCACATGGGCGAGTAATCTATACTATGCCACATGGGCGAGTAATCTATACTATACTACATGGGCGAGATAACATTCTTAACTAAAAGACACCCTTGACTTAAAAAAAACACATTAAACGTTGCCAAAAATTTGTTTAAGCAATTATGCTAAATTGAGAATTAGATATTTCTATTCATTATCATTATTGTGGGTTGGGCATTTGTAGTAATCTATACTATACCACATGTAGTATATCTATTTCAGTCAAATCAATGACATGAATAATTCCTAATATTTTTTTCCAACATAGATGGAGACTAAATAATTCCCATCCATCCATCCATTTTCTGAAACTACTTATCCTGTTCAGGGTCATGGGTATACTTGAGGCACCTACCTATCACTGGGTATACTCACACACACCCACCCACCGACGACAAGGGGAGAACATGCAAACTCCACACACACAGAACCCTGCTGGGGATTCAAACCCTGATCCCAGCGGTGTGAGGCGACAGTGCTAACCACTGCACCACCATGCAGCACAGCCTAAGTGTGGACCCCAAAATTCCATGGCCAATTCCAATCCAAACCTGATGAATAGTCACTTATCCTGATTACAGAGGAGAAACTGTTGTACTGTGACTCGGTAAATAAAACATTAAACCACATACACCAAAAAATACAGAATATGGCAAAATTTGACACTAAACACTGAATGAAATATGCGTTTCAAACAAATTATCTTAAAAATGTCAAAGTTGCTGCTCACTATTTGCCCTACAGTGGTACCTCGGTTCTCGAACTTAATCCGTTCTGATCGAATCCTAAAAAGTTTGAGTTCTGATCGAATTTTTCGCATGAGAAATAATGGAAAACCAATTAATTGGTTCCCGGCCCCCCAAAATTACACCTAAATATGTTGTTTGTGGCATGGTGGTGCAGTGGTTAGCAGTGTTGCCTCACACCTCTGGGACCCGGGTTCGAGTCTCCGCCTGGGTCACATGTGTGTGGAGTTTGCATGTTCTCCCC
>JAODLC010000085.1:8938778-8954540 GCA_026781145.1 Hippopotamyrus pictus | reverse complement strand
CGTTGCTTCCGGGATAGGCTCCGGACCCCCCGCGACCCAGTAGGATAAGCGGCTTGGAAAATGGATGGATGGATGTTGTTTGTTTTTTTTTTTTTTTTTTTAAAGAAAAAAACATTTAAACACAAAATGAACAGGATAAAACAAGAAGAGCATTTTTTTTCTTAATGGCTACCAAAACAATAAAGATCTTATCCCAACATTACCCCTGTCCTGCCTTCTATTCTCCTATTCCCGTAACTTGTTACCTTGCAGCTAAACTATTGCAACTCGCTATTAGCACATTTACCATTCATATGAATACCTGATTGACGTGAAAAGATCCATTCAACCTAAATGTTCCTCAGTCTCATTCCTCTCTTTCTCTCTCTACTGGCTCCCTATTGCTGCTTGCATCAAATTCAAGTCCTTGGTACTGAGTTATACTGTAAGTTCCTGAAAAGGCTCCTCAAGACCTATGTCCCATCTTGCCCCCTTCGGTCAGCAGACCAACACCGCTTGGAGCTCCCTCCACCATGTGAGAAGTGTCACTCCAGACGATCCTTTTGTTTGGCTCCCGGATGGTGGATCTGATGCCCGATCCACATCCGGACATCAGACTTCCTCTCCACCTCCAAGAAACACCTCAAGACTCAACTGTTCCAAGAATTCCTCTACTAACCTGATGCCTCATTATGTTCTTTGAATGCTCATGTATTGCAAGTCTGGCTCTTGAATAGTCTTATTAGGTTCTTGTTTCAATAATTGTAGTGCAATTGTTGCATAGCTCCTGCTTCAGTACTGCTTACACTTGTACCTGGGCATTTAATGGAAGCTCAGCATAGTCGCACTCATGTTTCATAACACCGGCCGACATTTAAAGCATTTATGTTAGGTGATTTAACAAAAACAAGTGCATGTACAGTTTTTCATGTAGATTCAGAATATGGCTTCTCTTTCGCCACCACACGTCTGGTTTCGTCACAATTTACAATTAAAGTTCAACATAAACTACAGCAAATGGTACATTAAAGAAACAGTTCATCATGTCTTTGCTGGTCATTGAGTACCGAGCAGCTGTTTCCAGTATGATTTTCTTTTGTATGAAGCATCAGGACTTTGTCTGTACATACTCCAACTATAATCAGGCATCGTATTTACATTTCAACATCCTTGGTATCTTCGCTCCATTTCACTAATATCTTGGTGAAATCTCTCACCTAGCTCTTGACTATACTCACCCATATTTTCAGGAAAGTAATCAAGGTGCGCATCTAGGTAATGCACCTTGACACTTATTCTACATCCAAGATCTTGAAAACGACGTATCATATCCTTGACGTGAACCTCATAGTCAGATGACCTCTTGTTTCCGAGACATCCATCAACGACTTTGCGGAATTCTCCCCAGGCTTGCCTCTCCACTGTCACCATTTTGGCTGCAAATACACTGTCCTTCAGTAACCTTCTTATCTGTGGTCCGCTTTGCGGTACTGAGTGACAGAACCGGAAAGCGGACCACAGTTCTGCATACAAAGGTCGGCGTCAGTGGACTGCAAGCTGCCTGTAAACCCTGCTGACTAGTTTGTACAAAAAAATTAGTCTATGACAGGTTACCGGTGATTTTATATGACTGGTGTCAGAATGACATTATTAGGTATACAATGCATTGAATATGGAAAAAAGTTAGGTTGAAATCACAGAAAAACCAGAAGTGCTGGAGCAAAACTAAATATACTAAGAATGTTTGTTTATGAAGGGTGTTTGAAAAATGTCATTTGATTTTATTCACCGAATTTGATGTTGGCTAATTAATTTAATCTCAAAAATAGAGGGCCTTCTCTAGCTCTATGGACTAGCCTTCTCTGGTGCCAACCAAGTGGTATCCCTATGAGATGCCCAAATACGCCCAGCCAACTCTTTTAGATTTGGGGGAGCACCAGCTCGAGTTTGGGGTCCGTCCAGAACTCGTCGATTTGTCACAGAGAGTGAGCCTGGAAACCCTGCAGTGATGCCACATTTCAGCTGCGTGTACGTGTGACCTTGTTTTTTCGGCCATTACCCACAGCCCATGATTATAGGTGAGTATAAGGATGTAGACTGACCAATAAACCACAAGCCATGTGCAGCAATTTTGGTCAATCCCCACGAGTGACCTGCTAAGTGCCTGTAAAACGGCAGCCAAGTCAGCTTCCCTCTTCCCATCGCTCAAGAACAAGATTCCGAAAAATTTAAACTTGATCGCTAAGGGCAGACAGACCCCAAAACTTCTTAAAGGGGCCATTCATTTTCATCACCGCTGCTTCACATCTGGTGTGGTCTCCTATCCAGTAACCTGCCATAGGCTTTCCCAGGGTGCCTGAGGATGCGATCTCCCAACAGGAGAAACACACCGCGAATCTTCATTAGAAAATAAATAAAAATTGACCAACAGCCCAATTCATATAACATCAGAGGGGTGACTCGTCAATATTCCCCCAACAACATCCAGCGCCTCCTTTTATTCAATAAATAACAAACAATAATCTGCAATAGTTATTAGTTCAACAGTCCACACGGTTCACATCTTAAAAAACCTTCTATTATTTGAAGAACGCAGCAACCACTTTCCTCATTTGCAGCTATCGGTTATGAAAGAACTTATTTATTTCTGCCTAAATTATAAGATGTAATTTCCAAAGGCATACATGAATTTCTCTGCGTATAGGCAATGCAATGTAATACAGAAGAGAATGATAAATTCCAGCTTGCTGGGGACACCTTTCATTTTTTTGCCAACAGTACTCAGGACTGAGAAACTATACTCTTCTTCACTTATTTCTGATAATAAGACACGGTTCATTTGAAATGTTCCTGGTGCCTCCTGGTGTTCTTGTCCTGAATTACGCCATGTGCATTAGAAAGATCCACTTAGCAGCATTTTATCTATAAAACTTATATGTATTCTACAATTTTATAATATTTACATTTTAACTGATGAATCACAATCAGAAGTCATTCCATCACATAGAAACTGTTTGTCTAATCATATACAAATAGTGAAAACATTATAAAATGGTCATGATATAATTTTGCTATGTGAAGGCATAAATAAAAACTATCGCATAAAATAAATGGAATTATGAACAAATAAATACCTATTTTTTGAAGGTGAGGAGGATATACAACATTCTGTAAAAGAACTTGTAATTAAAATTAACACCAGAAATGAATGTATGCTGGCATCATGGATACAAGAAGTCAATATAGGTGCCTAGTTGAGGATGAATATTCTGATACTGTATAGACTCAGGTCTATACTCTTAATACTCCGGGGGGAGAATTGGCCTGTGTGTAACTGAAAAGCACCTGACTGACTGATAGGAAAAAGGACCCCAAAATGAATTTTAAAATTATAGTGCCTTAATCAAAATTAATTTAAAAAAAATCATATTAACTTCTGAATATGTGTGAACATTGTATTTAAATAACTCAGACATTATCATTTGTATTGTTTTGTATTAGGGGTCTCCTACTGTGTCTTTGAATGATGTTATAGTCTTTGAATGTTTTTACAGTATATT
The DNA here is from genome assembly GCA_026781145.1 of Hippopotamyrus pictus. Classification (NCBI taxonomy): domain Eukaryota; kingdom Metazoa; phylum Chordata; class Actinopteri; order Osteoglossiformes; family Mormyridae; genus Hippopotamyrus; species Hippopotamyrus pictus. The sequence goes on along the minus strand of JAODLC010000085.1, from coordinate 8,951,001 downwards.
TGTTCTTGTTCGTTGTTGTCAGTGCTAAACCTTCAAATAACACTGAGTATATCATTGACTCTGCGTTAAACATATATGACTGAGGTTTAAAGAAAAGGAACATATTCAAAGAACAGTGTGATAGATAAAACTAAAAATCACCTAGTGATAAAGTACCTGTTATGAATAAAAAAACATTTTGGACACAACATGAAAACAGAGCTGTCAGAAACCTAATGGGTAACTTGGCTCGTGCAATGTAATCAGCAACGAATAACTGTAGGTGTAACCTGGAGCAGGGTCATACCTGGTGATGATACCCCGTCTTTTTCTGTAGTACGAATGAAGTCATTTCATTCATGGTGTATGCTTAAACATTTCTGTAGCAGCCTAAATCATAACCTGAATATGATTATGCTACACTTTAGATATTGCCCAGAAAAACTAGTTTCTGCTCAGTTTGGTTTTCTAACTTAATATCCTAAAACCAAAAATCTCCCCAATCCATGCAAGAAGTAGAAATAAATTCATTGTCTTATTTTTAGTTAAACATTATATTATATACTATACACTGTAAAATTTACAATTTAATTTATTGTGCTTTTTAAAATAAAAACATTTAAAATATGTTTTTTAAAGGACCGGATGTGTAAATGGTAAATAACATTTACTTTTAAATAAAATTATTAGCTATCTTGCAAGAGATATCTTAGTTTACCAAATTTTTTGATTAAAATATATGGCATAGAACTCAGGATCTCCCTGAATCATCTGATGCACCATCTGTTGGATGCATTGGTTGCTCTGGTTCCTTCGCCGTCAAGTATCCATCACCCAGGTGGCTCAGCTAAGGTTGATTTAGTAATACTTAGTGATATATCATTCTTGTTCTACAGCCATCTTAGGGCCCTTTCAGAATCAGAATCAGAACCAGAATCAGAAAACTTTATTGATCCCGGAGGGAATTGCTTTCTGTAGGCTCTATGATGTTCTCTATGATGTTTTTCTTATACAGGTTTGCGATGAGATGGTAGGTCCTGCCCTGTAGAAAATCACCGCACAAATCCTCTAGTGTGTCACTTCTGGTTGGCCATTGGCTCTGCACACGCGAAAGCACCAAAGACCATGCCAGGCTACAGTCCTTCACTCTGTTCCTTTATTGGCCTCCTCCGTTGACTCTTCTTGGGGAAGAACGTTAATCACCTGTCTTCCCAGGTCTACGTTTAGGTGCCAGTCTGGTGCTGCTGCCAGGAGACTCGTTGATTATCTTGGCTGTAGCTGCTCTCTAGCAGGTTTGAATCCTATTCCCTGACTTGTGGGGTGCAAGAACTTGATGTTGATGCCATTGCAGGTGATATACATTACAGCTTTCAGCATCTGGCCATGGCACTACTGCTAGCAAGGCTTCTCAAGGGCTGAGGGTCTGCTCCACTGCTCCTTATCTTAGGAGCAATGGGGAGGCAGCCTTGACTCAGCAGAAGAGGTTAGTTATAGTTGCAGTGCCACGCACTGTCTGTTCCTATTTTGCTCCTGTTGAATCCTAACTATCTCTAATGCAATGAAATTTGTTGAATATCACATTCATTTAACGGATAATTTTATCCAAAACTATTAACAAAGTAGGACCGTCCGTGGGACAGTTGGGGTTAAGAGTCTTACTGATGTGTACCTTTTTCAAAATATAGGCTAGTCCATTAATGAGTCCATGTATGTTCTGACCACCTATATTCTCTGCCTTCCTTCTCACATGCCCCCTCGGATAGTGACCTGGGTGGGCACCGTCTGAGCTGCAGTCCTGGGTTCAGTCTCATGGAAGCAAGACGACATGGATATGACTTCTGGACCGTGGGGTTGTATGTGCAGCTTTTAATCCCCCACTGTACACAGTTCTGAATGGAGATCTGACTCATCGATGGACTTTGGCTTTGCCCTTGATCACAGTTTACACCTTGCTTTTACTAAGCAAGCCCACTCTTCCTTTTCCCTATAATCTTGACATGCCGGGGGGGGGGGGGGGGGGGGTGGCCCCGGGGGTTTTTTTTTTTCCCTACTTGGGAGTTCTTGGTTGATCTCCTCCATTATCTGGCTTTCTTTCAATTTTTTATGTTCCCTTTCCCTGTTTTTGTATTATTCTGTTTTAATGAAGCTGTAATGTATCACAACACACCCATATAAAGCACATTAGGATGGATCTATATAAGTATAAATCAAAGTCACTTCAGTAATACTAGGACTTGAACCCAAGACCTTCTGATTAGAGGTACAGCAGCCCAACCCACTGGGTCACAGAACTCCCCTATAAAAAACGTTGTCTTGTAGAAGACTGACATCCTGACCAAGAAGTTCATACCACATGATCTGTGTTACCTCTTGGCCTCTCTGTGACCCTCTACTGGATGTTAGATTGTAAGATGGATGAATGGGCAAATGTAAAATTAATGATTCTGTGCAGTGGATTGAACACAGGCTTTCCACTGCAACAATGCAAAGTAAATTAAAGTCAACCCTCAACATGTCATTTTACAGCATTCTAATTGGTTTTGAATTGAAAGTCACAGCAGCTACTTATGAGCAATTATGACAGTTGTATAAATATGACTCTTGAGGCTATGACGCGTTATGTACCTTTTCTGTATTTGTTACTGCTGCCTACTTCAGCTGAAATGAACTTAAGCTCCCAGAATATTTCTTTTAACCATTACATGATTATATGCTTTGGATTTTGTCATATGTGATTCTTTATATAATGTTTGAAAGTTTGCAATGTAATATCTGCTTAGAAAAAAAAGGGAGTTTGCGTCTTTAAAATTTCTTTTAACTAAAACAATCAGGATGTATAATAGTTATAATAGGTTACTCAGTGATTTATCTTTTACAACTGATTTGGATGTCAGAATGTGTATTTAATGACTTTTCCCATCACTGATGAGAGATAACCTTGAGGGTTCTTGTCTGATGAAGCTGCTGCCAGACAGGAGCCGTAAGATATTCCCATGGTGTTGAGACCGGGGTCAGAGTTCAAGAGTCATGGGTTGGTGTGGAAAAGACATGGTGTGACATTGCAGAGATACAGTGAGCCTGGATAGCATATGTAGCATTGGTACTGTAGCTGGATATGAAGCCTTAAGGATGCAAGTTTGAGTCCTACTTTTGTTCTGCGTGTGTGTGTGTGTGTGTATGTGTGCTTCCTCCCGTTACTTGCGTTTCTCGCACTGCACTAAGACACGTGCTTGAAGTCTAAAATGGCCTTAATCTGATAGACTGGCATCCTGTCCTACATGTACCCTTTGCAAGGCTTCATGCTTGCTTCAGCCATGTGCAATTCTTCTAACCACAATCAATGATCTGTCAAGACTTGGTGACTAGCTCCATCCTGTCATCTTCGGAGGCCCCTCCTCCACAGCTGACCTGACCATCTACCCTCCACGGTCGCGAGAAAATTCTGGCCCAGTAACCATCCATCCATCCATCCATCCATCCATCCAGTAACCAAATGGCAGAAAATTCCGTATAGTGTTGAGCCTCACTAGCGTCAGAAAGACCTCGCACAGCAAACTCTGTGGGCCAGGCGCGAAATGTACGTACGATGGTCGTGTCTACGGATCACACAATGAAAACTCATTATAAAAGGGTCAGTCATAACAGTATATTACAGTGTTGGGATAACCAACAGAAAAATGAGATAAATCAAGGAGAAGATGACGATGCAGTGAATGTGAGTGAATTTGTGTGTAGAACTGCCATATATTGCAATGACATGCTAGTATCCAGCCATCCTGCCCTATATGTCACAGGAGAAAAACCGTCATATAAACTGGTCAAAATGGGATCACGGCCCTCAAAATCAGCTCTAAGAGAGTCTCATATCATCGCATCTTAGACCCCTCACCAGACACTTCTGAGAAACACAGGTTTCCCAAAACCACCCGGCTGACGCCCAAATGACTAATTAGTCTAATCAGCATCAGCTGGAGTTCATTTCCTGTGGCATTTGTGGGCAGGGGGTTAGTGATCATTCAATGCAGGGACACGGAATTGCAGGCTGCACTCTTATTCTACCCCCACTGCCTCTCAACACTCCCCAAAAGAAAAAAAAAAAAAAAATGCAATCTTGACATTTTCACTGATAATTTTTGCTCTCCAGGGATCATTGGTGAACAGTTTAATCTTCTTTTATTTTATTAATTAACATAAAGCTGATTTGTGACCTGCAGGTAAACTCCAGACCTGATGCATTAGTCCTCACATTCCATGAGGAAGCATCATGAGACAATTTTTAAACATCATTCACTGTCCCAAAATTACCACTCTCCACTCACTTATTTAGTAATTTCTTTAGTTTATAAAATCGTATTATCAATGTTACTTCTGTTGATTGCATTACCAGACCAAATTATATACACGATTAAAAAAATCTTTAAATTACCTACTTAAAAAGCGGTTCCTTGAAATATCTCATGTATAGACAATAATGCTTTTAATACACATATTTGCACCTTTACATCTGTCAGCCCATTAAATCATAAACCACTTCGATAACCTTGTTGTATTTATCTTGGTCTCACCCTCATCCATTTTGCTGTCAGTTCCCAAGATTTTTGGTCTCGTTTTGTAGATCATGGGGCAATGAAGTGATTTTGGTTTCCTGTTTCCTTCTGGTGTGGCTTGCGGCCAGACCTGTTTGTTTATATACGTCATTGTCTGGAAAGTCATTTTAAGGCTGAGTTTGAAATTGCTCTGTGGTTTAAAAAAATGAGTTCACTAATCCAAACATTATGGGAGCCACTAGAAAGGTTCTGTTAGATTAACCGGATGAAGTCGGGGTTGAAGAACAGCAGAGTTCAATAGAAACCAGCCCGCTAACAATTTGTTCTAGTAATGCTTACCGAATGTAACAATTAAGGTATGGAAATGGTCAAAGTGTCCAGTTTTCCTGATAATTCCAGAACTTTATCCCACTGCTACAACTAAGGCTAATAAAAGCCAAACAAACAAAAGGCATGATAGATAATGGGTAACATATTTGAGCTTTACACCTCAACAGCTAGGGGTTCAAGACTGGATGGTACGTTCACAGTATACACATATAACCCTTCAGTGAAATAATACAGTGCCTGACCAAAAAAAAAAGGCGCAGAGTTTAATATTTTGTTGGGCCGCTTTAACCTTGATTGAGGTGCACGTTCATTAATGCATTGTTTCCATGTGCTTATGCAGCATCTCAACTTTTTTTATTTTTTCATCCAGATTTGCATTAATTTCTCGTCAAGATCTTGTATTGATGATAGGTGAGTTGCACCACTCTGTAAAGTCTTCATCAGCACATCTCAAAGACTTTCAATGGGGTTGAGGTCAAAACTCTGTGCTGGCCAGTTCACGTGTTAGAAGGATTCCTCTTGCTCCCTAAACCACTTTTTGACATTTCGAGCTCTATGAATCTCAGTATTATCGTCCTGGAATACGTCCATGTCTTTAGGTAAGAGAAAATCCATTGATGGGATAACCTGGCCATTCAGTAGATTCAGGTATTCAGCTGACGTCACCTTACTGCTGCATAACGTTGCTAAACTTTAATAAAGATGCTATCATTGGATTTTAAGTACCTGCTGAATTTAAATCAATGACTCTTTTTTTTGGCCAGGCAGTGTATTTTATTATAAAACAATATTTTTCAACTGCAATTGTGTTAAAAAGATGTTTAGGTAATAATGTCATTATGCTGACATTGACAGAAACTTTGTTAAAAATGCAAAGCGTGTAAATAATGTTACATTAATGTTACAGCAAGAACATTCTCTGCCAACTTTGAGAAGACCTTGAGATAACATTGGCGAAAGTTCTGGGAACGTTCCCTGTTAGCTGGGCAGTACTGATGGACCTGAGAATAGTGGTCTGTCAGGAACGGGCCCTGTTTAGTGTGTGCATCTGCGAGTAATATCCATATGAATCATGTGGAAATGTAGAAAAAAAAGAGAAAGAAATCATGACTTTCTTGTAGCGAAAATCAGTTTATGATAAAGAAATTAGAAGGAATCTTGAAGAAAAAAAATCATGTAGGGTCAGTTAAACACGTATAGGGGACAGTTTTCTCAGTGCAACATGTCAGGAATCGGGAAGCAGAAAAGTCACTGCCAGTAGGGGGCGACAGTGATCGGCATGAGCGACTCTCCTGGGTGAAAGGTCTGGAAGGGCTGCTGCTATAGCCTGAAGGGCCTGAGGAGTTCATTAGACACCATTAAGCCTGAAATTTCTTCAGGTCTAGCTCTCTGACAGTCTTATGACCACCTAACGATCTCTGCTAATGACCCACATGCAGTAGATCTCTACTCCATATGCCCTCATCACCATCCAGTCACTGGTTTCAAAAACTGTGCTGACTCCGCTCGCCCTCAACATAAATGACTGACCATAATCCAGACTTAATAATCTACATTGGAGTAAATCAGCTCCTTTAATACTGTTATGTTTTACTAATACTCTAATGAGTAGTTGTCGTGTATTGTTATTTCAGGGGTTCAGGTTGATCAAGCCCAGCTTCTCTTACCAGCTCCTCCAGATATTCAGGTAAAGTGAAAAAGAACCAAAAATAATTCTCTGTTAGTCCATAATAATTTAATATTGAAAGATGTGCCAGGAAAGCCAACAAAAGTTAAACCTATCATTTGCAGCATCCTTCTAAGGCTGGGGTCTCAAACTCCAGTCCTGGGGGGCCACAGCCCTGTGTAGCTTAGTTCTTTCCCCCTTACACCACAAATGATTCAGCTCAAGAGCTGTGTGGTAATTAGCACAAGGAGTTGAATTAGGTGTGTTAAACAAGGGTGAACCGAAAACTGTGTAGGGCTGCGGCCCCCCAGGACTGGAGTTTGAGACCCCTGCTCTAAGGCTTCAAACATCAGATGATTATTAAGGCAAGAATCATCTCGATGTGCATTTATGTTATAAACTCCGAAAAATCAGAATACTCGGTGAGTGTATTCTCTATAAAAGAACCAGGTAGGAAAAAAATCTCCAAATAAAATGATCAGCTTGAAGACAAAGCATGTCTAGTACCTGATTAGTTTAATTAATCAAAGCTCACTATGTTTCTTTTACTGGAATAATTGATTGTAATGTTTCAGTTTTAAATACATTTCACTGAGACCTCCTAGACAAAAATAATATAACAAGTAATGAATAAAGCTAACCATTGAGTAGTTCCTGCCATGAGATTGTGGCCTTTTTATTATTCGAATTGTATTTTTCTTATTTGAGACTTTTATTCAAAGAGATATATTATAGATATTAATATTGTCTCTATATAGCTAAACATTTACATTCTTATTGAATCCAGTCACGTTAAACCCCTTGGGCTCATGTATGCAATGCAGAGCCTCTACCAGGACACAAATCCAGTACTTTTCGATTCTGCTGTACTGGTCGCCCCTTAGTTTGCCTGTGATGCATCCCTACCAGTTATAACAACAGCAGGCCCGGGGAGAGAATGGAGAAAAAGCCACAACGCAAACTATGAAATATGTCAATGTTTTAACATATTTAAAAAAGTTTTACAAAGATGATTAGCACCTGTTGGTTAAAACACATTGCAGGCTGCTCTCCTTATTTGATGGATTAACATTTAGCCTAATGGTGCCCTCTAGTGGTAACACTCCCCAAAGCCACACTCCAAAAATAATCCTTAGAATCCTTAGAATACTTTGTACTTATAAGAACAACCGTTTTTTTTTTCTGTGTTTTTCACGCAGGCTGGATAAATCACCCTAACATAGCAGGAGGGCAGAGTGACAGCTGGGAGTTATTACTTGCATGAAGCTTGGTCTATACTGTGTGGTCTAGGTGTGTGGTCCCCAGCCAGACCCACCACGTGCCTGATGAGGGCAAACTGAGAAAGGCTTTCCATTGTTTACTTTGCTTTCATAGTCCCAGAATCCCTGCTTGGTGACACTGGCCTCTCCTAGTGGCCACAAACGTATTCTACCACCAGAAATGCAGTGAGAAACAGTTTTTTTTTTTTTTTTTTGTACATTCCTCCCATAACTTGGTAAAGAGACATAGAAGATCCACCTTTCTTGCTCTAATTAATTGCATACTTTTCCAAGCCTTTTATCAGGTGTAGATAAATCACACTACAGGTAATATAGAGACAGGAAACCCGTATGATGAGGAAAGAACATGCAAACTCCTCGCACACTGAGCTTGAGACAGACGCCGGTATGTCTTAGTTGGTCGTTATTATTATTATTATTTTATATTTTTTTGACGATATCCTGCAGGGAGCAGCAGATAATACTTAAACTTCCCTCTATCTGATATTTAGCTAACCCTTTCAACAAGAGATTTTGTTCAGTCCTGCAAGATCACATTATCAGGATACATATGTTCTCCTCGTTCCATTAATTGCCTTCTTCGCTGGATCAAACTGAGCCTTTTCTGCTTCTGTGAAGCCTGTGCAATGCCAGAATACCCCACACAGAAGGCAGCTGCATTTTTCCTTTATTATTATTATTATTATTATTATTATTATTATTATTATTAACTGTAATCAGTGCATGCCCCTTGCCTTTAGCTAAATAAACCAAGCACACACTCAATAAGAGAAGCGCTGTATTCCGACATAAAACAGAATTTTATGGAAATCACAGTTTGTGAAGCAGAGGTTGATTATTCCAAGCATTTTTTATGGGGGGGGGGGGGCATTTTCTGAGACCCTGACAAATGGGGGGTTGACTTTGTACCTCTACACCAACTTGTATCTTTTGTAACTTCGCGTACAACGGTATGAAACACGGACAAATTAATCAGATCAAGCATCTTAAAAGTATTTTTTTTATTACTGGGTATAACATTTCCCCCCGTACTTACCCCACTACTGAGTGATCATTTAGACAAATAGCTTATTCTGTTTTAGTTAATACATCCTGGCCAATGTCCCCTAAGTAATGGACTAGCCTTGTTTATTTGTCCAAACATGATTATTTATTAAGTACATGAACCAATAGATATAAAAAACTCAATAAATTTAGCATAAATTAGAGAATTTCTGCCCTGCTAAAAATCAAAGTGCAATGCTTTCTGCCTTCCATTTTCTGTCTGTCTGTCGGCCTGTCTGTCAGTCTGTCTGTCGGCCTGTCTGTCTGTCTGTTGGCCTGTCTGTCAGTCTGTCTGTCGGCCTGTCTGTCTGTCTGTTGGCCTGTCTGTCTGTCAGTCGGCCTGTCTGTCAGTCTGTCTGTCGGCCTGTCTGTCAGTCTGTCTGTCGGCCTGTCTGTCTGTCTGTCTGTCTGTCAGTCTGTCTGTCGGCCTGTCTGTCTCTTCCCCCTGTCCTGTGCATAGTGCCATGCACATTAATTCCATGTTTTCCTAAGCAGAAAAGTCAGACGCGCATTCATATCAAAGTCCTGTGAAGCAGGGTGACTCTTCCTCTCTGCCACCCACAGAGGAGCACGGTGTAACCAGACGCATTGTGTTTCCAGTCCACATCCTGCACAAACATCCTTCAGACACTGTGAAGAGGATGAAGCGTTCTGTGCTGTGGAGAAAAGCAATGAATGTAAAGACTACTGTCCATATACTGCAGTTTTTTATTGCTAAAATAATATTTATTCTAATTGCTAAAATATATAGCATTGTTTCATCAGTCCATCCATATCTCAAAACGTATTCTCCAGTACAAGATCATGGTGAGTTTGGAGCCTATCCCAGAATTCACAGAGAGTACAGAGACCCTGCATGGGATGCCAGTCTGTCACTAGGCAAATACTCATATGCGGTGGGCAGTTAAGAGGCACTCGCTCACAGAACTATTGTCTCACAGATCATGGCTGCTTCTCAGTTGAGAGCCTTCTAATAGCTGTCAAAATAGCTGTCTTGTTTACAGCACACAAGTGAAATAGAACCTATGGGGCTCCAAGGCAAAATGATTGCCTATTTAAAATAAACAAACAAAAAAATAAACAAAGAAATGAATAAATAAAAACTCACTTTGGAAATAGCCTTGCATTGTATTTTTTTTTTGCATTTTACATTTATTTCTGTGGATGGATATATAGTATATAAAATGCAGTCAAATAGTCAAAGAAAATTATAATTAGTAAATGATCTTTGTATTGGTTAAAAAAAACTTTATATTGGACCAGGACTACAGGTCAGGTCAGGTTGGGGAACATGAACTGATGCAGTGTGTTGCTGCACCCACCACATGGCGAAACTCCTCTGGATCCCAGCCGGCGACCCCCCAGGCAGACACACGGTCCAGTCCCACCCTCCGGAAATGGCCGTCCATCTGCCGCAGCCAGGCGTTACCTGGGCGTCCCCTTAGCCTGGCCCAGCCGCTCGGGTCCTCAGCAATGAGGATCCTGAGAGCCGGATCACCCTCAGGGAAACGCTCCACATGGCCGCAGTGCCGTAACTGACGCTCCCTCACAATGCAGCTAATGTGCCTCATGCGGGACTCCTCTAGCAAAAGCTCATTTAACACAAGGTCAAACCAGCGGTACCTAAGTGTGAGGGACCAAGCAGTAAGGCAACACAAACACAGGAACTTAATTAAAGAAATAAGGCTTTATTAACCCTCAAAATACAAACAATAACAAACTCAAGATCTTAATAACTGGGCCCATAAAAGAGGTCATCAAAAATGAACAAAACTTAACATTACAAAGCAAAGTATTAACTGAAACAAACTGACCTTCTAATAAAGAGATATGAGGGAACATATATAGTGGTTTGGCCAAACCAATTAACACACAGAGGGGTAAACCAAATAAACACTACATATAATTAAACAGAGCAAAACCCAACTAAACCCCAACTCCCCCCCTCTTGCCATGGCAGCACATGGTTCACTCCTGCTCCAGGGGTTGTCCTTTTGGGAGATCTTTACCCTCAGATCTTCACCCTTTATGCTACACAGAAAAGACCATCCCCCAAAACCAAAGTAACTGCAAATAAAATGATTTTCGAAATCAATCACTGCACACACTGCCTACAATATCAAAATATGCTACCCCAACCACAAAAGGCAAAAATCAAGACCTATGAATTACTGTAAATAAAGCAAAAGCATACAAAATAAATCAACTAAGGATGTAAGTGTTTCAGGTCTTACTGTGTGGCTGCAGTCATCACACTAAGGATTCTCCGAAGAGACAAAGTATCGAAGGAGTCCAGTCTTCATCTCAGCTCACTGGATAGCATCCATGTCTCACAGCCAAACAGCAAGACAGGGAGCACCAGGACTCTAAAGACTTGGACCTTTGACCTCTGGCTCTGATTCATATCAGAAGCGCCACACACCCCATTCCTAATCCATCTGCTGACTTCATAGGACATGAATGTCGCTGCCGAGGTCGGTAAATCTCTCGACAAGGTCGATATTCTCCCCACACACATGGACTACGATGACAGATTATGACAAAGTGTATTAGTTTGCAAAACTGTTCCTATAGTGACCTCCTACAGTGACTGTTGTTAAAGTCACTCCCTCCTATAGCATTTACAGTTACCATGTATAGGTTGACTAGACCACTAGAATACCATGTTTGGCTAATAATACCTCATCAAGTAATTTAGCAAGTTAAGTGAATTGAGTGAGTCAGAGGTGAAATTAAATGAATACATGGAATGGCTGAGGTCCCTTGAGAAAAGATTTGGGAACCAAAGGCGTTTTCTTTTAGCCAATCAACAAAATATCTGTAAAATTTTGGAGAACTGAAGAAATTACGTAACATTATTTGGGTTGTAAAATTCCGGAAACTTTCTATGAGAATTAACGGGAATATATGAGAAATATATGGGAAATAACGGAACAAGTGGCATACCGGCACTTGGTACTGAATAACAAGTGGAGTACCAGCACCTCGTACTGAATAACAACTGGAGTACCGGCACCTTGTACTGAATAACAAGTGGAGTACCAGTACCTTGTACCGAATAACTACTGGAGTACCAGCACCTCGTACTGAATAACAAGTGGAGTACCGGCACCTTGTACTGAATAACAACTGGAGTACCGGCACCTTGTACTGAATAACAAGTGGAGTACCAGTACCTTGTACCGAATAACAACTGGAGTACCGGCACCTCGTACTGAATAACAAGTGGAGTACCAGTACCTTGTACCGAATAACTACTGGAGTACCGGCACCTCGTACTGAATAACAAGTGGAGTACCAGCACCTTGTACCGAATAACTACTGGAGTACCGGCACCTCGTACTGAATAACAAGTGGAGTACCGGCACCTTGTACTG
>JAODLC010000085.1:8923150-8933232 GCA_026781145.1 Hippopotamyrus pictus | reverse complement strand
GGGCCCACACACCATCCAATCCAACGCAGGGCCCACACACCATCCAACCCAACGCAGGGCCCACACACCATCCAACCCAACGCAGGGCCCACACACCATCCTCACACGCATTCATGCCTTAAAACAATCTGACAACTCCAGTCCACCTTAGCATGTTTTTGGACTGGCGGGGGAGCCGGTGACCCCAGGGAGACCCCATGAAGACAAGGGGGGGACATGCAAACTGCACATGCACAGAGCCGGGGGCAGAGACCCCGCTCCCAGAAGTCAAATGTGCTGTCTCATTTAGGATTGTTTACTTATTAAAACATATAATATCTGTATGCAGGGGTTTTTATCTATGAATAATAATAATAATAATAATAATAATAATTACAACAATAATTTATTGCGTAATATTATTTCTTTAAACTCAAGATTTCATTAACAAAATGAATACATTTCCTTTACTTCACTGCTCACATTTCCTGTTGAGCATGTAAACATACCGTATACGTCAGTCCAACAGGAGCTCCATGCCATTAAAATGCCACATTCTTGTGTCTGTGGGTGAATTTGCCGAGTCTGTCCTGAGAAGACTGACTAGCTAAAATCTGCATGTGGATGAACTGGAGTGTGGTCTGCTACTGGTCACCCCTTGTTTTTCTTTGATTTTTCCCATGGGCCACTGGCCAGTGACAGGAAATAGCCTTTGTAAATATTGTGCTGAAATTCTGCGTGTCCCGAAACTGTGGCTTTCCCCTTCCTGAAGAATCGCTTTAGTTTGAGTCCAGCTGGTCGCCTTTGTTGCAGGCATGAGCGGGTCATGGGCGATACGGATTCAGCTACCGCTAACGTTGCCTTCTGGGGATATTTCGGAGGTGTTTGAGGATTGAATATCAACAGAAATCTCTAAAAACGTATTATAAATTTTACACTATAGGGAGAGTTTAAAAAATACTTGCAAAGCAAGGGCAGTATTCCCACCCGTGACTGATAGCACGTTTGACAAGTGATTAACGTCATGCCTGATACTAGTTTTTTCAGACCTGACCAGCAGGGGGAGCTTCAGGGTAGTCAATCACTTGCAGAAGTGGTCATGATCTCAGTAATTCACCAATACACTAAATCTTAGGACTGATACTGAACCAGTTATTATCTGACTATTGTTTTTGCAGTATTAAGATTATGTAAAGTAAAAGTAGCAACAGAGATGGACCTAATTTTATACAGAACTGTTGCATATACCTTAATAATTTCTTGATTACTTTTACAGTCTGCTTCACATTTTCAACTGCTGCTAGCATTCTCTATTGTAAATATAACGCAAAAGAATTTATTTATAAACAGAAACATACAAGTCAAAGATGAACATTAATACACATCAGCACACCATTCACAATTTTAAGTTGTTAAAAAAAATAAACTTTTTTTTCCTGAAATTGTATGATCGTGCGTGCAAGAATACAACCAATGCAATGCTTTTGAGCCTAAAATTTAGTTAATCAGCTGAATTTTTATTGCCTACCTAAGAAGTATCTAAATAACCAGGGACCATGATGGAGGTACCTAAATATGTGCGTAATCACTATTGCCAGATTAATGAAGAAATCACAGTAATTTAGCCTTCATATATATTCCACACCCACTTGTCCTACAGAGCATCATGGCAACTGGAACCTATTCCAGTAGCTAAAGGCACAAGTCGGGGAAAAAATCCAGGATTGGACACCATGCATAGACCCAGGATAAAACTTGAACCCTGGTCCCAAGATAACGACACTAATCACCGTTCCACATTATACACACTCACAAAGACACATTGTGGTGATAACTGCAATTGCTTTTCACACTTTAGCTATTGGATAGATATCACATGTGTATATGTATGCAAAGTACATATGCCATTCGGAGGGTAGTTGTTATAACATCATGTTATAACATGTGACACCTGCCAGCTCACTGCGATAATGTCAGATGGTAGGTGGATGCAAATCATTTCTTTGAGAAATGAACCAGCCCTTCAGACTAGTGGGTGAGATAATCAAATGCTACTCAGGTATTAATGGTTTGGGGCCTGCTGCTGGTTTGAGAGCAAAGGTCCTTCCAACCATCCATCACCTCTGTGAGGGCTTATCTACACGGGCCATAGCTATTCCACTTATCCAGAGTCACTCCAGGAAGCACGAAGCATGGGAACACGCTGGGTAGGACACCGGTCCGTGACGAGACACTCGTACACAAATTCATTACATTCTAGGTTCCAGCTGAAACCTGGCTAACTGGCAGGCTGGAGCAGTCTCGTAAACACAGGTTCAGTTTGAAAGTGCGTTCAAAATAGAATGACAGTCATCATTTAAAAAAATATAATAAAAAGAAACTGCTCGTTCTTTTTTCACGCTCAGAAACATACCATTAAGCAGCCAATCAAATTAAAGAACAGCTAAACTTTTAAAAACATATTTAAAATATTGTAGCATATGTACCCACCAGCCGTATCATTAAAACCACCAGCCTAATATCGTGTAGGTCCCCGCTGTGCCGCCAAAAACAGCTCTGACCCGTCAAGGCATAGACTCTACAAGACCTCTGAAGGTGTCCTGTGGTATCTGGACTCCACGAGACCTCTGAAGGTGTTCTGTGGTATCTGGACCCCATGAGACCTCTGAAGGTGTCCTGTGGTATCTGGACTCTACGAGACCTCTGAAGATCTCCTGTGGTATCTGGACTCTACAAGACCTCTGAAGATCTCCTGTGGTATCTGGCGCAAAGACGTTAGCGGCAGATCCTTTGTGTCCTGTAAGCTGCCAGGTGGGACCTCCTTGGATTGGGTTTGTTTGTCCAGCACATACCATATTGCCTAATATATAATGTCATCCTTGACAACCCGTTGTAAAAAGATAACCAATGTCATTCACTTCACCTGCCAGTGGTTTTAATGTTGTTGCTGATTGGTGTGTAACATATTGTAGCTAATTATGTCTTGTATACAAACCAGAACGTCTCACTTTGATTGCTACTACCTTTCCCCCCCTGTCAGGCTCAGAATCTGAGCTGTGTCATTCACGGGCTGTGACCAGGACTTTCACAGCAGTAGCATCTGTGCTCTCATACAGACAGGGGGCAGTGTTCAGGTCCTCCCACTCGTGTTGATTCAGCTTACAGTCTGTTACAGGCTGATGGTGTTTGTCATTACTACTTCAACTGCCATTTGACTTGGCTGCTTGGTGACACATATACTAGCTGTTGGCGGAGAGGGTGGGGCTCTTGCAGCGCTCTGAATCAGATAATCACCTGTCAGTCGTCATCTGTTTGCTCAAAGAGAAAAGAAAAAAAAAAAGAGCAGTATGACCAGAAACTAGAAGGTGTTTCCATTTGTTTGTCAGGCCTTAATAAGAAGAGGTGTGAGAGATTCTGTCATCCATGGTGTAAACCTACAATATCATCATATGTACAATAGCGGGAAAGCGTTTCATTAGAGGTTATTTAAATAATGACTAATGCTTCAAAGTTACTGAAACTACATAACAACAAAAATGAAATATAATTATTTCCGGGAGTTTCTGTCATTCGGCTGGCCTGGGTGTAAATCATCAAATGTAATGTCATATTTCATTATAGTTTATGTAGAAATTATTTACCATTAGTGTTGTTGTTTGAATGCATTTTATATTCATAGCATTACTAAGCATGTAGTATTAGTCTAAATCAGGAAGTTTCATAATATCGTGTTTAAAGTATTCTGTGTTCTGGAATAATTAACCCAGTGTTCAGATAATGGAATATAAAGATTATTAGCGAAAGCCCAAACTGTTTGAATTTCATACATATTTATAAATAACATACAGCTAATACTAAGACTTATTGGAAAGAAACTGTATTGAATTTACATTTAATTTTACATTTAAAAATTGCATAAAATTATATGTGGTTCATTTTTCCATGTAACAGTTTCAGCCAAAGCAACTTACAATAGAGGGAAAGGTTAAAACATATGATCCCCTATATTCATTATGATTATTTGGTCATCTTAAGTACTACCCTAAAAACAGAATTATAAAATAAACGTTGCGTCATTTCACATTTGTCACAGTAACCAGTCATCCAGAACATTCTCCCAAATACATTGACTAAATCATACCTGACAGTAGCACATGAGCGTGCATGTAGGCATTTACACACTTACTGACCAGCTCACGTGAAACATAAACATGCATATACAATACTGTAGAGGCGCAGAATTATGACAGACAGGTGAATAACAGTGAGTAACAGTGTTAAATGGAGGTGTAAACAGATGGCAGCAGTGGACTGGGGTCATGTGGTGACACACTGGCTCAGAGGCTTATGACTTGGTGCCAGCCATCATTACAACTCTCCCCCGATACCAAGGGGCTAAGTGCAGGCTTGTCCGAGTCCGAGTCCCCCTCCCCAGCCGTATACCGTCTCTCTGCTCCCAAGACATGTCGTGTGTATACAGAGAGCGGCGCTGGGGGGTGGTTACCAATGTAGCACATGCTAAAAAACCTGTTCCTACAGATGATAAACAGATGTGACAGTTGGATGTTATCTCAATGTGAGACAAAGCAGCCACTCAGGATCCGGATTGGGAATCTGCACAGGGTCACGGAATGTGCTGGAAGTGAAATGGGCTCTGGATAAGTGCGCGGTACGCATCTAGCTGGGTGCTCGGCGAAACGTACTGGAGGATACACAGTCGGCGCCCTTCTCGTCATGTCACCCATGAGCTACAGGCTTACTGAGAAGAACATTAGTGCACAGCAGTTAATAATACTAGCGATAATAGTAAGGATGATGGTAATGATGATGATGTCAATAATAATAATAATAATCTGAGTCACTGCATTCAGGTCCAAGCTGTAATTTTTTTTCATGGCACGGGCTAAGCTCTGGTGAGCAAAGAGCTCAGAGTGACGACAACATGCTAAGCTTTACCCAACCCACAGAGATCGGTGACTCCAGTGATTCACATTGATTCACTCGAGAAAGGAACATCGAAAGCCTTGCCCTTTCTGACTTGTGTCAGTTTATTTCGCCTCAACATGTCAGTTGGCTGTGCCCATCTGAACTGAAAGGTGATATGTAACTGCCCTGGTTCTCCAGAAATGGATGCATTACCCAAGATGTGTGCGCACACGTTCGTGCAATGAAAAGAATAACCTTATCCTGCAAGCCTCGTTATTCCTACCCCTTGAAAACATCCGAAACATCCCACACACATCTGAAGCCATATGGAGCCCCTAAAGGGAGAGAGTTGGAATCGTTTTTTGTGTTTCCCGTGCAACGGATAGGACCGACGTTTCGCTGCACTGCCACAATGTTGCGTGAAGTCTTATGATAAACACATCAAACATTAATACTATATCTATGCAGCCGTGCAGGAGAGAGTTTGGTTTCAGGGAGACACAACTTAATAATTTTAATACAAAGGTCTATTTATCTGGGGACATGAATCAATGCAAATTAAATACTGTATTGAGGAGTACATGCCCTCTCCGGGTTCCCCCCGCTTCCTGCGCCTGTGTGATAGTGTATAGAAGCAAAAAAATCAAACAAACAAAAAAAAACAGTCTGAGCTCCTGCCTTAAAAAAAAAAATCATTTAAAATCAGTGCGGCATGATTTCAATTGGAACCAAACATAGGTCTGAATGTTGGGTCGGGTCGATAGCTCTGCCGGTGGCCTTGGTCCTGTGTGTCCTGCCCACTCTGACCGGGAGTTCAAGAGCCACTCTGTCATTTTCGCTAAAATAAAACATACATATAACTCTGGGGCAGCATAATTCCAACGAAGACTCTATGTGAAGGTTATCGAGAATGAGGAGGATTTTCAGACCAGTGGTTGTTAGCCAAGTCACACCTAAGAACAGAACTGCTGGTTTAAAAATAAACTGATAGATAGATAGATAGATAGATAGATAGATAGATAGATAGATAGATAGATAGACCTGTCAGAACGAGTGGCATAGTGCACAGCATATAGGGGTCACAATACAGGATTGCAAGGGAACGCAAAATTGGTTAATAAAACTTTTTTCCAACTCCGTGCCTTTTGGGGCTCCGTAGAACCCAACAGAATATTTTTAGTTATTAAATGTAGATACTGAGACTTATTTCAACTGGAGGATCAGTGCTGTTCAAAGTCACTTTCAAGGTTTCCTCAGCTCCTCAGTGAGCCTCCAGCTTTTAGATTACGATCACTCAGTCATAAATTATTTACATATTGAACTAACTGTGTATAATAAGCTCTATTACATGGGGAAAATTAACACAATCCATGTGACAATATGCCACCGCGTGTGATAATGCCGTAGCCTCATGGGATATCAGTGCCGTGCTGGGCATCGCCTCATGGTAACGTGTATGTCTTGCTGAATGGCTACGATTCTGATTATTCGGTAGGCAAAAGCATCCTGGGAATGGTGCCATAAATGCAGAAAATGAAGGTGAAAAATGAAAACCAGGAAAGAGGCAAGAAACAGGAACCCTGAAGTCTAACAGGGAAGGCAACACTTTGATTTAGGCACACAGAATAAGCTTCTAGGCTGGAGAAATTTTCTAGTGACACATATAGTCACCAGAGCTTTTACCGCTGTGCAAATCCTCAAAGTCTGGTGGAGTGTATAGCGCCTTTCCTTATGCTGATGAAACCTGCACAGTGCAATATCTGCCTGTTACTGCCGTTTACAACAGAATTCAGAGGGAGTTTTCTGCAGCCGACTTCCAAATATGGGAAAATGTCCTAATGCTTTGAAACGACGTATAAGGAATCTCAATCTGAGTAACAGACTACAATCGCAAAACACTAAAATGGGAGTTTAAAGAGAAATAGGCAACACTTCACTTGAGAGGGCACAAGAAATTTAGTAGCTCAGTTACTACTCAAGTACAAATCATGAACAAATATTAGTAACTGCATGAAAGACATGAAGTAACAATTGATTAATGATGAATAAACATGGGTTTGGTACATAACTAAAACTTAGTTACTGGTTAATTAATGCATTAAGTAAGCCTGATCTACTACATTTGTGACCCCTGAAGTAACGTGTTACCGAAAAGTATATCCTCTTTGTGGCTTTAACATCCATATTTATAAATCCACAGTAGGATTGAAAGAAAATTACAGGGTTAAAGGAAAGACAATGCATTACATGGCAAGGATTAGAAGTGAGAAGAATGAATATTTAAATATTCTCTTCGGGAAACATCAAGAATGAGGTACATATCGCCCAACGAAATTCAACACGATGACACGACTATGCTAACATGTCATTAAAAAATAATATCGATACCATGACAATAATAGATACAAATTCTGCAATAGTAATAAGCTATGCCTACTACAATGTTTATGTAGTCATAACAATGTCACAGCACTCTCATACGATAGATATGTTTTGCTTAATGTTTTACGAAAAAATTAATAGCCATATAATCCACAGCACTGATTCACCAGTTTGAATAACTTCAGTCACCATTGTGATGTTGAAGATGGTGATAAAACTTCTGTAATGAGAAAGATATGAATGGTATTTTTAAGAGATGGTTGGACTGAAATGCAATCAATTTTAAACGTTTGGCGCTGAAATAAAGCTTGATTCTCTTAAGTAAGATAGAGGTCTTTGGTGTCCAGCATTTCAAGAGATTGCACTTGTGTTGACTTTGGGAAAATTAATCGAGAAGTAAGACTTACTCTTTCTAGTAATGAAGGCCCTTATCTACTTTAAATATATCTGACAGCAAGGGCTAAGCATGTTCACACCTTGCTAATCAGAGTCAACAATAAGGCAGGGTGTGTTGATGTTATCTGCAGTGGTGTGCACACAGGTGAACTCACTGGCAGAACCTACGTACCCCTGCCTTGATGGTTTTCGGAATGATATCGGTAAGTTTTATAGGCACAGCTCAGGAAGGTTTCTGCCTGGGCTAATACCCTGTGATTTAACAAATAGCCAGCGTAGCTTTTTCTGGATGGAATGAGATAATGCAGGTGAAAGCTAACCTGTTTTCTGCTGATCTTGGATTACTTTAGAAGAGGCATCTCTGAGGGACCACAGAGCTACATCACAGGACCTAAGTGGTTGCACCATGGAACTAAATAAGCAGGTTGTGTCAGTTTAAAAGGTTCAAAAGGCCACCCCCCCCCCCCACACACACACACACACACACATACTAGTCAGCCTTGTGTCACTCTTTCAACACAAACACTGGCATCACGTGATCAGTCATCTACGAAGACTACAGTGTTGCAGCTCATCTGACAAGACGTAACACGCTTCAGAATTTCCCAATGGAGGCCAGAAGCATTTGTTTTAATGGGCATGGATTCAATAACGCACTTGTTTTTGTTTTGTCTTTCACACCATCAAAGAATAACTGTATAATATAGTTTCAGTAATAGACTAATTGTAGATGACAGTTTCTGTAATTGACTAAGTGAGTCATCGTCACTGAGAAAGGAGTCCAGGGCTCACATGTCAGAGAACAGTCTCCACGCACTCCCATGCAATTCATCTTTAATGAATAGAATCACTTTACTATTGCCAGGAATAACCTCATGCACCGAGGCAATTTTTCAAAGGCAATTGTTCCATCTTCTATTTAAACAGTGAGTAAATTCTTTCTTGCACAATTCTAATGGTCATATATGGTCATATATATATATATATATATATTTATATATATATAAATTTGCCAGAAAAAGGCTATAGATACACCATCTGTGACAGTCAAATAAAACTCATTTTCCTGCAGCAGATTAATCACCTTACTGTTGGCTGTTCAGATATCAAGCATTGTGGTAGGTTATCAGAGTGTTGAGATAGGGTAACTCGGTAACAAATGGCTGTGTTTGACATAAATAAGAGCAGCCTCGCATTACAGCTCAGGACTCTGTGCTGATTAACTCAGATGTTTATGCAGCTTGCACCCGCTGCTTCGGATTTATACTCTGGGCTTCTGGAGCTCTTAATCTGCTGAATGTGAAAAGCTAGAATCTGATGCATAGTGTCAAGGCATTTATTCATTTTTCTGAGGGATGGTGTGTGGCTCAGTGAATTAGGAGCCTATCTCCACAACCGGGAGGTTGGCGATTCATATCCTGGAGTTGGCTGTGACCCCGCAGGCTTACTCTTATCTGTTTGTGTGTATCATGGAGAGCAAGATGGGATAGGTAAAAGATGATCTCCTCATGGTGCTGAATAAAGTATCATCATTTTATTTATCAACATAGTCCTAAGATACAAGAACAGCATGAGTATTAAAATAACCTGACCCAATGCATCCAGGCCAAACTGTAAGATGGCCTCCGTGGTCTTATCGCTGCAGGTGATTGGCTGTGCTAGTTTATCGCTGCAGGTGATTGGCTGTGTTAGTTTATCGCTGCAGGTGATTGGCTGTGCTAGTTTATCGCTGCAGGTGATTGGCTGTGTTAGTTTATCGCTGCAGGTGATTGGCTGTGTTAGTTTATCGCTGCAGGTGATTGGCTGTGTTAATTTAAACGCAGATGCTGACGGACGTTGCATGTTTCGATGCATTCATGCTCTTTTACTAGGTTTACAGGGTTAAGCAAAAATTGTTTATTGAATTTGACAAATTAATTGAAACATATGAATTAATTGAAACATGAAAAACAATTACTTAATATGACTTAAAAACAAAGTAGCTGAATTTGTAATTTTTTTTATACTCTTGCCAAATATTTGTGTGAAATTCGGCACGCTGTAAACGTAATTATTTGTTAAGCTCTTATTAATGGACAGCCTTAACAGACAGCCATAATGATGATAAAATATGAATACCATTTTCATTTCACCCATCGTTTCCATTATAACTTATATTTCAGAAAAGGAAAACGGAAAAAAAAAAAAACAAGTAACATTCGTTACTGATTAATGAAATTGCCGTATTACTATTTTCTGTTTTTATTGGGGTGTGTTGGATTGATTGATGACCATCTTTGAACTGTTGGTCAAATTTATAAAGTAAAATCAATTGCTCCTCAATAAGCGTATCTAAGGGGTTCTCCCGGTCGCGGAACACTCTTTTTGGGATTCGTTCATTTTCGTTATTTATTATCATA
>JAODLC010000085.1:8890854-8903566 GCA_026781145.1 Hippopotamyrus pictus | reverse complement strand
TTCCGGGATAGGCTCCGGATCCCCCGCGACCCAGTAGGATAAGCGGCTTGGAAAATGGATGGATGGATGGATGGATGTATTGCATATTTCCTTTAAAGCACAGTTCATGAAGTAGGTGGAAAAGCATTTCACTACACAGAAGTACAGGAAACGATCGTGTATGTCACAAACAAAGCTTGAAACTCGAAACGTGTAATAATGATAAAACCTTCAACTCTTTCTCTCCCTGCTCTTGTGCCTCATATATTAAAAATATTATATGAGTCACCGAAAAGAAGGGTATGCTCTATTTTTGAGAGCTGTAATCTCTGCCATAATCTGTAAGCAGTAGAACATGTATGATTCGGATGGCCTTACTGCAGACTTGAACTTACCAGGTCCATCATTGGTAACTACGTACGTCTGAAAGGGTCGGAGATTCGACTTTTAAGGTCACTCAGCTTCTTAATCTCAGTGTCCTTAAATTACTTAATTTATTTCCTCAAAGGTAGAAACAGATCAGAGACACTAAAGACACCCTTACTTATGTTACTCTCATAGACTATATGCTATACACACACTGCTTTTTCAGTGAAGCGGGGAGGAGAGATATTTAATTGCCTGTCAAACTTAACAGGAAATCTTCATAAGCTATGTGCGATGTAGATACTTTCAAACCATCAAAATTACTAAAAAAAAACATTATAATATTAAAATGAATTCCAAATAGGGTACGACTGGATACTTCACATCAGCTAAAAAGACGCGTGACTGGTCAGGATGAGCAGCTTTACAATGCACACCTAAACTGAAGCGTATGGAATGTAAAACATCACAATAGAACAATGTATAGTTTGTTTTAATGCACACACATAAAGCAGTGTCAAAGCATGTCTAGCTCATCCTTAACTGTCCTCAGTCAAAAGAAAATTATAATGTAAATATTATATAACAGCTATTATGAAAGATAATACAGCAGAAGATTGACGTCACCTTCTAGCAAAACTGCATTCCTTTCACAAGAAATCCATCACGTAACTCACCTGACACACAGTAAATCACTGTTGCTTATTAGCTGGTGATAAAAGCTATTTAGTGTCGTAAATTACGGTGTATATTTAGAAAATGTTGGCTAACGGATGTCAACACGAGACAATGGGTTTACCTCAGCTCAAGATTAGCTGCGGGCTGAAACACCCTAGAGCACACACAGGTTCAGCAGGTCATGTATAAGCTGGATGGATCTCTGTGACACACACAAGCTACAGGCTACAAACCAGAATTCAATGAAAGCTTTGTGAGGCCACTGCTGGTAGCTGTCGACTCTGTGGAAAGTCCTCCACAAAGAGCAACATCTGATACTGTTATTGTAAGATAATCCCTACTGATTCAACAGAACAGTGAAGTAACACTTGCACGGGGGTAAATAAGTAACAAATGCCTTCTGTATCGCAGTATAAACCTCAACATGAATCACAGAGCAAACTGGCCTCAGCACATTGTGTAACTCGGCACCAGTAAATTGATACAACACGTTGGTCCAATTTCATGATATTGCCGTACTGATGTTGTTATAATGTGCACAATGTTGCTATTCTTTCTTCCGCTCTGCACGCCCACTTGATCTATGCAGGGACGCAGGGGTCTGGAGCTCATTCCAGGAAGAACGGGCGAAAGGACAGTGTTGATATGTGGCATGTTTAAAACAGGAGTTAGCTGTCCATTTCCATAAATGTACCGTGGCTTACCAATGAAATCAATAACCATTTCATCTCTACTTGACACTCAACTGGAAGGCATGAATCCATGTCAATCCCCTTTGATTCTCACCAATAAGTTAAATGCTTGTAAATATGAGTGAGGAAAGAGTGAGGTTTTACAGTAAATCTGTCCTGGACCTTCTGTTGCAGGAGGATAGATTAAGACTGTGCCAATTCCCCATCAATTAAAGTCATCCTTAAAAGAGTAGGTGAACTTGCCCCTACTGCAGACACTTACATATAATATAAACAGATGTATGCAAACATATGGACACTCACTCACGACACTTGCTCCCGAAATGACGTAAACACGCCTACATCTGCAGTGCACGCACAAAGGCGCCCGCATAAACATTCAGAGGCACTCATGCGCACATGTATGCAAGCGTGTGCACACACATGGGCTGGGCGATTCTTGTCGAGGCTTAGCCCTACGGAGAGACGCGGAGGCCATTTGGCAGAATGAAGCTTGGAGGTAAATCTCCGAGAAGCCAGCTGTCAGCTCTGGTTGGTCGTTGAAGCCTGGTGCAGCGGTGGCGTGAGACTCCGCCCCTGTCATGGTCTGGGGACCACCAGGGAACTCTGTTTATGGAAGTCCCCAGACAGTTTTGACTACAAGGAGTAACCATTTCAAGGAGCTCCTTGAAGAATCTTAACAAACAATGAGGAAAAGTGAAAAGGGGCTGGCTCTTGCCTGTTGAAAGCACTACAAAGGCTATTTTTTTATGCTTCATTTTAGCTGCAGTGAGCAATAGAACTTTAATACAACAAGAATGGGCATAAATTATGTGGTTGGGGGGGTTGTATCCACCCCAATAATCAAAACCAGCTAATATAATCCCCCCCCCCAGCCCCCCTTAAACGGATGTTCAACCCAGTGTTATGCCCTTGACAACATGCAACAATAAATTTGTACAAAACATGTCATAATAATTACCTTTTTTTTTTATCCTTTCTCCACTTACCCACAAATCGTAGGGTTGACTCTCAGACTTTTAATTTGAAACTGACTTTTATTTTGAATGTGGGGCATGGGGTCACAGTAGAAAAAAATGGGAGGCCATACATTTTAAGTTTGTGGTGGTTCTGGAGTCAGTTCTGAGTTCGGAGCTGGCTGCATGGTTGGATAATAAAGTTCCAGTTAAATTACCTCAATTACCTATTTTGAAGGTCATCTCATCTGTCTTGTGCAGTACACCAGTGGCCAAAACTGGCAACACGTAGCATTTTTGGCATTACGCTTTAAAAATTGCCATAAAGCGATTGGCGGTAATGTTTATAAAGAATCAAAGAATGTTCCAAATATCAAACATTGGACGATTAAATAAGTAACTGGAGCAACAGTTGAATAAAGTTCAGCAATCTCTTAAATTGGAAGTGTTTCCACAATTTTGACCACTAGTGTGGAACGGAACATGAAAGGGATCGTCAGACCAAAAAGCCAGCATGAAGTCGAGTGGTGGCGTGTGGGTCAGTGTGTTATGACTCTGTGCCCATGATCTGAAGGATGCTGGTTCAAATGGCTTGTAAGCTGATACTAGAGTTGGGCCCTTGAATAAGGCCCATAACCCCCAATTGCTCCCAAGGTAACTCAACACTGGCCAACCCTGTTGCTTTTGTGTGTGTGTGTCAGTCAGTGTGAGATGGGATAGGCTGAAAAAGAATTTCCCCATGGGGGTCAATAAAGTAACACTATTATATTCCAAATATGCAAAATCACCATTTTTCTCTCCAGCTAAATGCTATTACACAATCAGTCCATTGGAGATTTACAGCTCTTTGGGTCCGTACTCCATGACACCGGCTAAGAGACATGCAGTCAGCCATCATATGTCACACTCAAGCAGGTGTTAACATGACTGATAGAGAGGATGGCTTTAGATAACGTAGCGTAAACTCTCGTAAACGCTCCGCACCCCAAGCAAAGGCAGAAGACAGCATTGTTGAGCGTGCACAATCCTACAGGGTTTAGCAAGGGGTTTGTAGGAAGGCATTGCTGAAATACACACACATATTACATAATTACATTGCCGGCACTTTGAAAGACTAACAACATCATAATTTCAGGGTTTGCCAAAACAGCGTGAGGTAATGGCAAATCCACAGGGCCAACCAATCGTCAGAAGGCTAAAAAGGGACTTTACTTCAGATGACAATGTATTCATATAGCATGATTACGTGTGTATTTTGTTAATGTATGTTTACTTACATGAGGGACTATATTATTGCATTAACCGGTGGTTTAACACCTGTCTCTACCTTTCTTACAGTGCCTCTCTACAATGATTGTGCACATAAACAGTTACTATGTTTGTACAATATCTCATTACATATGTTTTAATGACTAATTGTACGTTCACTGACTTTCAATACCAAAATCCTTCAATGGTTACCTGTACAGCCACTACGTGGGTTACGTTCCGACAAACCTATCGCGAGACGAAAATATGGCAAGGCGAAAAAGTATTTTAATATAGCACACCTAGCCTAGCAAACATCATAGCCTAGCCTAGCCTAGCCTACCTTAAACATGCTTAGAACACTTATCAGCCTACAGTTGGGCAAAGTCATTAACGCAAAGTCTTATTTAGAAAAAAAGTGTTAAATATCTCATGTCATGTATTGAATAATGTACTGGAAGTAAAAAACATTTAACCATTGTAAAGTTGAAATATCATAACACAGGCCATTGTAACCCCAGGAGTATCTGTATTTGTATCAAGCATTCACCCACTGCTTCAAACCTGAACGCCATTCCATTTCAGGTGAGATATATAGATGCATATTTCATTGACAGAGTTGCATTTGATTTAATGCAAGTACATTCCAGCCGGTGGTTTTTCAGGTTGCATTTCTGTGATTCTGGAGCGGGATGCCAATTAACTGTGTAATCGTACTACTTCCGCAGAGTCGTAATCAGACTGGCAGGGGTCTGCTCACCGGGGAGAGCGGCCACGGTCGGCTATAGGGCCTCAGAGTCGGGCCACCGATCTCGTGCTAGGCTTATGCGTGAGTAGGGCTGTTTGGCTCCGCTTTCAAGTTCAGACAGAAAAAAAAAAAACACAACGGCTGCCAAGTAAAATGTCATCTGTAGGCACAGAAGTGGAGGAGAGATTAGGAGAGGGATGTGCCTGGTCAAAAAAGAAAGCCTGCAGCACTGAATGGAGGTAGGCCGTATCAGGATGCGCGATAACAGACGGCTCAGCGCGCGCCTCTGTTTGGCCACTCCCTCTGAGCCCGGCACGTGAGATGGCCTAGCGTGTGAGCCCTCTGTGATAGCGGCGTATCTTTTCACGCGAGCCCGCATTCCCAGAATCCTTTGGCTCCTCTGACAGCTGAAAGACAGCTGAATCCAAGCGCCCTCCAAGTGAGACGGGACTCGCGTCGGGGCGTATTTTACCAAAGCGCGTGGCAAACTTATTAAATCTGTGAACGAACTACTATAGCAAAAAATATTTTGATTATACCTTTTTCCAAAGTTTCAATCATATGTGCCCTTGACAAGGCTTGGCATGTAACTTATCCCAGTAGCATATCTTCATAACAGCTCCTGTCAATATGGGAAGAGTATTCAAAACTGTAACATTACAGAGGACACTCTCGCACATATTAAATACCCCAAAACATACACACACAAAAGCAGTGCAACATGCCCTCTACCACACAACCTCTGGGGTCCTCTTAAGCTGAAAGCTGTTTGTGGGCTCAAACTCTTCGACGGCTGAGATGAATTATTCTTTCCAAAGCTATGTTTTGTACGATATGCCACAGGGGCAGGATTCGAGGCAGCTTAAAAAACACCTGAGAGCCAGCTGCAGCAACGTAGGTGGGGAAACCGACGTATGACAAGCTTGACAAGTGTTATGCAATAAAAATAAATGACATCAATAATGGAACACTTATGACCAACTTTTGGAAAACATGAATACAGACTGAAAAGAGAAGCAAACAATATAAAATGAGCTGGAGTGCATTTTACCTACAGCTGTTCATTTGGATTGTTGGAGTGTTGTGTTGCAACAGCTGCTGCTGTACTTATATATCTTTCTCAGAGTATTATATACGAATAAAGCTCAGTATTATTCAGGAAAACCAGTATTTTTAAGGCATTAATAATAAAATCAAAAGGAGTAATAGTGGCATTTTCAAGGGAAAAGACAAAACAGCCACACTAATGCTCACAAAAGACATCAGTGTTTCTGCTCCTCCCTGTGTAAAAAAAAAAAAAAAAAAAAAAATATATATATATATATATATCAATCACATAGAATGGTTACATAACACAACATACTTGTCCCTAAAAATAATCATTAAGCTGAGCGATGAAGCATGGAGAAGTGGTTAAAGATGCAATAGTTGCAAAATGACGTAATTAAAACCTGAAGAATGTGTCAAATTACACTGATTAATATACTCCCATCATAAAAGCAGCAATTAGCCCAAATTGACTTTCATAAAAAACCTTGAATGCTAACAGACTGTAACACCTTAATGTGTATCCATTGTTTAATTGTTACTTTGTTATATGCAAAGTCAATTCATTGCAGGGATTTGCACTACTCAGAACTTTCAAACGTTCACCTTCAACTGCATTCTGGCATAAACATCAGGATCTGGATAAGCCATGGGATCTGTCAAACTCCGACGCAAACCCCAATCCCACCCTTCCTGGAATCGGGTTAGGTTGCTGGTGACGTTAGATTGCTGTTGTAGGTTAAGACTTACCACAAAAGAATTTTGCACAGGTTATTTTTGCCATCAATCAATCAAACTTATGTCAGCATTAAAACGTAGAGGAACATATTACACAGGCGTGTACAGTAAGTAATGCAATTGGGATTTAAGCCCTCCCCTCTGCCGCAGGGTATAAAGACCACCCCAGAGTTATAAACTGGGTGTATATCCAGCTAAATAACGTTATAAGGTGACCGAAAAGAGGAGAAATGCATATTATGACATTTGGAGAAGATGGGTATCTCTATAAAAGAGATATGTATCTTCATGAAAGAGATGTGTATCTTAGTGAAAGAGATGTGTATCTTAGTCAAAGAGATGTGTATCTTAGTCAAAGAGATGTGTATCTTAGCGAAAGAGTTGTGTATCTTAGCGAAAGAGATGTGTATCTTAGTGAAAGAGATGCGCATCTCTGCGAAAGAGGGGTATCTATGCGCAAGAGGTGAGTATCGTGAATGCATGACGGAGAAATCTGCGTGGGAGGTGTGTGTGCCTGTATACCAGCGTGCCGAAAGCTGAAGTTCCGGATTATAGAAGCCAGGCAAACAGCCAACGAGGTAATTACACTGTTAGTGTCCTAAGAGGCAGTTTAAAGGAACAAAAATGTTTGTAACTGTGATACAGATTGTGGGTGGGATGTACAATGCACTATCTGCTTGGTTTACAGCTTAGGGTAGGGATGCTTGACAGCACATGATAATCGCTGTATGTTACTGCGTTTCTTGGGAAACACAAAGCCTAACACTATACCCTTCATTATCTTCAGAGAAACTGGCAAAGCACGCGGACAGACTGGCACATAGCATTTTCAAGCACATTCTAACACCAGCTTTGCAGAAAATTTCAAGTTCATTTATCAGTATCTTTAGGAGAACCACAGAACTGGAATTAATTCAATAAATATTAACAAAAAAAAATTTAAATACTGGCACCGAAAAGCAAAGACTTCTGAATTAGAGACCAAAAGCATCAGAATTAAAACAACTTTCTTCCCGCCATTTCTGAAAAGATGGAACCAGTGAGCTTTGCATTCTAACCAGAAAAGCAGGGGTCTGATATAATCTAAATAGAAAGTTTTTGCTGTGTATTTGGAGATGTAAAGTAAGGAAATAAAACACTTTACTGAATTACAGTGCACCATAGGTGGCTGCTTTCAAAATAAACATGGGATAAGTGCTCTTTAACTGTTAAAAGTAAATATTCACATTGGGCTTAATAATCCATGAATGTATATGTTTACAGGCTAGCTTAGATCTTTGAATTTATGTGAAAAACCAACACTGGTAACGCTTCACTTGAGGGGGCACAAGTAACTTAGTAACTCAGTTACTACTCAAGTACAAATCATGAACAAATACGGTAACTATGAAATACATGAACCGGTATGACTGATTAATAATGAATGAACATGGGATCAGTATTGAACTAACACTTAGTTTGTGGTTAATTAATACATTAAGTAACAGTGTACTACTGCATTATTTGTGCCCCCTCAGTAACATTACTCCAGTGTTTTGTTTTCCATTTGTTCTGATTAGCCTAGCCTACCTTGAACATGCTTAGAAAACTTACATTAGACTACAGTTGTCAAATCTTTAACACAAAGCCTATTTAATAATAAAGTGTTGAATATCTCATGTAATTTATTGAATAATCATACCCATCGTAAAGTCAAAATATCATAACACAGACCATAGTAACCTGAGGAGCATACATGTAGACTACTATTTTTGTACGTCAACCGAAACTTCTTTATTCAAACTGTCATGGGTATTTTAAAAGTAAAGGTTTTCCACATATGAACCCAGATCAAAAGCATGTGCACAGAAAGTGACTGAACATTGGTGAAGCTAAGCTATTTTCTAGAAAAAAAATTAAATAAAATCAGATAGAGACCCAGAAGACATTTAATCAGGCCATCATAATAACCCACTTTGGGTATAACTAGGCTGCTTTCCAGCTCATTTTTTGCATATTCATTCTGCGTTAATTAAGAGCTGCTGTCTGATCAGTGCCTCTGGTGTAATACACAATGTAATCTAATGTCTCCATAAATCTCATCACGGCTTTCTGTCACAGGCTGCAGACCATAATTCTGACGTGGGTGGGGCTTACCCTGCTCCTGATGAAACACCGACTCACGCAAACAAACCTGCTGACCCTGACGTGGCCCAGATGTGACTCTTAGGGCAAAGAAAAGTGTCTGAACCGTTGCCAGACATGAGGGAACAGGTCCAGGCCATGCAGGAGCATGCAAAATCTTTAGCGAAAAGATTAAACGGAGAGTGTTGTTAAATAAACACATCACCATCGATCCCGTCTTTTTTATGCATGACTTATATATACTGGCCACCATACGTACATGTTTGAAGTGAGACTGGAATCTATTCCAGCAGAATCATGCCACAAGGCAGGGAACCACCTGCAAGTAAACTCAAAGCTGGGCTGCATGGTTCTTCCTGCATTGCACAGGTTTAGGTACCTTCTGCGTGGCCTCTTCTGACACATGACTGACAATCTTTCAGTTGCAGTTAAATGTCTGTAATGACTATTACTACGCAACTTTCTTTGTGTTTTGACTGCACACCTTAAGGTAAAACTCACAGTAAAGGGGGCACAAATAATGCAGTAGTTCCCTCTTACTTAATGTATTAATTAACCAGAAACTAAGTGTTACTTACATACTGATCCCATGTTTGTTCATCATTAATCAATCACAACAGTTCATGTATTTCATTCAGTTACTATATTTCTAGTTGAGTAGTAACTGAGTTACTAAGTTACTTGTGCCTCCTCAGGTAAAGTATTATCCACTTTTCTTTGTTACACATTACTGAAAGAATATAGTAAGATTCTGCCTATATTTCATGAAAACGTTTTGACATTTTAAAACGTATTATTAAAAGTTTCAAAGCACAAAATCTATGTGTTTTTAATTAAAAAAAAAAACATTTCGGAAACCCTGAGTAGCATTAAGACTTCTTTTGTTAGACTTCCTAGCATTGCTAGGAGAGAATGAATTGCAAAATCAAGACAGGACAACATACCTGTAATTGAAACCTTTGCCTAATGGAATCATACAGGTCTGTTGTCAACATCTTTAAAGTATATCCTAGATATTCTGACCTGATCTGAACTCAGCAAAAAGCAAAAAAAATGCTATCTGTCACTAAGAAAAACTAAAAGGATGAATTTACTCATACTTATACAACTACAGGGTTAATGTTAATCTTCCTTAAACAGAGCCAGTTTATTTATATTATTGTACAATTAAGTAATGTTGCATAAAACATGACCACATTTACAAAATAAATCTTTCCAATCTTTTTGTGTCATATGCATTAGGTACTCTACTTGTATTTAATGAATTGGGTGTCACTTTGGGTAAAAGTGTACACAAGATAAACTAATCTAATATTTCTCCAAATTCAATAATCATTTGCTGAATTTATGGTCGGCACAGAGTGCATGGCAAGGTACGTCACACGTGGGATCACAACCCATCTCAGGCAACAAGAAATTACACTTCAGATTTTTTTTAGACGCTATATTTCACCTAAAGCACATGTATTTTGAAATCCTCATAAATATGCAGCGGTCATGCATGACCCTAGAGGTCTGAGGTCACAGGTGGACCCCCTGAGCAACTGCAGCACTCTTATTAAACATATAAACATTGTATGAAGTTCTATCAAATAAGTAAAAACACAGAAGATCTCTCCAGAAAAGACATCAACCACCAATGTGCATGTCATGAGGTCTGATTCGTGGTAGAACCTTCAATAATGGAAGAGGAGTTGTGTAAGTGAAAGAGATTCCCTCCCACGATATCACAAAAAACACAGAAAGAGACTCATCAGATGTATACGCTGGATAAATGAATAAGGAGACACCATTGTCTCTGCACAATGGTTAATTAAAGAAAAAACAAAACAAGGAGTATTATATTAGCAAAATCTGTTGTTCATATCAAACTATGGCAAATTCTCAGGAAACTGGGTATACCAGAGCACCCTGTACTGGATGAGTAACTGCAATAAGGAAGAAAGACATTTACAGGAAACATTAAAGAACAGGATAAACATGTAAGAGAAGAGAGGTTATGAGCACAGGATTGGCAAAAAATTCATGCTGATGGTGAAGACATTGAACTAATAGACAGCTTCTGCCTGTATAAAATAGCTTATATTTCACATTGTATTCATATTATTATTATTATTATTATTATTATTATTATTATTATTATTATCATCCAACTATAGTGATATAGTCATAGAATGGCTCTTGGCAAGACCTAGAACTCTTAAAATAATTTATGCAAAATTACAATTCTTCAGAATATAGTATTTTATGACTCTATAAATGCATTTAGCAGATTCTTTTAGGCTAAACCGGGTCCCTGGGGAACTGAGGGTTAAAGGTCATGCGCAAAGGCACGACGGCAGAGCCACTTTGCTAGCCACGGGATTTGAACCAGCAACCTCCCATTCATAGCCAGAGCCACTTTGCTGACCACGGGATTTGAACCAGCAACCTCCCATTTAGCATGAGTCCTAGGCTACCCCACATCCTACCCCACATGACCGGGTGCCATCCATAAGCTCAACCGTCACAACAGCAAACATGCCTTTGGGAAGCCTGTATACATGAATAGAAGGCAGTAAGTTGTCTATATGGGCTCCAAGGGCCACTCATTATTATAATCATATTGCATCGTCTTTATGAGTTTAACGCTACATTAAAGTCCCATTTATTTCTTTCCTTACCGGTCAAACCATCATGTGATGGACGCCCCTAGCCAATAACATGAATTCTGATTCTGATGTGCGTTTTTGACTCAACAATACAGAGATTTGCATATACAAAAGTGTTTGGCTCTTGGAAATGGAATGTAGATATATAAAAAATTGAGAGTCGACGCTTTTCAAAACAACAAAATTCCTCATGCCTCTAATATCATCTTTCAAGGTAATACCACCAAGAACCTGTGGTACGGGGAAGTATCAAATTTGGATGTCAAAATATTGGCACCTGGCACTAAAGAGGCACCTTAAAGGGTACAAATCACAATCAACGGCAATTGTAGCTTGAAAGCTTCAAAATTTTTCGGTTTGCTTTTAAGTGATTTATTTATCATTTGTTTACCTGGAGTCGTGTCGCTTTTAGTGCGAGAGGAATGTAGTTGTGAAAGGAGTAGAGCATTTTGGCGTGAGATTGCACTGGGGTGTGGTATGCTCGACTGGGTGCACTTTGCCATTGTGTGATGCTGGATACGGGTAGGGTTTGGCTGAGCGGTCAATTAGATTTTTTTGTTGAAGCTGATAGAGGGATTGCGTTTTGGTTTTATGCAAATTAGCTGTAATGCTGTCCTGTAGAAGAGCCAGAGGCAAAAACCAAATCTAGGTGAGGACAGCACATATGCAAAAAAAATAAAAATAAAAAAAATCTGGATGCAGCCATCCAAGGGTCATGCAGGTTCCTCCTGCCTGCTCTGTGAACCCAAGAACAGACAGGGAGGAGAATACTTTGAATTCATTTGAAGTCAACATAGCCTGCAGGCTGTGTGAAGGTGTGGTGTGAAAAGACAGTTTAATGATTATCATTTGCTCTGGAGGCTGCTCATAACTCCCATGTGAGTTTTAGGCCTCTCAGTGTTTCTGCCTATGCGTTCTGTTTGTTTGTGAAGCAACACCTGCTCTCTGCTGTAGGCAACTTGGCTGAACTCATACACAACTTCACCTATTTACTACATCAAATCAACCGTCTAGGCATGAATCCATTTTCTGTAGCCGCTTGTTCTATTGAAGGCTGTGAGGGTCGAGAGCCAATCCTGGAGGCTACGGGCACAAAGCAGGGAACAACCCAGGATATGATGCCAGCCCATCGCAGGGCTCAAGGCAGGGAACAATCCAGTATATGGTGCCAACCCATCGTAGGGCTCAAGGCAGGGAACAACCCAGGATGGGGCGCCAACCCATCGCAGGGCACAAGGCAGGGAACAACCCAGGATATGGTGCCAACCCATCGCAGGGCTCAAGGCAGGGAACAACCCAGGATGGGACGCCAACCCATCGCAGGGCACAAGGCAGGGAACAACCCAGGATATGGTGCCAACCCATCGCAGGGCACAAGGCAGGGAACAACCCAGGATATGGTGCCAAGCCATCGCAGGGCACAAGGCAGGGAACAACCCAGGATATGGTGCCAACCCATCGCAGGGCACAAGGCAGGGAACAACC
>JAODLC010000085.1:8872061-8887377 GCA_026781145.1 Hippopotamyrus pictus | reverse complement strand
ATAAGGGATGTCAAATGATTAAACTTTTAATCAGATTAATCACAGGGTTGCTGTGGATTAATTCCGATTAATCACGATTCATTTTTAATCTATATTAATCGCATTTCATTTTGCATGAGCAAACAGACTCAAGAACAAAGGGAATATATATGCACTTAACATGTTTCTTGAACATCTTGAACACGAATCGGATGCACAGAAGTGCAATACCATGGACCCATATCAAAGAGCAAATTTTTTTGCGTAGCCAGACAACTTGTCAGATTCAAGTTACTTCAGTTTAAATGGTCTTTATCTTCGTTCACTTACAATTAGCCATAAACTACCATAAAGCCGACAAATAATCTGACGACAGTAATCTTTCTCAAAAGACCTCCTCAACATTTTTACGACACAGTATGTTAATCAAATCAATGTTCATTTTCATTACATTTGTGAATGCAATATGACATTTTTACACAAGGGAGTTGAACTCATTTAACATACATACATATTCGTCCATCCATTCACCCATCGGCTCATTGTTCATGACCACTTATTCAGTAAAAAGTCACAATGTGCATAATACAACTGTTAAGATGCACGAGGCAGCGTACACCCTGGAAGGGATGCCAGTCCATCACAGGCCACGCCCACTTACACAATAACAGACTATGTGTAATTCCAGGATACTGATTCATCATTTTGGCCTGCAGAGTTCTTGAAGGAAACAGGGGAAACAGTGCTTCACCACTCTTACGTAAATCATGTTGATTTGATGTTTTATCTATATATCTATCTATATTCCAACTGCATAGCCTACTAAGGATTGTGGGGATTAGATTAATAATACTTCAATAAATCAAAAGATTTCTCTTTATATCATACTTTGCCGTCCATCCATCCATTTTCCAATCCGCTTATCCTACTGGGTTGCGGGGGGGGGGGTCCAGAGCCTATCCCGGAAGCAATGGGCACGAGGCAGGGACCAACCCTGGAAGGGGAGCCAGCCCAGCTCAGGGAACACTCACACACCAATTTAGTAACTCCAATTACCCTCAGTATGTCTTTGGACTGTGGGGGGAATCCGGAGTACCTGTAGGAAACCCCACGACGACACGGGGAGAACATGCAAACTCCACACACATGGAACCCAGGCGGAGACTCGAACCCGGGTCCCAGAGGTGTGAGGAAACACTGCACCACATACTTTGCCATAGTTATTTAAATTTATATTGAAGATTTCAAACCTTGCCCTTCTAAAACCCTGATTTCAAAAAGCTCTTAAATGTAGTTTTCAAAAGAATCAATACAGTTTTATGTTATTTTGTATTAACGAGTTACATAAACTGATTCAAATCTAATAAAGCTTTGATTCTACTAGTTTTCACCATAAATCCTTTGTGTAAATTCATCTTATACTACATTCCTGTTATATTTAGTTAGATACTGGTTTGTCTGGTTTTAGGCTAAATTACTGTAGCACACCTTTGCTAGAAAGAATACTCAGCTTATTCTTTGTGTTTATATTTTTTGTAATAAAATATGGATGAAAATGAAGACTGTCATTCACCCAGCACCTCTCACCTTCCAAATCATTTGAAGGCCGTTGGAATCCTGGAGGAGAGTCTAAATACTCCCATACAGTAAGAGGACAAGTCTGCGTTACTCTGCTGTTTCACTTGGCTTCCTTCCATTGTCCAATGACATAAAGTTACAGTAAATCAGTGATTATAAATTATACTAGGGTGTGTGTGCGTTTGTTCTACAATGCAGGCCTTATTTTATTAGTGAGTATCAAAGATCTTGAAATTTTTTCTAAGTGTAAACCACCTTCTCATATTTTAATATTCACTTTATTGTTGTTGTTGTTACGCTAGAGTCGCGTAAATATTTTCTTGCAGATGACGTCAATACAGCTAACTATTACATAGGCATACATTCATATACCGTTCTGTAACCATTTACTGTTTTTTTTCCCAGAATCTGAAAGAAAATATAATAATAATAATAATAATAATAATAATAATAATAATAATAATAATAATACGCGCTTTACTTCCAGAATATATTGTTTTTTGGTATTTGGTAAACGTACGCCATCTGGTTGTCTGTAGGAAACACTCAGGTAAGAGATTTTGCTGTGAGACAGGTGTGAGGAAAAAGAAGAGAAGCGAAAGTAACTACCAGCCGAAACTAATTTTAGATACCTGTACATAAATGTATTTAATAAATAGCACGATACCACGTTTAAACTAAGATTATTTAAGCACTAGTACGTGTTGCGTGAAATTAAAGCAGCATTTTAATGTAAACCGGCGCGATCTAAACCTTAAGTCTCGGCCCGCCCCTGTGGGCTGGCCATGGAGTTGGAAAGTTGAAATAGTGCCTCCGAAAGCCCCAAGGGGCATTTTGGATTTTGCACCGCTGTGAAGATGGCATAAGTACCATCGGTGTCTATTAAGTTATACGCCATGAAGTTTGAGGTTCTGTGCGGGAGCCACTACGAGGAGAAGCGCCTGGAGGTTTGCAGCGCAGCTTCGCCGCAGTCGGGGGAAGAGGGACTCTGCTCCGATGGGGACTATATGGCAAACAGCCCCGGACCGGCAGTATCGACGCCAAATGGAAAAGCCAAATCTTACACTCGGAGACCCAAGCCTCCATATTCCTACATCGCCTTGATCGCTATGGCGATTCGGGACTCGACGACCGGGCGCCTGACTTTGGCGGAGATCAACGATTACCTGATGAAGAAGTTCCCCTTCTTCAGAGGCAGCTACTCCGGCTGGAGAAACTCGGTCCGCCACAACCTATCGCTAAATGATTGCTTTCTTAAGGTGCTTCGGGACCCCTCCAGACCTTGGGGGAAGGACAATTACTGGATGTTGAACCCTCACAGCGAATACACCTTTGCGGACGGGGTATTCCGGCGCAGGAGGAAGCGCATCAGCAAGAAGTTCACCAAACCCCAAGAGGTCCTACAGAGTTCCAGCGACGAGGGTGTGTCGACCCCGAGCCCCAGCACGTCGTGTAAGCAGGATGGAGCGGCTGCAAAGTTCTCTAGCTCTTTTGCAATTGACAGTATCCTCAGCAAGCCTTTCAAGAGGAGAGATGATGGACAGAGCAGGTTTGGAAGCCCCTCCATCTACCCGATGAAGTGGCCCAGGAGTACTGACATGATGCCCTGCCTGGTGAACCTCCCACCTGTCGCCGTTTCCCACCATCCGCCGATGCTCCAGGTCCGTTCATACGGCGCTCATTTGCCGCATGCATTCAGGTGTGAGCCGGTCGCCTTGGTGGATTGCAGATCTAGTGGCTTAAATGCTCTCCACATGACCGCGGATGGCTTACCGATCACGGAGATGTTCCCTTGTGGTCGAGCCCCAGCTTCTTCCAGAACGGACAGCTATCGTTCATTCAAAAT
Organism: Hippopotamyrus pictus; assembly: GCA_026781145.1. Lineage (NCBI taxonomy): Eukaryota > Metazoa > Chordata > Actinopteri > Osteoglossiformes > Mormyridae > Hippopotamyrus > Hippopotamyrus pictus. The sequence goes on along the minus strand of JAODLC010000085.1, from coordinate 8,883,974 downwards.
AGACAATCTGCTTTCTTAAAATATTGGACTTTTGTATGAGAACTGTTCGTAAGCACTGTACATATTATCGTTTAACAAGACGCAAGCAGTTCTAGAGACGAAAAAAACAAGGATATTGTTGTACTAACATGTCTAAAATTATCTGGTAAGCTAACAAAGAGTATAAGTATATAAGGAACTAGCGATCTGCCACATTCTTAAATATGTTTCTTCATGGATATTGCGGCATTTGTGTGGCAAAATCCAATGGTGGATATCTTTATTCAAGCAGTTGTTATTGAAGAATGACGTTATTGTGGTTTAAATGTCATTATAATGACAATTTTCAAGCGGTACTAGGATGTGCACTGGGTATATTTTATAAAAAAATCTGTTTTCACAATTGTTTTTGAAACATGCATCAGATTTATTTTTAATATTAAAAGAGAAAAAACTGCGAAAGAGTTTGTAGCTGTAAGTATTGTCACTACCTTCAACAAAGTTGCAATCGGAATAAAAGCGCCTTTCACTGGAGCCCGGTGAATTGGTGGTTCAAAAGTGCCCATCAGTTGTGATTCTGCGTTGTACCTGTGTGTGAATGTGCCTGATCGCGTCGCGTCCAGGGTGTCCCCTACCTAGCGCCCGACGCTGGCGTAATGGAAGATTGATGTATGGATAATAAGCAATTAATCTCCTCAGATCTTAACGAGATAGATTCTGTCGCCTACAAATCAATTTCTTAGCCATTATTTGAATGAATAAATGAATGAATAAATAGTAAGAGATTTGAGAAAACGCCAAACTGGCAGTGTTACTTAAATACTCACTGTTGATATTTAAGATCCGGGACCACAGCACAGACATCAGGTGCAATGTCAGGTCCTTGGCATGCTGAACTATAGCAAAGTTCCTTGTGATGAAGATTAACTTACGTAAGTTATTAGCCTAATTACATAAACTTTTGTGTTGCATGGGTTTCCTCCCGATATTTCGGATTCCCTCAGAAGTCCCTATACATGCGCTCTCTCTCTCTCTCTCTCTCTCTCTCTCTCTGTCCTATGATGGACTGTCTATTCATCCAACTTGTTAGGATGAATGGATGGGCGCGCATATTCAAGACGTTTGTTTATTCATCTATCTATTCATTCATTCACCCACCCATTCAGTCATTCGTCCGTTCATTCATTTGTTTGTTGTAGTCTGACGTCAGTTAAAATTAAGGCTTTTTTATTGCACTGGAAACGGAAATTGGAATGGAACGAACCAGATGGAAATCAACTAATTAGGGTATATTTTACCGCTAAGACGATCAAGAATGGATATACTAGAAAGGCATTCGACCCCCTTAAAAAGATCAGCCAAAATTACAAATGATACATACATTCTCCCTTTCAGTATATTTTATTGCAAACTGAAAATCAGTTATTTGTCAAATCTGTTAAAGTCAATCAAAAACTGAAATATGATGCTTACAAAAGTATTCAACCCCTGTGCTCTGGAAATTCCAGATATAGTTTACCTCCATCTGCTGCGCTTTCATGTTGTTATTATGAATGAATGGTGGAGGCAAATGGTCTGCCAGTACCCTTAGCTGAACGTAATTGTACTTTTTAAGGTATAGATGTCGCGACTAGAGCAGGCAGGAAGCTGGGAAGCAGCAGACAGAGCCGGTAAATCGGACGAACAAAAGACTTTAATCATAAAACAAGGAACACGACACACCATAAATTAGACGACCGTCAATGATCGGAATGGGGAAAACATACCTAACGCAGACTTAAATACATTGAACTAATGACAGCAACAAGAAACAGCTGATCACGCGGGGATTCCACACGAGGTTAACGAGGGGGGCGTGGCACACGGAAGGACGGGCGGACGATCGGGGCATGACATGGAGGAACTCTGAGGAACAGCTCAAAGGTACAAACAGCATTAATGTACAATCACTGGTACAGAAATGCTCCAAAGAGTCAATTTATGTACCACTCTTGAGAGTACACCCCAGATGACAAGCAAAGGTACACTTTTTTTACCCTTTTTTCTGAGAGTGTGTACTAAAGAATATTATAAGGAAGTTACAGATCAACCAAGCAAAGAGTATGCATTCAGAATAAGGTACAAAAATAACCAAGAGCTTGGTCATCCCAGTAAGCACCTCTGGATCAATGCTGAGAATATATTGTGAAAAGGGTTCGGCTAATATATACACATGCATACAAGTTGTATTCCAGTATCTGGTGCACCGGTTAATTATATATAGGGAACTATTTTGCAAGTTTTATTCGTTCTTGCCCTAATCAAGTAATGTATTGCTACTATATATCAGGTTAGCGTCATTTCCATAAAAGTTATATTATATAGCAGGGATTAAAAATCTGTCCTTGACTTTGGGGACCCCCACAGAAAATTTAGTTGACTGGATGCGAACCCCCCCCCCCCCCCCTTATAAATTTTGCTGACCCCCATGCCCATCAGCGTAGTGGGAAAATGTCCAGTATGCCAAAAGGCCAGTTCAGCCATGTTATATACTGCATCAGGTGCATAATCATAATAGTTCTCATCATGCCCTTCGAGGGTAAAATGTGCAGAGGTATATTGTTCCTGGAGTGTATAAATAAGCCCTGTGAAGGGCTGGGACCCCCGAATCTGCTTGGCTATCCATGCCCATCAATGCCCCTGGCTCTATGTGTATATGCATGTTTGTATCATCCTTCAGAGTTTGTGCAGGTTTCTTCTGCATGCTCCCTACGTGTTTAAGCATCTCAGGAACTGCCCTTACTCAGCAAACATGGGCCCTAGCGTCTCATCCAGGGTGTCCCCTGTGTTCTTTCTTGGGCTAGGATCCAAGCACACCGTGAGAGAGCGGTAAGGAGCATGCACTGATTACAGAGTTTTGCCAAACCCACCACACAATGAACCACCTCAGGGGTAAGAACCTGAGTGCAGCCATGTGGCAGGTGATACCTCAGCACCACACTAGTCCAGTGGCTGGAGTTCCAATCCTGCCACCAACCCCCAAGTTTTTCCCTATAAGTTAGAGGACCTCCTTATAGGACTGGATGTAGATTAACGTCATACCCAGGATGAACCAATTGCAGGTGAAGGGCTTTGCTCATGGGTCCAATGGAGTAGAATCACTTTGGGCATTCACAGGATTCGAACCAGTAACCTTCCGGTCGCTGGTACAGATCCCTAGCCTCAGAGCCACCACTCTGTCCCAAGCATGCCATGACTGCATAAAAAAAAAAATCCAAAGGAACTTAAATATTTAATTATATTGTTTAGATCAATTGGTGCTACTTTACAATAAGACTATCTTTAGAAAAAGTTTATGAATGGCTTATAATCTGGTTATTAATTATGTTGGAAAACTTTGTACATAATTATTAGAGAATTATGAACAAGTCAAAACACGATTTTATTTTTCTTAATGCATTACTACCATTTATAATCGGCAAAAGGGAGCTTTATTGTGAAGAGGTATACCCAAAAATCAGTATACTTGCACTGCCAACATACACTGCAGAACTATTATAGTCGTGCATCTGATATTCATTTTTTTCTGATATCCAATCTTTTCTGAACATGATTTGACTACATGCATTAATCATGGATGGCGCTGAATTAGCTGCCCCCTGCTATGTCACGACGTCACATATAGGTTAAATGCAGAAGACACATCTCGTTGCTGCGCACTGTGTGCTGTGGTGTGTCAACAATGACAACTAATCACTAAATTCTAAATTCTAATCCTATTTGGGATAGTAGGCCGTTGCTTTACGGACACAAAAGTCTAAACAAAGGGCAGTTCTTTCTGGGGATTTGTCAGCCATGAAGTTATTACAAGGCTTTCAGAAAACTCCGTCTAGATCTCGATGAAGAATGAGGGCAGATCAATCCTATAGGCCACACAGGTGGCTCCCTAGGACCAACCACAGAGGAGACACCGATGTAGCCAGCCAATCACGTCATTGCCCTATACGTCAGGCTCAGCAGCAGTACTAATTTAGGAAGCGGACAGTGGAAATCACAGAGGAGACACAATACTGTGACAAGTAAGCATGACAAACCAAAAGACAAAGCCATTGTGATATGATTCACATTTGAGTTTGATTTTAATTTTGCTTTGATAAAAGCAAATCGCAATATTATTAGAACAAACAAATATAGAACAATATTATTAGAACGTGTATTAGAACAAACGCATTACATCGGGAGAGAACCGCGAGGTTATCAATTTAATCCATAACCTCGAGCAGGGTATTTAACTCAAGCATCGCCCGTTACCGCAGTTCGATGGAGTGGATGATTCCCAGCAACTTCAGAGCGATCATATTAATAAATAACGTTAAATATTAGCATCAACTATTTAGATGAATAGCGGGCGCTAGGCACGCTGTGAGATACACTGGCCAACCGCCAGCACCACAATACCTCCAATGAGTTAAGTTCTCTCAACAAAATCTAGCTTTCATCACATATGAAACTAAATATAACAAAACATCACATCACACAAAGCTGTTTTCCTCTCTATCGAACTGTGGTATCTGTCGATGCCTAAGCTTCAGCGGAGGCGCTGATCGTCATCAGGTATGTGGAGTGAATTGATGTGAGGGACCATCATGCCTCCACTGATCCTGCTCCCCGATGAATCTGCAGCACGATCGCAGTTCGCTTTCATCAAGGCGCGAGTAACGAGCGCGCCCTCCTGCGGCAATAAGGACGCGATTCAGAACCAGGGAATTTCACAAAAGCGTAGCACCACAGCAGCTGACAGAATGAACAAATAAGGGGGAACAGTACCCCCCAGAAAAAAAAAAATATTTAGTGATTTGGCCCATGCTTCCAAGTAGCCTACATTTCGCACCCCAATTTCATTCACGTAATTCATAATGGAATTTAAATATTACCCTCATTCTGAAAACGTTGCAGCTATTCTGTTTATAGAATCTTCAGTTGGTACCAGAAATCGTTACAAGAAGAAGCCATTGAATCCGTTTCTAAATAATGCTAAATTCTGGAAAAAATGTCGGCATGAAAACAATGAAAACATTTTTAAAAGGACGACGCTGCAGCCTGCAGGTAGAAAACTGAAATGACACACCTGAAAAAGAGTCCATTTCAGTTTTGGCAATGGGAAGCCAGTCTGAAATCTACTTTAATTACAATTTCTGTAAATTTGAAAACCTTTAGCAGCATATAAAACATACTACATTTATATAAAACATGTCTTACAGTCCCATCTTTTCTGTCCTTTTCGTATCCTTTGTGTAATTGAACTTATGTATTGATTGCATTTTTTTTTTTTTTTGAAAATGGCCATTTGCTTATAACTAGGCTATATGGTTGCAAACCACAGTAATGCGGAAAAATTGATTTGAATTCGATTTATCTTACAAAAGACATATTTCATGTTTCAGATGGCCACACATCAACTTAACAATTTGGTAAAGCTATCTATTTTATCATTTCTTAAATAAAGCAAAATTATGCCAAAACACAGGAGTTTGCCAGATGTGTCCTTGGTTACTTTGCATCGAGGTTGTTACACCCGATTATTAGAGAAACACCCATCAGTTGGTAACTCGAGGATGTATAACGGAGATAAAGTAACTAAGATCGCTAACTCTGCGGTTAATCGTACTTCACACATCCATACATACTTGCACCTTCCAAGCGTGTATCCTGTCCAGAGTCCTGGGCAGCCCGGACAAGGCAACAAATAACACCGTGCAGGGGTGTATCTTAGACAGGATGCCAGTTAGGACATATAGCAAGGTACCGGTATACTCCGAGTGACTTATATTTCACACTAAATTTATAATGAAAGTTTTATCGGTATGATTGTTCTTTACCAACAATGGTTTCTGTTGAAGAATAATAACAGACATATTGCAGCTAGGGAACTGTTTAAGAAAGTGTGTCAGGTTATAAGAAATATAAATTTAAGCTATATGTCACTTCAAAGTTATAGAAAATATTTAATAATTCCAAACTATTCTACTGCCAGAGAGAAGAATTTCCTTTAAGTCCGTGATGCATCCTGTAACCAGCAGGGGTTACTAGTTTTGATGTTAAGGGAAATTCTACGGTGATTATGTTCCTTTACCTTTGTTGTTACGCTGCAGCAAGATTATATCTGAATATCCTTTGTATTGTGAAGGGCAAAAGTGCAAGGCTTATTGTTATGGTGACTTCAAAAAGTTATTTTTTTCTTTCACTGAGAAGCAGCCGCACAAAACGGCACATCCTATTTCATACACATAGCCTACGCACACACAGAGTGGAAAGGAAAGCGAAATGGGGGAGAAGTAAGATATCTATATATCTGTCGTTTTTTTTTTTTTTCTTCAAATTTCCGCCTTTTGACAGTTTACTGAAAATCTAGTGAACGTGCATATTAAATATTATATAAAAATACAAATACTAGGGAAATTGTAGTTCATGTATATGAACGAAAGACGTATAATTTATCAAAAGTGTAGGAAAAATTTCACGTTAGCTAAAATGCTTCCTACATTCTAAGGTTAAATATCATATAAAATATTAAGCTCATAGAAACCACACTTTTCTCCATCAGCTTAACATTCCTTAAGGATGGACTTATTTACTGCAGCAACAACAACAACAACAACAACAACAATAATAATAATAATAATAATAATAATAATAATAATAATAATAATAATAATAATTTCTATCAATTATAAGAAGAAGGACTCATGTTTGGAGTCCTCGTATAAGACCAGCTCTTTACATCTTGTCGTCCTTCTTTCCGTTAATGTCGCGCCTATAAGATGGGACCCGGACACCAGTCGGCTAACGGACACCGTGGCGTTTTGTGATGCTGGCGCCGCTGGACGTGAAAAACCTGCTTCTACTCACGTCAAATCCCGATAAGCCCCGCCGCCCAAATAAGCATATAGGCTAAATAAATATATTTTCTTTGAATGTTCAACATCGTTTACGATTGTTAATATAGCCTTTATTGCACCAACTAAGCAATGTATACTATGTTTTGCAAATGGGAGTAGCCTATTGCTGAGCGTTTAAAACAGAACCATTTTTTTACACAAATTGAGCAGGCATTTTACTCTAATACTTGGCATTTGGTAGAATTGATTGGATTGGTGGATTCATGGTTAAATCTCCATTAAGGAGGTACTTATGGAGTGCACACTGCAAACTGTCAGAGCAAATAACTCAGCATCGGAGCATATATTAATGGATCTGAAAATTACCTCTGCCTGAACTCTGAATCTTTATGCAGGGGGGAGACGTTTTTCCTTCTCTTTCCAACCTCCGGTCAAGTGAAGTTCAACGAGGCGTTTCTTCCACAATAAAAACGGCGACACCAACTTCACTTCCCTCTCTCATCGACTTGTGAAGTTGATTTATACAACCGCCCTCATCCGACTCCGGGACCAAGTCAGCGATCACTGTAGGACGAGCGCAAGCGGGAAACGGATTAAAACTGACAGTTTTGGCTTTGCTCCTTCTCCCCGATGAACTTGCAGCAAGATGCGGAGAGCGACGCGGCGCCTTCGGCTATGGCGACAAAGGTGACATCTGGACTGAGGCGCCCTGACAAACCTCCGTATTCCTACATTGCGCTCATTGTAATGGCTATTCAGAGTTCCCCGACGAGAAGATCGACGCTAAGCGAGATTTATCGGTTTCTCCAGGCAAGATTCCCCTTCTTTAGAGGATCTTACCAAGGGTGGAAGAACTCTGTTCGGCACAACCTGTCTCTGAACGAATGTTTCATTAAATTACCCAAAGGCATGGGGAGAGCAGGTAAAGGCCATTACTGGACCATTGACCCCGCCAGTGAGTATATGTTTGAGGAAGGATCTTTTCGCCGTAGACCAAGGGGATTCAGAGGAAAATGCCAAGCTTTAAAACCCATATATCGGATGATGAATGGAATTGGTATAGGGTCATCTATATTACCGCAGAGCTTTGATTTCCAATCTCCAACCGGCTCCTTGGCATGCCAAAGCAATGGTTACAATTTAGAAATAATGTCGAATCCAAGAACCACCACGTACGACGGATTTAACGGCGGCCAACGTACCTCACAGTCTTCTTCCAACGCTGGATCTGCGTATATAACCAGCTTTCAGGCAAAGTCAAATGGAGACTACGGTCCAAACAGAACCAGCAGACCGCTGTCTTCACCCACCGTACCGGCTAGCTGTGTGGATTGTCTTTCCACCTATGCAGGCGCTGGTACACCCTGTCCATCCAATATTGGCTCAACATACGTAAATCATCAGTCTCTGGCTACCAGCAATCCTGTACATTCGTGTTTATCCTCCAGCCTGCCATCCTACGCCATGGAACAGAGATGCCTCGATCCAAACACTGGGGAAGCACCCAGCATTGCAGGTAAACTGTTTGGGATAACGCTCGTCTCAAGTAGGCTATATTAAACTGTGTGTGAATGATTCGCTACAGATATTAAGTCCTATTCGTAAAAGATTTGTATAGAGATTCGGTTTATAAATGCGCAAAAAGCAACAGTAGTAGTAGTAGAAATTATTATTATTATTATTATTATTATTATTATTATTATTATTATTAATAATAATAATAATAATAATAAACAATAATGATGATAATAATAATAATAATGATAACAACTCTACTGGAGGCTGAGCCCCCCTAAGGCTGAAATCCTAGAATCACATCGGAATAATATTAAAATACACGAGCGTGTCTGTTAACGTATTGTGAGCTGAATGTTTACGTTAAATAACATTCTTAATTAAGATGAACATGAATGCGGTCCTTTTTATGAGTTGTTGCTCAGCAGTCGTTTTCGTTTCATTCTCTTTTATTAACTTAACGCGTAAGAATGTGAAGTAGGCCTACCGAAGGATTCAAGACCGCGATTGACATTATTTATTATTAAAAAAAAACAATTTTAGGACGTCTATAAAACCTTTAAAATACCAACCAAATTGTCAGTGAAAACTGTCGTGCCTTAATAATAATAATAATAATAATCATAATAATAATCATCATCATCATCATCATCATCATCATCATCATCATCATCATCACTCTAATAGCAATGCCCCCAAAACAGAAATAAAATGTGTAATATGTGAATATTTTAGTCACAATTATGTACCATAATAATCAGTACATTATTATTATTATTACGAAACTAATACTTTACAACGGGTGTTCAACCTAATGTCCACCAGTTCTGCCAAGATCAGATCCTAGATCAGAAACTGGGGGTCTGCAGAGAAAATCCCTAATTTGGTGTAAATAATGAAATGTCAGCATCAGTGGTACACTGTCAGAGAAAAGAGGACCAATTTGTACCTTTGCTTGTCACTGGGGCTGTACCCTCAAGGGTCTGCAAGATGTACCCTAGCTGTAGGTAAATATACCATTTGGTCTAATTTAAGGTACAGAAACTGACGCTGAGGAACGTCCCCATAAGGTACAAACAACATTAATGTACCCCCAATGGTACAAAATGTTCCGCAGAGTCCATTTCTGCTTCTTAAAATGTACAAGTACATACAGCTAATGGTACAACTGGCAGACCCTTGAGGGTACAGCCCCAGTGACAAGCAAAGGTATAAATCGGTAGTTGTTTTTTTTCTGACAATGTTGGTGCGACTAGATATGGTCTATTTTCATTTGGCTGTCCTTGGTTTAAGAAAGATTTAAACCCTGGCTTAAAAATGCAAGAACGTGGAATTTAAATAACTTTGTCATATAATTCCTCAGATAATACTTTTGGTTTCTTTAAGCGTCACATATGCATAAAATACATACGATTTATAGATACGACACTAATGTGAAGCTCACCGCGTCATTCTGGTGACTGTGCTCGAGTAGGGTAGATTAACCAAATACAGAAAATGTGATTCCGCTTTGGAATAAAGTAGGCCCTGATTATTGCACACTTCACACTGGAGCATTGCACCGATCTGTTTTTCGAAACCGTATATACGTCAAGCTTACTCTTAAATACGGGGCTAAATTGATGTGCATTATGAAGAAAAAAAAACATGCCTCATTTTCGTAATTCTTTAAGCATTATTCAGTTAACTATATACATTTTTATCACGTTTAACTTAACAGAGATTTCTTATTTCACAATTTGTTTCACAATCCTTAATTTAAAGGATTCTTTTCGTCAGACTATACATGATTTCCTACAGAAAAATAATTACCAATTCGTACATTTGAGGGTACAATTACTTGTCACCGGGGGCCATACCCCCGGAGGTCTACAAATAAAAATAAATTAAATTTCAGAGCAATTAAATTTTAACTATGTAGGCCTGCACAAAATTTCTTTTTTATTCGCGCACTTATGAGTAGCGGTGTTTAATTGATTTGTCTTACGTGTGATGATAATCTCTAAGAATTTCGCTTTTCTTGTTTTACATGCAATAGGGCTCCCGAGACATCAATCCCACTCCTCCTCCGTACGTGAAAGGAAAGATTTCCATCTGAACATAAATAAGTTTACCTCCTTACATCCACCCGCCGTTGGGTCTTACGACCCACACCCACTTCTTCGCCAGCAAGACATCAAGCCGTGCGCCATATGAGTAAGTCCGCTTAAAGAGGAAAATACTGCAGCCGAAGTCATTATTAAGTCGATAGGTGGTAAAGGACCATTATGAAATCAATCGCCTTATTTAAATTATCCTGACTAACCCAGATTAATCTTTATTTTAGAAAAAAATATATAATATTCCTAGACTGGAGCAGCGCACTGAATATTTTTGCTGTTAAAAATCCTGTCAAATTTCAGCGAAATGTAACCTTTTTCTGAAATGTATATATACACGTGAACATTCACAAATACCATTTTGTTATATATTCAACCAGTTTTCCGGTGTAGATGTTAAAGGTTTTAATAAAGTTTGCGATTTCAATTGTGTTTGTGTGACTCATATTATTTATGTTTCATGAATTGATCGGGTAGACTTATCCAGCAAATTATTCTATAACCACTCTCATTTTAATTAAGTGCATCGAATTGCATTTATAATTGCTTTTAGGCCTGCATACCTTAATTTTCCAAATAAATAAATTAAAGATTGCAACAGTAGCCTACTAAGCAAGAGACCTGCTACGTTTCCAGCGTGTAAATACTACACAACCCTTTTACATTTTAACTGTACTAACCGTAGTTTCAAACTAGGGATCGCTTTGGGGAGACTCCTGTAAAATGATCTAATTGTGTATATACGGACAAAAAAATGTGCCCGCGGGTTTAAACATTTATGTTCTCCCACATACTGCCTACACTTGCAGGCTACCTGGGCATTCATGCATAGTGGAGTGCTAGACAGTGTTTGTGAAGTGCATCGCTTTGGACAAAAACGCCTCCAAAATTTAAACAATTAAAGGTAAATAAATATTTATAAGCCTACTTTAAATAAAAAGAACAACACGAAAGACAGAACACAAGACTTACCACGGTATTTCTGATTGGAAATTTAGTCAAAGAAATAAAACTTACTGCAGGTCTATTTGTTTTATCGATGAAATATATTGTCCCATTTCTCCATCTAGTGGTCGTAAAAGAAAAATTGCCACAGAAGAGAACACCTAAAAACGCCTGTCATATTTTAGCGTACCCCCAGGATTCTCCAAGTTAAATTTAACACTATTTTAGACTTTTTAGTACCACTGAAAATTAACTTTAATGTCAACTTCACAGCTATTCAGGTGCTGTGCCCAATTCACCATCCCTTCCAGGAAATGCACCCCTTTTAAATCTGGCCCTGTTGATAGTACAAAAATGAAACTTGCTCAGATAGTATGTTTTGGTACACAGTGTGTACTCCCAAAATATTGCTATCCACAGAACATAATGGGAGACGTACTGGAGTTCAATCGAGGACGAATTGTGGGTGCACATCACGCTGGTGCGTCTGTGACCAG
>JAODLC010000085.1:8860079-8871961 GCA_026781145.1 Hippopotamyrus pictus | reverse complement strand
TGACTCTACCGGTGCCACCAAAACGGGTCATTGGCAGCTCCACAGGGTCAACATTCATGGTTGAGTTTCTACAGTCATATATATATATATATAGCAGAAAACATGGTTAAATGTTTGGTCTCTCTCTGCTGCCACCTGGTGGTGGATCTGGCCTGTTTCACAGTACTTGTATCTCCGCCTCCTTTAATTAATGGTTGATATAATATATGAAAAAAAAGTAGGCTTTTCCCCATCCATCCATCCATCCATCCATCCATCCATCCATCAACTGAGTATATAGATGTGCATTTTATTTCGCTATCTTTGTTCCTTCAAAAAGAGACCACAGGTTTATATTTAGTTAGCGCTGATTGATCACACAATCTACTTGCTTTGAAATGGGCATTAATTTATATTTGCCTACAAGCAGGAATCAAACAGCAGGATCAGCCAAGATTCCAATAATTGAGGTGGAGGGCCTCGCTCAAGGGCCCAACGGTGACACAATTCGGCCAATCACAGGATTCAAACCGGCAACCCTCCAATCACAGGATTCAAACCGGCAACCCTCCAATCACAGCCCCAGAATCCTTGCCCACATCGCAATACACACCTCCCCAAAATGGCAACCTTGCATAATACCACTACACCAGCAGAACGTACCATTCAAGGAATAACTATCTCCCCATATGACATCCTGCTTATCCAGTGTATGGTCATGGGAACATCAGTAATAAAATAATCAAATAAGATCTTACAGTGCACTACTGTCATGAAACATCTTTAAATAGCTTCAGGATTGGATGTGATTATTTGGCTCCTGTTTATTCCATGTAGGATCAATTGTTCTGCTTGACTAGGTGGACATCTACTTGTTTCTCCTACATTCTCGTAGTTTGAAGATGTTCTTCATGTGCCCTTACTTTGTGTCCCATGCTGAAGAGATGCCAATCTGTGCACACAGGTATGAACAATGTTGACCTCTAAGACCAACATGTCTAACGGTGAATATTGTATGTAGGCCACAACACTCTGTATCTCCATCTTATCTTAGGGATCAGACCTCACACATTTCAGTACCCATGGCCACCACTCACAGGATGGTATAAATGCCACTATATTTCTGTACAGTGTAAATCAAATCATTTGTTAAAAATCAGGATAATCACCATAGAATAAGGGTGTGTATATTTTCTCTTCAAATCCCAGAGACCAACATGACTACATTCTGAAATGTATTAATGACTCCCGGTAAGACTTTGACCGCTTTTACACTGCAGATTTTTTTTAGGAACCGGACCATTTTTCCAGAATCAGGAACTTTTGTCGCGTTCCTACCGCAGGAAGTTGGCTCGACTGTAGTTCCTCAGACAGTTCTGGAACCCTTTTTTAGTCCCTACTCCATACTAGGTAGACTATATGGACAAAAGTATTGGAACACCTGGCCATTACAACCACAGGAACTTTTATGACACCCCATTCTAAATCCACAGGCATCAATACAGCTGTAGTAGCTGCCACTCTGCTGGAAAGTCTTTCCACAAGATTCTGGAGTGTGTCTGTGGGATTTTTTGCGCATTCATTCAAGAAGAGTATTTGTGAGGTCAGGCACTGATGTTGGATGTGAAGGCCTGGCTCACAATTTCTGTTCTAGTTCATCCCAAAGGTATTTGATGGGGTTGACATCAGGGCTCTGTGTGGGCCAGTCAAGTTCTCCCACACCAAACTCATATGTTTTTATGGATCTTCCTTTGTCCATGGGGACTGGAGTCATGCTGGAACATGTTCCAGTTCTATGTTCTATGTTCCCATAAATTTGGAAGCATAGAATTGTTCAAAATGTCTTGGTATACTAAAGCATTAAGAGTTCCCTTTACTGGAACTAAGAGGTCTAACACAACCCCTGGAAAGCAACCCCAAACCATTATTCCTCCTCCACCAAACTTTACAGTTGGCACAATGCAGTCAGGCAGGCAGAGGTGGACATTTCAGGTCCAGAAAGTAAAAATCCAAACTCTTTATGCTCAACTGGTTGGTTGAAACAAAATCCTGGTTTGGATTTTTACTTTCTGGACCTGAAATGTCCACCTCTGCAGGCAGGTAACATTCACCTGGCGTCCATCAAACCCAGACTCATCCATCATACTGCCATATAGAGTACTGTGATTACTCACTCCACAGAACACGTTTACGCTGCTCCAGAGTCCAGTGGCGGCGTGCTTTACACCACTCCATCCGACGCTTGGCATCGCGCTTTGATGTGAGGCTTGCATGCAGCTGCTCGGCCATAGAAGCCCATTCCATGAAGCTCCCAGCACAGTTTCTGTACTGGAGTTAATGTCAGAGGAAGTTCGTAACTCTGCAGTTACTGAGTCAGACTGCTGGCGACTTTTACACACTTTGCGCCTCAGCAGTCGGTGACCCTGTTCTGTTACTTTATGTGGGCTGACACTTTGTGGCTCAGTTTCTGTTGTTCCTAAACGCTTCCACTTAGCAGTAATACTACTTACAGCTGACTGTGGAATATCTAGCAGGGAAGAAATGTCATGAACTGACGTATGATTAAGAGTCGTGTCCCGTTACTGTTATCCATGTAGTGTATAACACAGCAAACATAACAGATGACCAGGTCCACTTTGCCGGAATTTGCAGTACAGAGTAAAAAAGGAGGGGGGAGGGAACCCTCCAGTGGAGTGCAGTGTCTATGCCCACTGCAACCCACAGGGGGGGACAGTCACCTCATAGTAACTAAAACAGAAAAACAATACTTGCTACAAAATCTATTACAAGCAAAGCTGCTGCAAATGGATAATTGCTTACGCTGCACTGGAGGAGAGCTGAGCAGTCAGTGAAGCCAGTGAGTCAGTGGTGTACAGTGTACACTTAAAAAGCTGACAATACCATCCAGCTGCCTCTGTCTCCTCCAGGGAGTGCGGAACGCATGCCCCTAGCAATCACCCTGCGTGAGAGGGGGGTTTATCACAACACCGCCATCAGCATCAAGAGAAGGATCTAACCTGCCGGTCATGTGACCTTCCAACACTCTGGAAGTCATGTGACCAGCTGTGTCATCACGCACGCAGATCCCTACACGTTAAAGGTGTGCGTACATGAAAATCAAAGTGAGTAGTGTGCCCTCGTTTATGCACAAAAAGCCTTTTTTATAAGTATATCACCCGCAGCATCGTGAAACATTTAGGACACATGTGCGGCAAAATTAGCCAAAAGTACGTCTAGAGATCAGTATGATTATTTTTCCAGTGGTGGTTCGTGGCTTATCAGTCATTTCAGGCTGCCAAGAGTGATTCCAGTGGACTGGTACGATAAATTGGTCCTGGCCCTTGAACAACCTATATTATGGACTCATGCTGCTCCTGTCCAGCTCCAAGTACTGACAACATTTGGATTCCCGGTGACAGGAACATAACAACAGAAACTGGCTGACAGATCAGGGATATCCCAGCCCACACTGAGTTCCATTATTCCGCAAGCAGTGGCTGGTATAAACCAACTGTCGAGAAGGTATATTGAATTTCCCTGTGGCATGGATGTACAGGCAAACATTAAAATTCAATTTGTAGCAACGTCTGATTTTCTTAATGTGGTTGGCGCTATCGACTGCGCGCACATTGCGATTAAAACGCCATCAGAGAATGAAGTTGCTATTGTGGACTGAAAGCAGCTTCATTCCAAGAGTGTGCAACTCGTCTATAACGCCAACATGGTCTTGACAAATGTTGTTGCACGTTGGCCTGGATTCACGCATGATGCTTTTATTTTATGAAATGGCAGGGCAGGACATAACCTTGAGGTGGGGGCCCTTCGGGGTGGATGGCGGATTGGCATGTTGAATATACACATATATGTAGTAATTTGAGATGTATGTCAGATGTTTGGCTGGTATGTCCCAGTGGGGCTCAAAGGAGACAGCACCACGGAAGCGCTGGCTGTTAACCTCATAGCACCTCCCACGCAGTGAAGAGGAACACTGGTTCAGTGGTAGGGCGCCAGGTAGCTGTGTTTGGACATGTCGCGTGGCATTCTGTTATACCACCAGGCAAAGGTGTGCAGATCATACTAGCATGCTGTGTCCTGCGCGATACAAGCCTAACAACACAGGCCGCCTCCCCCTGAACCGTCAGATGCTAAAGCGGAGGGAGAATGCCTGCAGATGAATGTAAGACAGACGCAGGTATACGCTCTTTGACTGATTCTTTTAACAAAGAGCGCATCTCGTCCAAAGTCCCTCTGATTCCCCCAAGCGTACATTCATGGTCCTGGGCCTGTCGACAGTCTAAATCTGTAGGTCGATGATGTCATCTTTGATAATTTGGTGGAAACACACATGTGAATGTTTTTACAATACATGGGGTTTATAACCCCGATTAGTATCGTGACATATTATTAAATCTGGCTTTTACTGTTTTTTGTACGAACATTTCCTCTCCTGCAAAAATGTACAGACATTTTTTTTATAAATGAGCCTCTATTTTCGGGAACTTTGCGGAGAAGGCACCCATCGCTACCGTTACGTCATACCTAAATATGACACACACACACACACACACACACATATACATATATATATATATATGACAAAAAGTCCACTAGAGACAACATACTAAACTAAAATCACAAATGTGCCTCACCCGAGGACATACTAAATTTTGGAAATGTGAATTTAATGAATTTTAAATTAATTTGTGTTACAGTTTATTTATTGTGCCCGTATATCGTGAGACAGGTGGATTACATGATGGTTGTTTACTTATTTTTAATAAAGAAGGGAAAATGTGTTGATAAAAAATATAGAAGCTAAACAATATATTTGTTGTTCCTGTTTCAGTTTCTAGAGCCCTTGCATTGCAGTTCACACTAATATCAGGACACTTTCCATACTATGTGAGACCTACTTTTATTTTGAAATATGTACTTCTTGCTTCAATTAAAATGACACATTCTGTGAATATTGTAACATGAATAAATGTAGAAATAAAAACAAACAATAGATATATGCATAAATAAAGGCCTACATCTGAGCCTTTTGAAATATTAAGAAAAAAGTCATAAACATTTGTATACTTGTCTTTAGCTAAAAGACCTTTATCCACCAATTATTTCATTGATTTAATTTCATTTCATTCTGATTCAAAATTTCTTGTATCTTTAATATTAAATAATACCAGAAAGATTTATTTGCAGGCATACATTAAAACCTGATTACCATTACATGTGCTCAAAGGTAGAAGACGCTACGATTACGGGTTTTTAATCAAGGTTGTCATTCAACTATCAAACACTTTGGGGCAGCAAAGTAACGTAATTGAGTTTCGGGCTGGAAGTGTGGCAAATAATTCACTAAAATGTTTTCGTTTTGTTTACTTGAGCAGAAGTGAGATTTTGGGCCTCGTGAAAGACATAACAAGACATAATTATTTTGGAAGTAAAATGACACCTCCGGGCTTACCCTACAAAAATATTCAACGCTGCTAACTTGTCTGCAATAAAAATTGCAACATAAACTATTATGCACGTTTAGCTATAGATGTTAAGTAGTAATTTGTCCAGTAAGCATCATGTTATATTAACTGCTGACTGCATTTAAAAGCAGTTTGCAAAATTTTTGCGCATTACATTCCCGTAATATTTTCCTTGATTTGGCAAGTTAAAATGAAAGGATGGAAAAGTGAGCCGGCATTTAACATCAACCATGATCCTGCCAGTTTAGTGACTGCAATCAGGTGCACAGTAGGGGCATGGATACCCTGGTAAATTAGCCACGCCGCTAAATGCAATACCAAGGCCTGCAGAAGGCATCTGAACAAAGGGAGTCTAAAAAAACTCAGCTATAACATTTTGTTTGAAAAACACAAATATAATTATACATATTTACATTTACATTTACATTTTCAGCATTTGGCAGACGCCCTTAGCCAGAGCGACTTACATAAGTGCTTTAAGACTCTATGATTATATATTTTCTTATTCATTTATTCATGATTTTTCGTAGCCGATACCACCGCCTCCCCCAGGTTCCGCGCCTTATGCAAAACTTCGGTCAAATCACTACGCATTACTTTATTTCCTGCGTGTATGTAAAAAGTAGAACCAGCAGGGGGAGCTATACGCATGCTCAGAGACTTCTGTGTACGGCAGGTGGATTCCAATCGCCGCTTTATCTGCAATCTGCTCCTTTCTCGTTAGTTTACCTGGAAATAAAACCCACAGCTATCGCGATTTACTGTTTTGGTAACGATTATGAATTAGCCAAGTGGACTGCTAAGATGTGCAACCGAATACCTCTTTGCGCTTACCCATGGATCAAAGTATTTTCTTTCTATTATTTCAGACTCATTAGCTGGACACTGTTTTGGACATTATTATTACTACCATTTTCCTATTTTTAAACACACGAAATTGGCCGTTTTTACCACAAACTACACGCGATTGGCGGTTCGCGTAGAATTTCATTCTCGAGGGTGTTACCCCTTTAACTAGAACGCACAGCCGTACATCCACAGAACAAATTTCTTTACTGGTACAGTCTACGTGTGAAATTTTCAGGTTTAGCAATATGAAACCGATGAAACAGTTAACAGGGTTAAAAAGAAACATGCGTGTTCTATATTACTTAATATATTTTCGCCTTGCAGACTTTGCTTGATTTTTTTCTATAGAATTTCCCTTTCTAAAAGATAAAACAGTCCTGTACGATTTAGATAACTATAAATAACGCAATTCTTAAAGGTAGCCAAGGCGGTATTCTGCAAAACTACGCTTCTCAGGAAATTCTGTGGTGATTAGTAACGTTGTATTGAATATCTTATTGGAAGTCGTAAATGTGAAAATGTTACTGCATTTAGCATTGTGTAAATGTAGCCAAATATTATCGCCCTAAATGAAAACTGGAAAAAGAGGACAAAATCCTGTCATTTCACAACATGCGACAGAGTCTCATATACCGCTATGTTGTTTTGAACTTGAATTGAACTAAAATGCGACTTATAGGGCAGTTTATTTTTAATTAGTATTGTCACAGATCAGTTGATAATAGTATTTAGTAAACAAAAATTGCTAATAGAATTTAAATCCTTTCGTCTTGTTTTCATATCTTTACATAAATCATGACTCCGACTAAAATACGGTATTATTATTTTTGTTCTTACTATTGTTACTACTATTACTATTACTACTACTACTACTAATAATAATAATAATAATAATAATAATAAACAAAATAACTAGGTCAATATAATTAGCCACAATAAATATTTTTACTATTATAGAAAAAAAACAAATTAAATAAATAAATTTACACGGTTTTCGGTTATATTTATTTTTCCAAATTGACGTTAATATTCTTTTTCGAGAATTGCGTTATAACGATGCTTTATACTTCTACGTGCATCCACCCACCCGTCCATCTATATCAATTCATTTGTTGTACCCCCATGCGTATCTGTAGGCCAAAATATATTTTTAAAGATAGTCTAATAAACCTTTATAATTAACATCTATAACGACGGCGCACCGTGACAGTTTCTGAAACCACGCGACATCAAAAAACATTTTTTTTAAGTCTCATACACGGTATTATAGTGTTATGTTCTCTTCTTATATACTATTACATAAAGAAAATATTACAATTATTATATAAAACGTGCTCATTAACATAGCATTTAAAATCATAGTATTCAATAGTGAGTATATCACAATAACGCCAAACCGTAGTTAACTATGACTATTATTTATTATTAGTACTATTATTATTATTATTATTATTATTATTATTATTATTATTATTATTATTATTATTATTATTATTATTGGCAATAATAATTCATTGGTTATGGTTGTCCAACAAATTACAGCAACGGTAATGTCGTGCATTAAATATCGCACCGACATGAGGTTTAGTAAGAGTCGATGTCTGAATTGAATAAACACCCGCGAGGGCAGTGAAAGGGGTTCATGCGCGGGTCTCTGAAAGCAGAAACCGGCGCTGGACAACGGAGGTGCGCGGCCTTAATCAGCACTATATGTGAGAGAATACGGGCGTGCAAGGAGTAAGTCGGCTTTGCAGTTTCCCAATAAAAGACAGATATTTGTCGTCCTTCTGTCCACTTTAATGTCCAGATAAATACCTGAGGATTTTACGATGAAAACACCTTTGTTACAGTCTACGTAAAATATAGCCTGTATATCTACTATATTTACTATTGAATGTTACAACAAAGCTATAGGTGACAGGAATTTTTCCCATTTTTTAATTTAAATACAGTAATTCAATAAAATGAAAATTGCTTCATTTTAAATCTCTATATCAGTATCAAAGCATAATAAAATAGCCACACATACATTAAACAATTTCCCGATTCCCTGATTTTGCACAAATCAGTTTATCAGAGAAAAAACGAGCTTGCAAAATCAAAATAACTTTTTTGTCAAAATTCAAACACTTTTAAAAATACACGTTTATCCAATATATACAAAATTATTTAAATGTGCAATTTTTAGCATAATCATCAAACGTAGCCTAAATGCAACATTCTCCTCTTGCTGTTCGTCAGAAGTAAGTTTCAGAAAATGTTATAATTTCTATTTATCTACGAATAAACCTCTAGCTTTAATTAAGACGATTAGGATACCGTTACAGCTCTTTAAGGCGGCCGCTGAAACAAGGCGTACCAACCATGTTTCTAGAAACCAGAGACTAAGGAATTTTGATTACATTTCTAACACCTTGAATATCACCCAGGGTGCTGTCCGTTTGGCACTCTTTAAGATCTGCTTCACACATAGACAAACCTTCGCACTCAACAGATTTCCTCTGTTAAAAGAGATTATTCTCGCTGTAATTACATTTCGGATTCTGCCTAATGCCAGTGATAAGGGGCCTTCGTTCCGCTTTGATGGCAATCAGTGTTGACTGAAACTTTTAACTAACAGTCGGTGTTAATACGCACAATCTTGCGAGCTTCGGGGATCAAACATTACTAATGTTTTGTTAAATTGTTTCAATTCGTATAAGGGAAAAAAAAGAAACGTTATTTGTGGAATAAATATTCGTTGGAGTAAGTTTAAAGAAGCTATTAAATACGCATCCTTTATTTTCGTTTTTACTTCCAAAAGTTTTGTATTGTTTGTTTTTTATTATCAGCGACAACAGATTAAGATATCTGTAAAGTCGTGATCAAAACTAAATGAGACCTCTGAAACCTGTTGATTGGCTTTGAATATATAAGCTAGCTTTCTTATATATTTGCCCAGGCGTTATACGTTTCTCGTATTATACTATAGTGCTCCTTTTTTTTGCTTTATGTGCACGCAACTGACATTCGTTTAAGTGATCAGTGTTAGCTGAAGTGAACGGGGAGTCGCCAGTACTTCTTCTCGGTTTTCTAAGTGCGTGTGTGGCCGAGGCGAAACAACTCGACCTCCCATTGGACGCCAGTAAAGGTAGGGGGCGGGGCCTTAAAGGGAAAAAAAAATGTGACTGCGTAAAAAAAGTCCTTTCTAGTGACGGATGCTCAAAGTCCAGAAGTTTTCTAATGTTCCTCCGGGCAGACGGCGCGCAAGACGCTGCTTTCGCACCGTCATTTTTCCAGCTGAGCAGCCGTGGGTTTTAAAGTTCCGAGGAAGAGAAAGTGGAAATATTCTACTAAAGCGTCTTGGGGGAAAAAGGTGCGTGTCGCACGAAAACGCGTGTGAAGCGATTGGGAGAAGAAATGCAGGCGCGCTACTCCGTCTCCAGCCCCAACTCCCTGGGCGTCGTGCCCTATATCAGCGGCGATCAGGGCTACTACAGGACGGCCGGCGGAGGATACACTGGGATGCCTGCCCCGATGAGTATGTACTCCCATGCTGCTCACGATCAGTACCCCGCCAGCATGACTCGCGCTTATGGACCGTACACACCTCAACCGCAGCCAAAGGATATGGTCAAGCCGCCTTATAGTTACATCGCCCTCATCACCATGGCTATCCAGAACTCAGCCGACAAAAAGGTGACCCTGAATGGGATTTATCAGTTCATTATGGAGCGCTTTCCTTTTTATAGAGACAATAAACAGGGCTGGCAAAACAGCATTAGGCACAACTTGTCGCTCAACGAGTGCTTTGTGAAAGTTCCCCGTGACGATAAAAAGCCGGGCAAGGGCAGTTATTGGACCCTGGATCCGGACTCCTACAATATGTTTGAGAATGGCAGCTTTTTGAGGCGGAGGAGGCGTTTCAAAAAGAAGGACGCGCTGAAAGAAAAGGAAGACCGGACGACGAAGGAGACGGCGCCGCGGCAGCAGGGCAGAGAAGCGGAGCAGGCCGTGCAGGGCACCCAGCCGGTGAGGATCCAGGATATAAAGACTGAGAACGGGGCTGCGACGCCCCCTCAGGCCGTGTCGCCCACCCTGAGCACGGTGCCCAAAATCGAAAGCCCTGACAGCAGTAGCAGTATGTCGACCGGCAGCCCGCATAGCATCCCATCAAACCGATCCATCAACTTGGAAAACGCCGAGCATCATCATCACAGCCAGGCCCCGACACAGGGATTCAGCGTGGATAACATCATGACGACCCTCCGTGGTTCTCCTCAGAGCGCATCTGAGCTTAGTTCTTCCCTCATCGCCTCCACCAGGACAGGTATCACGCCTTCCTTATCCCTTAATTATTCCCCAAACCAAACGTCCGTATATAGCTCGCCCTGTAACCAAAACGCCATATCCACTAGCCCTAACGCGACCTACCATTGCAACATGCAAGCTATGAGTTTATATGCTGGGGATCGACCCGGGCACCTGGCACCTACAACGAGCGTGGATGAGTCGTTGCCCGACTACTCGATCACCACCACCACGTCGTCGCTGAGCCATGGAAATCTAAGCTCGGGTCAGGACGGTCACCACCCTCACCAAGGTCGGCTGACTTCGTGGTACCTCAACCAAGCAGGGGACCTTAGCCACCTCGGTGCCACCTATCCCACGCAACAGCAGAACTTCCACTCTGTACGAGAGATGTTCGAGTCCCAAAGAATTGGCCTGAACAATTCTCCTGTGAACGGGAATAACAGTTGTCAAATGTCCTTTCCGTCCAGTCAACCTATCTACCGCACGCCCGGAGCTTTTGTTTATGACTGCAGCAAATTCTGACGAAACAACGCTTCTGTCCTAGTGCTTTGTTCTTTTATTTTTATAAAAGATTTTTTTTTAATTCATGGCTTCAATGGACGAATATGGTATTAAGGCACAGAAACATAGCCTTGATTTGTTAAGGACAGTGTTACTCCAGATAACACGTAAGTTTCTTCTCGATTTTGAGAGCTATGTTTGAAATATTATGTTATATCAAATGCCAGTTGTTTATGGACATGTTATATCTTGTAAATTTTATATAGTAATTTATTTTTATAGTGTAGTTGGATATGTGGACCAAACACAGAAATGTGTTTCTAAATTGAACTGCAGTAATTTCCCAGTTCCATTATAGAAAGGAACCTGTATATCGCCGTGTTATTGAGAAATGTTTTTGTTGGAAGTATTTTGAAGGCATTGCATTGTTTGTTTAATAAATTGCCTTTTTATTTCAGTTAAACACGCGCCTGATTTTTTAGAGCGTTATGAAATTCGAAAACGTGTTTAGGCGGTATGGTAAGAGGACAAAAACTATATTAGGTGCTTTATTTCGAATTCCTTTATATTTTAAAGCATTTAGATCGTTGCGGGTGCCTTTTTTTCATGGAACTATATTCTAAAATTAGTTTCGGCCTTCCAAACATATCTAGACTTTTACTGAAAGGCAATCCTCGAACAAATAATATGGACATATAGACGATAACTGACATGAAGTTGGTCTGGTAAACACACAACGAAACTACGGTCTTCAGAAACCGGGAACCGCTTTTTTGATAT
>JAODLC010000085.1:8849020-8860061 GCA_026781145.1 Hippopotamyrus pictus | reverse complement strand
ATTCCGTATGATTTTCACGAAGTTGTTTTATAACGAGAACAGTGAAATTATTTGAATATTAAAAATGTTAAAGTATCAATATGCTTGTTGACTAATAATAATGTTTTACAAGTAAGCAGACAAATGATTTAATTAAGAGAAGATTATGCAAAGAGAACCGAAAGTTTACTTCAGGTATATATACACGCGCGCGCGCACACACACACACACACACACACACACACACATACACACTACCGAGGCATAACTATGTTAAGTAGGCCTACATAACAGTTTACATACACACACATACTTTTGCGATCTAGTAATGTATGTGTTGATTTATACTCATTATGCATTATTAATTACCCATTAATTCCTGTCCTGGGATGCGTTTCCCTGGCTTTATATTGTCCGTTTCAAAAATTATTTTTTGAACTTGGTCCTATATGTCCTAATCTTTACTTCGTACTTTTGATTTATTTCCTTAATGTGGTCTATCTTAATGATGCTTTAATGCTATCTTCTGTTTGCAGACACGTCGCTACTCAGTTAATATCATACCATATTTTCCATATATTATGTGTACACTTATATATACCTTTCTGTAACGGTGGCTTTGAAATTCAGTTTAACACGAAAACACGACACAAATGGTAGTATTTTCCCATGGGAGATGTCTGGATACTGTTAAACATAAGTTTTCGCATCGAGGGATCGTGTCAGGATCTCCTGCATTAATACAAATATGTTGGATTTATATATGTCCGATTGTATCATGCAGGAATACAGTACAAATATATCGGAAAATTCAGAGGCACTCTCAGATCAATTAAATCACCTTGTTTTGTTTTGATAAGAAATCTATATACAGAAAATTGAAACTTTTTACTGTGTTAATGATGCAGGTCGGCAGTTTAATTTCTTCATCTCTTTATTTCGATATCGACTTAAGAGAAAAAAAATGCCCGTTTAATTAAAACTGAGCTGGTATTAAAAAAATAATAATTAATATATTTTATATGTTAAATTAGCATTTTAATTTTTTAACATTTGCGAATTTGCTGTACTGATGTATGTTACTAAATTATAGAATTTTAGATGGTCCTACATCAGTCACAGGATAAAGAAGACAGGGAATGTGGTTACACAACTGACATTAAAATATGTTCTATGTCAGATCCATGGGATCATTTCAATCGTTTACACTCTTGTGCTTTCCATATGGAAAACCTGGCAGCATACTTAAACATTTTTTTGCCATTATTTTAAATACAGGTTTATGTATATTGATATCACATATAATCATAAATACATATACACACAATGAAAACTTTATGTATATAAACCTCTCTGAAGCGGTCTGTTTTGTTTCTACAACTTACGTAACTGCATAATCAATGTTTGGCCTCACAGCGGCTCGTGACGTAGGTTACCTTCTCAGAAGAGCATTTCAGCATAACTGGCACACTTTTATGATGAAATTAAC
The DNA here is from genome assembly GCA_026781145.1 of Hippopotamyrus pictus. Classification (NCBI taxonomy): domain Eukaryota; kingdom Metazoa; phylum Chordata; class Actinopteri; order Osteoglossiformes; family Mormyridae; genus Hippopotamyrus; species Hippopotamyrus pictus. The sequence continues at coordinate 8,858,593 of JAODLC010000085.1, read as the reverse complement.
TGGAAAAAATTGCCATGGGCAATGTTTACATACATACATACATACGTATATATTCACACACACACACACGCACACACACACACACACACTACAATAACTTAAATGCTGTTAAAAGTGCAAAAGTTAAAGGGTTCTGTGTTATAAACTGGCTATATTTTGTCATAGTAACTGTGATGTTAATTGTTTCTACTTGAAAGAAGAGTATTGTTAACACATAAGTAGAATTATAACGACAGACTAACACCATATAGGCCTACGTATGCCAAAAACCAGCTATCAAAAATGCAATTAGTAATTTGTTATATACTGTCGTTAAATTGTTTTTTTTTTTATTCCTTGTCGTGTGTAAAAAGTGTAATGAACAAATATACGAATTTACTTTCGACTGAGATACTTATCATTCTAAATGAGGTATGTACCGTTACAAACAGCTGACATCAGACTCATAAAGCCATTAGCTTCCTTCTCCAGCAATAAACAAACGTCGCATTGGTCCGAGATTGATCGGTTCACTCAAGAGCTGGCGAGGTCAGGAAGGAATAAAATTCAATCCTGAGCTCGGACTCATTTTTCATTAGTGGGAAAAGGCAAAGCGGGAGACGGCGCTGCGCGGAAAATATTCGGTTCAGAAACCAGTGCGGCGGCGCAAATTTACATTACATTTATAAATACGTTGCATCAAATTTCCTCTCCTTTAAAAAAGTCCGTTACCCAACACGTATTTTTCTCCGCTAAGAAAAAGGCACTGCAAAGTTAAATTCTGGACATTGCTTTTCTATCTATCGTGAAATGTCTTTCCAGCAATTCCCCCACATCTGCAATGTCTCTGCGTGTCAATGTATGTCCAGTATTTTACAGTTCTTACAAAAGTTTGCTTCAATTGTATGGTATTTAAACGCTATCTATGGAATCCTAGAGAATATTAGTTAAAATACAGGATTTTACATAGGCCTATATATTCTGCCAGAGCAACTATTCTTTTACTCAGTGATATTCAGATGAACTGCATGAACTTCAGGTTTCACGGTTCACATAGTTTTGTATGTAAGACCGTTTAATTAACTTTTTTTGTCAGTTGCGTTGGATATGTTTGTTGTTTTGATATTAATCTTACTTTGCATTAAAGCGGGAATCATTCTGAAGTTCCTGCAATTAAGTTCCTAATTGGACAAACTTGGTCGCGTGCTCGAACTACGGCTGTACAAGACTTGACAGTACACGCAAATATGTTACTATCTTGAAATATCTCTAAACTTATCGTAGGCCTAATGTCAAACACGTGGGTTTAAACATTTTTATCCAGTAGAATCAAAGCGCATTTCCAATACGTTTATACGCGTATTCAGTTTTAATCAATTATAGCGTGCTTTATCCTTGAAATTTTCAGTTATTACATTTACAACTTAAGGTTTACACTAGTAACAGACCTACACATACAAATGCACACTCGTTTGTGTGTGTGTGTGTGTGTGTGTGTGTGCGCGCGGGCGGATTGTACAATTACATTTCACGATTTTTTTTCTCTTTCCACTAAATATAAAATATTAGTGAACTGACAATTTGAGCAGACGTTGAAGGGTTTTTATTAAATAAATCTGAGACAGCCTTCAAATGTGGTTTAGACTGGGTTTCAATTTTTTTTAATGGGCATGGAATATAAGTAGCTATGTACCAGGCATCCGCTCCGCGTAACGTTAACGTCGCCTAGGTATACAATAAAATTGGTTTACAGATTAAACATTTTTCAGATGTACTTCGAAAGCGCCACATACACGAAAGCTAAATTTATTTGTTTAGTATTATTTTCATTGGAATTCTAGAGATACGTTGGCCCAGTTAAGACCGGAAGAAATAATTATATCTACGCAAACACATTTAGATGACCCACGCTAACGCAGGTAGTCAATTTAATAATAAATTTGCAGGTCAGTATATTTACTTAGATCTGTTTGTAACTGTTCATGGATAGTCAAGCGTTTTGATTATCCGTCAATGCGGATCTGCAGGATTGATTCATTGCTTACGGTAAACGAGTGAACATATAAGTGAAATACCAAATTATAGGTTAATGGTGAAATCTTATTACAATGGTATAACAAAGAATCTCAAAAGAGTATTATTTTAAAATGCATATTTTAGAAAATTTAGTTTCTATCTTCTATAGAAAAGCCTCTTAATCACAATTAGAACTATTTCATATAAAATGTAGAAAAAATAACAGAAAAAATGAAATGCGTCATTACATACGTCTTTGCATGTAAAGATAGTGTCTTCTGAAATGTTCAAAACTCTATACTGTATCTTAATGGCAACTGATACTTTATCTGATATTTTATTTTATACTTCTATTGTTTAACAGTGTAAACCGGTGAGGGAGTGTCGCGTTTTCATACATTTATTACTATTTCACACTTCGTTTAAAGAGTTATTCCACAATGGCGAATGAAGCATTGACATAATGTGTACATATTTATTGTCAATAATTACTTGGGTGCAAGAATCTATCGAACCAATTTTTTTTAGTTTAAGGATAAAAATATTTTCCTGTTATTTAAACACTGGATTCGATCAAAAAGTTTGAATCAATGAAAAAAAGTTACAATTTTCTTGCAAGAATTTTCGTCTGTGCGGCCGTTTCTATTTCTCTCCTTTGGTCAGCTTGTCCACACTGACGCCGGGTATACCCTAACCCTGCACCTGCATGCCGTAGGTACACGCGCTGTGTCCACACTGACGCCGGTTGTACCCTAACCCTGCACCTGCATGCCGTGGGTAAACGCACTGTGGAAACTGCTATGCTTGCGCTCACAATCTTTTTCCAGGGCTGACCTCAAAGCGCCATCTGTTTCCAATTAGACTCAACACAGGCGCGGACTGTGCTTTGACGGTCAAGCTACGGGTTTAATGCATTAGGTGTTGTTTTAAAGGGAAAAAGCTATCCCACCATGTTCCCTCGTTTTAAGCTTATTTCGAAACCCGCAATTTTCCATTTAAGTTGAATGCCGAACGGGTATTCCATAAAAGTTTTTCGGGTGTTTTCCACCTAAATGAAGGAACACCAGCCTTTCTGGTCGGAATCGAGGTAGCCTAATTTCAGGCTGCGGCGTTGATTTATTTATATTCATTGCCTGTGTTACATTGTTACCTATTGCTGGAACTGAGTATATTTACTGGAACTGAGTATATTTACTGGAACTGAGTATATATCCTTAGTATATCTACTTCCTTTCTTACTTACTTTCCCAGTGGCACATAGCGCATAATAAAAGAGCTCAATCCGCAAGTTAAGTACTCCACTAGCGGGCTATGATAAATATTACAAGACTGAACGGTTTTATTAACACGGATTCCTACTTGTTACTCTTTATGGCGATTTAAATCGTATAGTGAAACCTATATCCAGGCGAATTTGGTTTTTTTTTTCCTTAGTTTTGAGTCCCTCGCCTAAAATAAAGAACCAGTGTGAGTATAGTGGATGCCTAGTAACAGGAAGACGGAGCCTCGCGACCTCTGGATAACCTGAGCGTGTTGGCATGAAACAGCGAGACAATACGCCTCCTCTAAAATAACCTTTTATAACGTCTGGCCACAGGTAGATTGTCTAAATATAGCAACATGCTTTTACATCATGGTATTGAGAAGCAATATGGTAATTTAATAGTATATATAAATATACATCACCACTTTCTTACAAGGTATTTTCATAATTAAAATTACATATATTCTGACTGTATACGATTCTCCATTTCATATTTAATTTTTTTTTATAATATCAATCTGTATTCGAAGCTAAAACCAGAATATGTGCTATGGCAAACATTGTCACAAAAGCAATTCACATTCGTCGAGAGCAGAGACAAGAAGGAGTAGACGACAATTTGACACGGGGGATATATCGGTTCATCCATGTAACTGGTTTTATATCCTCAAGTATCGCTCTACAAGCAAAATTACAGTAACAGGTGCTTCGATTGTGTCACACTGGACTTTTCCCCGGACAGCTGGATACAGCATTATTTGGATTTTTGTTTTAATCATTCTTTACTCAACCCAGGTGTATGTTCTGTCGCATTTTAAACCGTTAAACACCAACGCAACTGAACCAGTTTATATAAGGGGATTCCCATTCCTCTGCAGCCGGCGGAGCAACTGATTGCAATTAAGGTCGGATCAGTGTTTGGACTTTTCTGATTATAGGAGTTCATCAGTCATGCAAAATATGTAAGTAATATAAAAGGTTGCATTTTTTTAGACATCCATGCATAATTAGCGGAACGTTTCACGTCGTCCGGAACTTTAGAATTTAAATAAAGCAGCATTCGTAATTTTTTCCCCCCAATTGACTATAAAACTGTTGAGCTGTTGTGCCATATTGTACCAATTTGTACTTCTAAGTCTCACCGGGTAAACCAGATTTACTTATAATGAGAAAAGGACGAGCCAACATCTCCAGGAACCCGGTTTGTAATTGTCAGATCATTTAGGTTAAAATCACGAGGTCAGGTAGAATGTACGGCATTTTCAAATTTGAAACATACTTTCTAAAAATTTGAACGTGAACATACTTTATAAACGTTTTCATAGCGTGACAAGTTAAAAAAACGGACTTAATGTATCCAGACAGTGCAGAATTTTAGATGCTATTATTAAATGATTTTCTCTGATGTCATAGAAAAGAAAAATATACCGAAGAATTATAGAAAAATAAAATTAAAGAAAAATAACTTTGAAAACGGAAGAACGTGGCTAAATTTATTTTTAATGATTTTTAAAAAAATAAAAAATAAACTATATAATAACTATATAATTATATAATGATTTGGGTATTGTATATATGTAGCATTGCTGTGTTCCGCCGTTAGTCCAACACGACAAAATTCGTGAGAGCACCTTTACAGTCGCAGTTATGTTCCTGCCATCTTATCACCTACTTGGTTGCATTCTGGCTCCGGAACCCATGATGTATGACATATTTTCAACCAATTATCTGACACATACTTATTGAAGTCACCTGCTCCTTTCACTTCGCTTGGAACCATATTGTTACAGAAAAGTGTCAATTGAAAGGAAACAGCAACCGTATCGAAGAAACATCAAAACTATAGCATCAGTTCCACCCTGTGTGTCCTTATACTACTTCACATCGATTTCTACAAATTGAATTTTCACGGGATGCCGGGAATATTCACTGAATACTGTCTTGTGCATATATTTTAAAAGGACACGGAAATTTTAAAAAGAGATGCATTTTAAAACAATAAACGAAGTATGCCAAGGTGAACAATCACAAGCGGATGAGAGACAGAATAAGGAATCGACTGACAGTATGCGCTTCCTTCACATGAAGTCCAGAAAAGGTGAAGATCGGTTTTGTTTCCTTGGCGCTGCAGGGTCACTGTTCACTTGTGGATGTTTCCTGCTGTTACACCAAAGAACACAGAGGACCGTGGGGTATGACAGACCCCGAAGGTTTCAGGGAGATCTTTTCCTTTCCATGTTCAGTGAATACTAAATAGCTTAATTTGATTTAGATGAATGTTTTCGCGTTATAATGCGTATTATATGACTAACATAACATTCTGGAAGATATCCATCCATCCCGACGCGAAACCTGGCCCCGAAAATTCGGGGCAAAAGCGCTCGCGACTGCGCTGCCGTCATCCCTCCGTTTCAAAGTGTCTATTTTACTTATATAACATAACGTTTCTCTAATTTGATAATTTTTCACTAGTATTATTATTTATTATTATTATTATTATTATTATTATTATTATTATTATTATTATTATTATTTAATAATAACAATAATACGAGTAATTAATCATTATTATGCGTTTGTATTATAAATATTATGTATTATATAAATATCGATCATTTGCGATAGGTTAGTATACTAAATCTTTTACTAATCTAATTATAAAAACGAACCGCGAAAATCCTTCAGTATTTAACAGGTATTTTGACAGTCTAATGACTCTAAATTAATAAGTATAGTACAAAAATAAAATTGCCTCCTTGTAAAGATTGTTTTTTTGTGACTCGGAGGGCGACCGATTATTAAAGCATCCCAGAGCTTTAACGTCAGTCTCGTGCCAGTTCGGTCCAACCAAATGAGACTGACACATGTCCAAACGGCCAAGACTGTCCTCGAGCTTTGGGGATAGCGCAGAGCGCAAAGAATCAACATCTTCAAATCTCATATGGGGTATTTGCACATTGAACGGCTTCTGATGTGGTTTACAAAGCCATTAAAAGTGCCTCTGGAATTTCAATTGGCCAGCAATTGAATGCATAAGACATGGTGATAAATGCCTCAGAGAGGTTTGCCTGTGGAGCCAGCATGCAGGGCTGCCAGAATGGCCAGTCCCATGGAAGCTCTGTATGAAGTTGCACCTGTGCAGAACAGAAACTGGCCATAGCAGTTATTCCCAGACGTTTCTGCCCCTGTGCTGGGTCAGTCACTGTGGAAGTGCTTGTGGACTGGAGCTCTTTGGACCAGATGGCCTGGTATCTGTGTGCACCCCACATATACCCTACATATACCCCCCACATATACCCCACATATACCTCCCACATATACCCTACATATACCCCCCACATATACCCTACATATACCCCCCACATATATCCTACATATACCCCCCACATATATCTCATGCATGCCTCTGTACTGGGTGCCCTGGGGCCATTTATGATACTGCACTGACCTATTTAGCCCTGGGGTGCAGAGATTTTGGCCTGTATATAGATAAACCAGCTGTCAAAGATTGAAATTAATCTGATTTTGCAATTATTAAATTATAAAATTTGCACACACACACACACACACACACACACACACACACACACACACACACACACACACACAATTTCATGTCAGTTAAAAATTTCAGTTCAATGTTCATATAAGTTCGGTGTCAAAAATTCAATGCATTTAATGTCTGAATAAATCTGGAGTTTGTTTTTAATATTTAACATTTCACCAAAATGTGTGAAGTGGTAGGCATTTTGCACTTACCTCTTAAAGTTACTATTCAGTAAAAGCAGTGTAGCTAGAATATTCTAAGCTTTAATTCCTTTTACCCCTTTTCTGGGTTTCAATGCGACACCAGCATCGGCTGACTTCTGGCACCATTCGGGGGAAAATGCTGTTTTTGTGGTTTCTGTAGCAAAAATAGTAGACAGGAGTATCTTTTAATCACTAGTTAACTGAAAGAGGCTGAATCTGCCTCAGTCACTCAACAGGATTAGATATATCGACACTTTTGAATGAAAGATCATAAGTTTAACTTTCCATTTTCTCTTGGGAATATCCAGTCATATCTTTTTTGATCTCAGTTGCAACAATGAAATATGTGGCTGCATGAATAGGTAAAGAATATAAATATTGTTAACTATGTAAACTATTTGAAAAAAAAATGTCTGCTGTAGTTTGGGTTTTTTTTTTTTTTTTTTTTTGGCTGCCCTGGAATCTTGGAAATTAAACAGTTGTAGGAAGAATCCTGCAGAATAAGACCATGTTTGCAGATGCTCTGCTGCTTGGCATGTTGTTCATGGGACTTTTTAACGTCAGTCTATCACAAAATACTTACGGTTGCTCATACTTGGCCTTCAGCAGAGCTATCGAGCAAGAACTTACAAAGAAGGACAAAGATATTTTCAAAAAATTAACGTTACTTTCATTGTGTCATACGCCTATAAATTTCATTCTTGGTGATCAAAGCTAACTCCAGCAATGGGTTTTAAACAACTTTTCCTGTTACGCCACAAAATTCATCTGCAGAACTGAAAGTCTGCAACATCAAAAAGATGGAGAAAGTAATTTCTCCTTATCTTAATCGACGTGCAATTTGAGTAATGGCCTTACACTTTGGGATTACTGACCGCTGGTGTGCTTCTAGCTTGGGGCAGAAACGCAGCCCTTTGTAGGACCCTACTGATGCATTTTCTGGCTGCGCAGGGTGAGATGTTAGGCGATTAATGATGACAAAACATCATATTCAATTTATCTTCATAACAGCGGAGTTCTCCTACTCCAAGGTGCAAGGGTTCAGAAGTAATTGATACTGATGAGAGAAAAAAACAAACCTGTATTTTTGCCTCCAATCGCATTGAAAGTTGAGTGTAACTTGTGAAATGACATAACCTACTCCTTATTCTGTGCAATCGGCGTATTGTACAGCATAGATCAAAACAACATTTTGTTTAGGGTTGTGGGGATACACTGAGGCCTCAATGTATCTATAAAGCTTGCGAAAGGAGCCTTGTCTGATGGGGAAGTTCCCCACCTATCGCAGAAGTCAGTTTTTTCTTGCTGAAGGACAAAGGTTCAGGAAAAGTCCAAACTTGGCTTGAGCAGGGAGAGTTCTAGAAGCAACAGGAGAAGCTCAGCCGTGTTAAGGCCTGTCCATAGTTCTCCACATGCATGCATATAGAGGTATCCGCTGGAATGTTTGTGCCGCGATTGATGTAAACATGGTTTTCTAAGGTCAAACGCTTTGCAGCATCAGGATCAGTCCACACCCACCCCTCGTGTTCGACAGACCCGCAAAGATACAAACAATACTCACACATTTGAAGAACATCTATGCAAAGATGGTCAGAGTTGTAGACATTTGTATGACACGGCATGTTCACATTATAAAAATTCCAATAGAGAAATCCAAGGTAAAATCTAAAATCCATCAAGTAATTGATGAAATACTTGAGCCAGATTCCTTTGTTATAGTTATGAAAGTTTTTATTCTTTTGTTGTATATGGTTCAGATTGTATCACTGTTTCAAGCAGACAGACACTGCAGTTGTAATAACTGTTTAATATATTTTTGTATCAGACATTTATTATTCATTATTTACCTACTGCTAAAGACTTTGAAAGTTTCAGACGCACATGGCATATTTCAGTATATTCCAAACACAAGGACATTATAGGGTTGACTGTCTCAAAAACTGTTTTACAAGAAAAAATCTTTCAGAAGTTTTTGTATTGTTATAACGTGTCATGGTACTTTTCCTCTATTGTCTGGAAAAAAAGTCATTAGACCTTGCATTCAATGCAACACACGTGGCCATGGGTATAGGGCAGTGGAGGCCAATCTTATCCGCAAAGGGCCGCTGTGTGTGTGGGTTTTCGCTGCAGCTCCCTAATTAGATTACTAATTAGAGGGCTGATTGGCTGAAGAGTCCTCACACCTGGGTTTGAACAGCTGACCTACAGGTTACCCCAAAAACCTGTATACACACTGGCCCTTTGTGCATAAGATTGCCCACCCCTGGTATAGGGTATGGATGGTAAGGATATTTCCGTAGAAAAACTGTGGGAGTACAGTGTGTATTTAGGGGGAGAGGGATTCAGGGCTGATTTGGTCCACGCCAGTGTTGAAACCAAACTTCCTCACTTGCCTGTGGCTCTACTTGAACACTGCCTCCGGTGGATTTCCCCGGTCTGTACATTGCCCCTACAGCCTGTTGTGAAGTACCCAATGCTAAACAGCGTCGGTCTGTACATTGCCCCTACAGCCTGTTGTGAAGTACCCAATGCTAAACAGCGTCGGTCTGTACATTGCCCCTACA
>JAODLC010000085.1:8827313-8840429 GCA_026781145.1 Hippopotamyrus pictus | reverse complement strand
CGTGCACAAATAACATTCTAATTTCTATGCATTTATATTTGCCTAAAACAGGAACAGCACGGAATATCCGAAATCTCTCAAATCCCTTCTCCTGATGTGCAGAGCAGGGATCCCGAACCAAGGCTTGACTGTAGAGAGAGCCAAAGGAACCAAAGGTTAGTCTCCGTCTAAATAATGTCAGGCAATGAGAGCAATTAATGGAAAGTTACCATGAATTTTAGTGTAACGGTAGGAGTTTTATTATATGATTTATTATACGTCCCCCTACTGCCTGATCCCACCAATTATGCCAGTACTAAGAAGGCACATACTCTTCCCCCTGAATAAATATTGAAAAATTTCCCGAATATCCAAGGATGAAAACACGATTTATGGCTTTTTATGAAGAAGCGACTAAAAGGGACTATGTGTATAACAAGGGCACGTTCGATAGTACCTATGGGCGTCGTCCAGATTCCTCAGGTTGAACAGCGAGCCGCGAAGCTCATTTCCAACGTAAAAGCTGGAAAATCGCACGTGCCAATATTTTTATTGGAGCAAAACGATTCGGCTCAGGCAGGTGATTAAAAGGGGTCCTGAAATGGGGGGGAAATGGCGGTGAGTTCCTCTGGAGCTGGATATCCAGGCGTGCAGAAACGATCCGAGAAAAGGCATCGCTTACACCTGCTGCTCTGCTGCGAGGAAATGAAAATGGAGCTGTTAAATGTCACATAAATATGCACAAATGGCGATATCAGCCATTCAGGGCTAGGAGAGTCAGCGGTGGAAAATGAAAGATAAAACCAAATGGAAAGTTGTCACCAGCAAACCTTAGACTCTTCAACTTATACCTGAACCCACTTGTTCCCAGCTCTGGTCCTGACAGGCTGCAGTGCTGGTTTTCCAGCTCAGCTCCAGAGTAGAATGCTTCAATTATTTATTTTTTTTTGAAAGCTACAGCCAACCAGGACTAGGGCTCAGAATGAGTGCTGTAAGTTGTTGCTAGGCAATGCGAGCGCTGTAAGTTGTTGCTAGGCAATGCGAGCGCTGTAACTTGTTGCTAGGCAATGCGAGTGCTGTAACTTGTTGCTAGGCAATGTGAGTTAGCAGTCAGTCAGCCACCAGGTGCGATAGACAGCATTTGCGAAATGAGAACCCAAACATGAACAATATAAAATGTACGCAAAATACGAGAAAAATATTTCTTCTATCCTTATATCATCCATCCATCTGTCACCCATGATTTCTTTTCCAATGCAGGATAATGCTGAACCCGGAGCTAATCCCATATAGCGTACAAAAAGCCACAGGACACTCTAGATGAGAGGCCAGTCAATTATATTATATGTGGATAATGTACCTTTAATAAAAATCCCAATAACGTGGGCTTAATTCAGCTTGTAGCAACTAAAGAACTGTGGTCCTGGATTTCTTGTGCTCAGTTATCACTGTCTGCAATTCCTCTTGCGTTTATCTTCATCCTTTTTGGGTGGTATTGCAATATCATATGTTTGCAGGAGAGACCTCTGTACATGTGATGGAAAGTCATTGCTTGAGACCCATAGTCAGATGAGCAGTCGCATCACCTTTGAGCCCTTGGGCGAGGCCCTTAACCCCCCCAAAAGATGATCTAGGGGCACATAGGGGATCAGTGGCTGACTCTATGCTCTGACCCAATGCTATGTTCTCACTCATACATGTATGTCTCAAAGCAGAGCATGATGGGATACAGGAAAGCCAAAGAACTCCTACATGTATGTACCATGTCAATTCATTTCTAGGTCTGTAAATGGACTTTTACACATGACACACCTGTAAACGTACCAGGTGACTAATGTATCAGGGATCCCAACTGAACCTCACACACTTAACTCAGTTCACTACACGACTAGCACGTTGATTTGGTTTATTTAAGAGGAAGTTTGCACTTTAAATGCTCGCTGATTCAACTTCTAAAGAAACACAAGGAGGCCATTTAGAGCTATTTTTCAAGTGCTTTAAGTTAGTGAGTTGAGATCTTGCTCTTGGGCGAGCAAGCCTGGCATTTAAGCATGCAGGTGCATCCCCTGTAGAACATTCCAGAACACACGTTCCTGTCTGTCTCTTGTGCATCAGGAAGCCAGCCACCCCTCTGGCTGTTAACTCCCCCCCCCCGCCCGCATCTAGCAAGCCAGCACCTTTGTATTGTAAGACTCAAATATCTCTATGATGACACTGTTTGATTGCACAAAAAGTCACCTTGTCACCCAGACACTTACTGAAACCAGCGATTCACCATGAGCACAAAGACAGACCATCGGAGAAGAATGAGATGTGGAATGAGCATTCCTGAATGTTTTCTCTGAACGGGATCTTCAGCTCCAAAACCAAAATCCAATTCCAAGGGAGGTTAGGGAGGTTCTCCTGTTCACTGACTTTGCGCTGAGCCATACAGCTGCCTGAGCATGACAAGAAAGTTCGGCCGACCCAGCCTGAACCACATGCAAAGGATGTCCAGTTTCTCAGAATCCTTCTGCGCCGACCAAAGTCAGCTGACAAATTCGAAAATTGAAACAAAAAGTCGGGTTTAGTTGTTCGAAGAAAAGGATGAGTAAGCAACACAAGCAGAAATATCATAACATTGACATAAGCAGCTCCAGAGTGACACAACACTTTTTGCAACTGACAATGCTTATAAAACTCACTCGCAAAGCACAAAATGATTCCCCCAGTAACTTTTAAAGAAAGTGCCAGTCTCAGGTCAATGAAAGGACAAGGAATAGGCATGACTCATGTTGTACAGCTAGTTGGGCATTAAGTGCAGACAGTAAATCTGAAGACATAAAGGGAAAGCCCTTTGGCACAGTCTTATGAATAACAGAGATCTTTTAGAATATTCTCCAATTAATCCTCAGTAGGGGTATACCCTGGACACAATGTTAGTGTATCGCAACATACCAAAATCTTTCAGGCAAAGATCTGTACTATATTGTCACTTAGTAATAGTTTATTATGTTTAATATTCTTGGGCTGTAAGTGTATGTTATTTTATATGTACTTAAAGCTCATTTTAATATCTGGTTATGCACTTATAAAATTGTGCTTATTTCTTGGGCAACACCGCAATGACAAATCACCGTCTTTTTTATGACTGTCCACGATTATTGTTTATTATCTTTTTTTCTCGGAGTGGTGCTTCGGAGGCCGAGCTCTTTGGAAAGAATAGCAACAAAAAATGCTCATTGTAGTAGCTTAAGATTATTTTTTTGAACTGGACTGAAGCATCTGGAAGAAGAAGCAGAACAACAGAAATAAATAAAGACTGTGAAGAACGTGGAGCTGTATATGAACCTGTTCCAAACCATGTCTTCTCAATACCCCCCGGAGGCCAAAGCAGGTCTAAACCCGTGCAATTTTGACTAATTGCCTGTTGAGTGGTTACAAGCCTAGCTGATCATACTGCCTTCATTACAACAAAATGCAGTCAAAATACGGGTATTAAAAGATGTTCTTATTTAGCTTTATTTAGCGCTAGAAGTTTATTTAGCTTAATGCAACAACAAATAAAGCAATTTATGCTACAATTGCAAAGGAAAGTGATACTGTCTCAGCAAAGCTTTACAGTATTGTGATTATAACTTTAAACTAAATGGTCAGTTTGAGTATAATAAACCAAAGCTCTAATTTCTAAAAATGCGGTGTAATCATGACGTTGAATAGGGTCTGGCTTCGCTTACTGCTTTTGTAAGGAAACACGCAGAGTAGCTGAGTCCAGTGGCTCTATGTACATAGCTCTCCCTTGTTTTTTCCATCTTTACATCGCGGTGAACTGAGTGGTCGACCTCCCATCCCACAGCTGCCCCCCGCCCCTGTGGAGAAACGGTGGCCGCACAGCTGGGGGGGGGGGGTTTGCGCTCGCTCCCGTCCATGCAGATGTTACACCCCCCCGAACATCTGCCTGCGATTTGAAACAGACAATCGGGCTTTATTGCTTCTCCGCATATATATTCACAGACGCACAGATAACATCGGACGTCGCGCTGATAAATGGAGCAGTCGGCTGCTGGGACTCACGTGGATAAAATATTAGTAAATCATCTGAGTTTTTTTTTTTTTTTTTCCACAGAGCAGCGTGTTCGAAACTGTCCTGACTGGGAGTTGAGGCACACTGCCTGCCCCGTACCTCTCTGTACGTCTTCCAGCTTGCACACACACACACACACACACACATCCACAAAAAAAGCCCCACATCAGTGGCTCCTGTAGGCAAGGAGATGAATCCTTTCTTGTCGAACAGCCAAAACTGACAGGCGTAATGATGGCAGGCGTAACATTTACTAAGACCCTGGGGAGCTTAGGCGCCCTGCCTTAACCTCTGGTGGCGTCTGTAATAAAAAATCAATCCGCGGGAGATGATGAGTGAGTGGAAGACGCCTTCGGTGACTCGGAGTCGTTGCTGAAGGTGTCACAGTCGTGTCGCACAGTCATGCAGGGAAAGCTATTCTTCGTGCATATCGGCTGGGTGTGTGTGCATTGTTTCGGGGGGGGGGTCAGTATGCACTATTAAAGTATCGACTCAGGTAATACTGTGAAGAAGTGCAGTGCAGGTGATGATTATTTTCTCAGTGCTCCTCTGATTTCCCTATACGAACATTGTAGTTTATCACTGATTTTATTCAGCTTCCTGACATGAAGAGCACTGTGCTGTTTTCTTCCCGTTTTGGGTAGTGGAGTAGTCAATAAGTATTGTCGTATTGACAAAGATCAGTATTTTCAGCAGTGTCTTCATCGTCATAGCAAATAACAGTACAGTCACTGTAACACGTTGATCGCTTTAACTGTTGACACAAACAGGCATTTTGCATAGTAAACTGCATACATTATATTTCACTTACTGTATTGTCACACCTGCAGATATAATCATACTGGGCAGGATTACGAAGCACACTAGCATTATTCATAACAGTTTAGCCTGATTATTTTTCCAGGATGCTCATTTTGCGATGGAGGCCAGTGAAATCCTTTTGGCATCGAGAGCTCTCAGCTTCTGTGGTTACGTTAGGAGATGTGAGATCACTCCAAGCAAAGTGACGAGGGCCACGGTGGAATGCCACAAATCCTTCTGAGTGCCTCTTAAATAACGAAAGGAATCCGCTTTAATATAAGGACCTTTGCAGCTGCACTGTCCAAAGCCGGAGCAGGAGCAGCCGGAGTCACTGGGCCGTCGTGTTAACGGCTGGTGCTCCTTTCTCTAAGCCCAGCATTAAGGGTTTATAAAGCACCCCCTTAGCCTCTTAGCATCTTAGCCTTGCCATAACACGACCCCCCCCCGGCGAGTCCTAGCCAGCATGAGGGGGCGCGCGACTCACACATTCCCAGGGCATGACGCCGGGCTGGCATCTCCTTCGTTGAAACTTCCCAGGTAGAAACTTCCCTCCCCACCCACCGGAGAAGTTGTCGTTCGAGCTGCACGAAGGGGCGTGTCCCGGCACGGAAAGCAAGAGTTTGCGTGCACTGCGGCGATCCATTACTCATCAATTTTGTTATTTCTCCCAAGGATAAGAAAAAAAATCCTGCTTCTGTTTTTCCTCACACATGCCACATGATTGGCATCAGCTCCTTGGCAGCTCTCCCTCTGACATAACACATGTGCAAGGTCATCGTCACATCCTAGATCCTCCTCACGTGATTGATCAACCCCTCTCCCGATGGAAGTACCTGAACACAAGAATCCCACGAATTTTCAAATAATTCAGCTGCCATTATCAGTACTGTGTAAACATTTACTTCTTATTGAGACAAGCGGGTTGTTAAATCTTAGCAAGACTGGATTCCCCACTTCCAACCATGTGCAATGTGAACAAGTTTGCTGATAACGGAAGCCTTTGATATCGTTGAATAAAACCAGGCTCCTTGTAGGATCAAAGTGAATTAATCTAGGTGGTGAATCAGAGATTTGCACTGGAAACTGGCAGTTGGCTTTGCCCATCACCCGAGATGGTCCTGGGTCGTCACTGCTAGGGTCTCAGCTTGACATGTGCTTGTAAAAATGAAGGATAGCAGTTAAGGCAGTGGACTTTAAAACTTAAAAAGCCCCAGGAAGGTATTTCCTGTTGCATCCTTGAGAACGTCCAACAATAATCGCCACTGGTACATAGGAACTGAGCGGAACCGGACTCCTACCGCGAAAAGACGCTAGTTACAGTGCGGTTCCAGCTTGCCTCGGTTTTCCACTGCAGAAACAGTGACGTAGAACCAAAGAGATGCTTATTCACTGTTAAACACGGTGTAAATCACGGTTTGAGATGTGCTAACTTCATAATTTTCTAGCACATCTATGAAAATTGCCATGTCACGCAAACATCAAACGCTAGCGGAATTAGCATTCCATTACGTAAATTCGCATTACTAATCCATTCCGTTTAGCTGTTCTGTAGCATTTTTTAAGTAGAATATACCCTTTTTCCTTCAGATAATCCAATCGGTGGTGATGCTCCCAGCTGATTTTGGTCACACTTCCGGCCTGCTGTTAAGCAGGGCCATATCAGTGCGATTACGGTTCAGGCGCGATTCAGACACTCAACAGTCGAAAGCGCCAGTTTGCAGCGAGGGCCAGGTACAGCTTGGTTCTTGGAGGTGGTGAAAAAGCACCATGAGGGTTAAATCATCAGCTAGGCAATTAAATTCTCTAAACTCAATGCAGTATACAACCACGCCACTCCTATACGTCACTGCAAATAAACATGCGATATCTCTGCTTGATTTTTTTCTGCCAGACCTTTTAAGACTGATTCATATTATTACGTAAAACTGACTAATTAGAACATTAAATGGAATAGAACTATCATAGTTTTGACATTTTCAGTAAATCATCTTGTCATAGCTAGCAAATAGCAAGAAATAGTAGTAGTTTATAAAAAGACAGGAAAATTGTTGTTATTATTGCAACAACTACAGCGACAACAACAGCAGCAACAACAATAACAACAACAACAATAATAATAATAATAATAATTATAATAATGAAGTACACATGCATCTCAAAGTGGATTTGATGAGAAAGAAATAAAACTTTCACTGTACAATATTTGTCATCCTTAGATAACGAATTTTTATAACTAAAGGAGGCCTAAATTAATCACTTACATCCAAGTCATTATACCGCTTGAGGACAAAAGGTGACCACTTCTGCGAGCGCCCCAACCCAAGTGCATGTCAGACACAGGCACGACATAAAAGCTGCCGCAGTGACGAGAGGTGTGGCTGCCATTTGGGGCCCAGGTGGACCGTGAGGGACAGCTGACAAGGTCGCCTGAAAGGTCATCACGGGCTGGCAGGAAGCAGAGGTGTCGAGGGCACTTGTGGTGTCTGGGCCTACAAACATAAATAAATATATGCTAACGCTAACAAAAGATACCTAAACTGCAGGCGCTATTAATGGATATTTAGGGCCTGCAGAGCATTGCAGGCCTCACCTACAGTGATTAGGAGACACAATGCGGGTCATTGTTTGCAGAAAGCAGTGAATGAGCGCCACGTTATTGAGATCCAAACTTTCCGTGAAGTATCAGATTTGGGCATTTTCCTCATTAGAAGAAGCACATAAGCCAGAATAGCAGGAACCTCCTTCCCTTTTTGAGTAAGAGCAGGACTGAGAAGGTATCAGAGATGACTCCCTCACCCAAGTGTTCATGGGTGACTGTCTCGTCTCATGAGGATTATTGAAGGGAATTCGATTTTCGGTTAAGTTTTGGTAGGATGGAGACTTGTGGTCCAGGACTGCTACTGTTGGACAAAAAAACGTGAAAAAAATGTGCTTATATTCCATCATCTGTGAGAAGTGTGCCAATTCCGAGGTATCGTGCACTACCGTTTTCTCGATTATTCCAAATATGATACAGATTATCTGGGAAATTTATATTCCATATGGAGGCAAAGTGTCTTGTGTCCCCTGAGTCAAATAAAGATTCCAATAATTTCATACAGCATCCATTCTTCCATGGTAAAGTGATATCAAAATTTTATTAAAATATAAAATTTTCCTCTCATACCTCTAAACACTGTTTTGGAACTAAAATGTATATATTTTTTTAGGGCTCCTGTTCATATGGGACAGAGATAAGAGACCCCCAGGACATCTTACCTACAGGGAAGCTCATCATTATGCAGTCGCCATGGTTACCCATGTGATCACCCAGCAGCTGACTGGTTGGAGCGGCAGGGGGGAGCAGTGGGTGTTTAATTAGAGCCCTTTCACAAACACAGCAGCCAAATGGGGCAATTAGCCAGGCTGGCAGGCCTGTAATCCACTCATTCACTTCACACAGCCCATGATTGATGTGCCTCTTGAACAGAAGACCATGTCCCGCCCCCACACCAGCACTAATGACCAATCAGGGCTTCCCACTCTTATCTATTTGCCGGATAGAAGCAACACTGGCAGATATCGTTACTCCTGTATTGGGTAAATCTCTTTACAATCTGTTTACATTCAGTTGATCACTTGAAACTGAAAAATGAGAAACGTGTTACATATAATCAGCAATGATCACATAATGTTTTTATTACATATATTAGCTTAACATAAGCTGCGCTATCTAATGGTTACAAATATAGTCCTTTATGTAAAATAAAGTATGTGTTTATGCTTGCACATTTTTTGCATGATGCATGATTTTGTTTTCAGCTGTTACTCTATAATAAATAAGTGGTTGGTGATTGATAAGCAAATATTGATATATTGTTATATGTGATTTTGATGTGACATAATGAGTAATATGTATGTGATGTCTTTATTCATGTTTTGGCATGAAAGGTCATGAGTTTTCAATATGTACGTGACAGTCCTGTGCAGGAAAATAGTTTTTACCTAAACTAATGTTTTCTCGGCTCATTGAAGTAAAATACCTTCATGACAGGGAAGCAATTCCATTTGCACCTATTCCAGCCCCCACCCAGAGCATTCTCCTTGTAGAAAATCATGTAGTATTTATAACTTGGATATTAATTAACCACAAATAGGTTACGTACTGTTCTTATGTTTGTTCATCATTAATGAATCGTGACACTTCTTTTATCCCAAGCCGTTGCTGCATTTGTTACTATCTATTAATTCTGTAAATCCTTGTGAACTACTTAAGAAACTACTTAAGAAATAACTGAAGGGACAAGTAATGAATAACACAAGTGAAATACCGATCTCGTGTTTGTTCATTATTACTGAATCGTGACACATCTTTTCTCTCAAATAACTACTATATTTGTTCATAATCTTTAATTCAGTACCATTAAGTATTTGTGCCCTCAAGTAAAATGTTGCAAAATAATTTTACTTCACAAACCATTCCAGCAAAACTTTTTAATCCAGAAATATTGAAAATTACATAAATATAGGCAAAACTATTCAAAAAAATATATAGCAAACTGGACAGTCATCTTAGTGTGGCAAGTAATATGAAAAAGAGACAGAAAATGCATCCCAGGTTAGGGCAGCTTTTATCTAACTCCTAAACTCCTAGGAGTGGTTAGAAACTTCTTCTTAGTGTCATTGTTGAGGTCATGCTTGAAAAAAAACCTGAAAAGAACATTCAATCAAGAAGGAAAGATCAAAAGCATTTGTTTAGTGTGTAATGACAGGATAATATGCTTAAATCCCTGCATTCCTGTTAAGCGTCTTGATTTGAGAAGGTGTGATGCAGAGGCCATAGTGACGCCGGGACTTCCGATTTCGTAAAATGGGCTTGCCTAGCTTATTTTGTTGAGCGCACGCTGAGGCCACGGTTGGTGCCGGTGATGTTACAAACAAGGTGCTTTCTGATTGGCCATCGATGACGGCTGCTCAAATGTACAAGTTTCACCGGTGCGCCCGGGTTTGTCCCAGAGAAAACTAAGAGGAGACTGACTGAAGAACCCACACGGTCATCCAAACAGCTGGTTATCGATCAGAACCCTACCGGCGCTGGGTGACTCAGCTCCCTTCTCCATCCTCCTCTCAGTAGCTTTGTGGATCTTCCTGGCTCACACGCCTTCCTGCTTTTCAGCATGAGGAACAGAGCAGGAAGGGAGAGATGGAGAACTGAGACCAAGCATGGAAGATGCTGGCAGCTGAGAGCACGCAGTGCAAGCAGGGGTCACCGCCGCCGAGATGGGACTAGAGTCAGATGCCTACCGGCCTGTGAAGGAGAGCCTGCGGGTTTTGGGTTTGCGTCTGTTTGGTCACTGTGAACATAACATAACAGTCATGAAAAAAGAAATTCAACCGAGCACTTAAAATCATGCATAGAGGTCATATTGCAGGAGGATATGTTAGCATTAATGCAACAGTTGAGTTGAATTTTATTTTGTGGGGGGAAAAAAATCCATTCATAAATATCCAAGTAAAGGATAATGACTTCATTGGTTTTTAAGCTGCTCCATTCAGCTACCTAGGATTCCAAGCATATATGTGGCTACAATGATAAATGCCCTTACACCATGTACTTTTAGTGACTTTGATCTGTGGTGTGAAATGAACCTTCTATAAACATCTACAAATCGATCATTCAATAATTCCAATAATGTCGATCGTGACATATACATGTGTTTGAATGCAATTTTATAAAATGAGAGCTGAAAGTAAGACCCTGGATTTTTTTAAAACATAAAATCAATCCATTCATCTGCAGTATGACTCATTTTTCTAGTCTAACTTTCTATTGCCATTTTTGCATGTTCAGATTGACTTGCTTACTGGACAGGTTTTCAGCTGACCTCAAAGAGCCCGGCATTCCGGGAAATTCTGGCCCAACTTCTTATTTTGAAAGTCCACCTTTCCGCACATGACACTAATGGCTTTTGGATATTAATCACATATGTAACTGATATTTTGAAAATGTGTTTGTGAGGTTGGGCTCAGTTGGCCTGCACAGCTGACATGCTTGAGAACAGCATTAGTGGTTGCACCCTTAGCTGAGAAGGACAGTTTCTGCCAGAGATCTTGAGGAGAGATGGGTTGTATTCCCTCTACACTCAGATACTGCCTCTTGATAGAAGTGACATGATTTAGAAAAGATGATATGTTCAAGACAGCAGATTCCCTGGATTAATCGACGCATTAATCATGGAGAACCTGTGGGACATTCCTGCCTTAAACACAATGTAAACACATCAATCCCCCGGATGATTATGGATATGAGGAACTAGGGGACCGGCTGTCATTTACTAGATGCATTTTTCAGAAGAATCCAGGAAATCAAGACATTGGCTCACATTTTTTTGTGCACCAGATCTACTTGATAAACAGTGTCCTTGACTGCCAGTTACACCGATGAGCTGATCAGTCAGCTTGGCTTTTTAAAGATACAAATGCAGAACTTCTGAATCCTTGAACAATAACGTCAATCAAGATTTAATGAAAAATTCATCCAATACGGTTATCATCAATGAAGATATCGTCTTTACTCATATCACATTTCTGATCATGCTTACTGCCATATTTATGGAATGTTTACACAAATCATAGTCATGGTTGTAAACATATTACAGTATATATTTTCTGTATATATCTGTAGCAAAATAAACCAGAGATTTATCATATAATTATATCACATTTGTGTCAAATATAGAGTATACTTATGGTTAAATCATAGTCGCACTATACTCGTAGTATAGCTATAGTAATTTCTTACTTACAGTACCTCTATTATGTATTCATGCCTTATATGAGTTATATTTGTTTCTATATATTGAAGGAGATCTCCTTAGGGCCACTGCATGTCCCTAGTGGGCGTGAGGTTTTCCTGTTTCCTGCTCCACTAAACCATCTCAAAGACTCAAGGCGGCTTCATTCACGTCCGGCCTGCGAGATAGGGTACGTACGTGGGGGGCGAGCAGTGGGCGGCCATAGTTATTATTACATGAACAGAAATTAAAACCTCGCGGGGTGGGGCTGCTGCTCGGACAGTAACCTCTAGCCTCGTGGGCTGCCGTCTCCGCCGGGCCCCTGGGAAAGGGCACTGTGGGAATCGGCGTGGGGGGGGGGTATGATGCCTGGGGCTGCGCTTAATCACTTATCCACACATACTCAGCCAGTTCGGAAGCAGCAGGGGTCACGTAGCAACAGAAAAACAATGCAATGATGGGGTAATATTCTGCAGCTCTTCTGTGCCGTAGTCTGATAAGTTTATGTAGCAACATATGGCTTCGGTCTCTTTGTAGTGACGGTAGATTTACAGTCTGAAAACTAGGAACATGCAACCTAACATCCATGACTCCATGACTGCTTCACTAATACCTTGTAAATACTATATACTGTATTCATGGCTCCCCTGGTTCTGTAATTGGTTTCTTTTCAATCATGATTTGGGTGAAAGTTTACTGGAGTTACGCTTGGTGGGTTGGAAGTGAAACTCTTGGTGTTATGTTTATAAATTCATTCATCTATGCACAGGGGTGAAGTTCATGCTGCCTGACTCACGTTGGTTGGAAGGGTCTCCTCAGAAGACGACGTGTCACGCATGTATTTTTTGGTGAAGACCAGTGTCAGACAGAACCAGCATGCAACATCAAAGGATGTGCAGCTTTTGTGTTTGGGAAGCACAAAATGATCCAAATCGTCGGGAAAGAGACCGTCGACATTATGCCACCGAACGTACAGCACGTTGTTCTAGAAGGCAAATGAACACATCTTCCCACCTTCACTTCGAGAAGAAAAGTGACAGACGAAATGTTCAACAAAAGAAACAAGAATTTCAGGTCAGAAGGAAACAGTCACAGAATTCAATAGCCCAAGACAATTGTCTTTTCAAAGATTTTATAAATTCCATATATATGTCTGTGTGCATACACACACACAAACACACACACACACGTATTAAACAAATATATGGGATAAATTACAAAATTCATAACATTGTGAATAGATGTTTTTTTAAAACTTCAGAGCTCTGTGTTTTTTCAGTTGAATTAAATTGTTTTAAAATCATAGATTTAGACTTGTCTACTTCAAATATGGGAAAATATCTCTTGAAATTTCTTATCATCATGGTCTGAATTTGAACTTACAGCATCTATCTATCTGTCTATCTGTCTATCTATCTATCTGTCTATCTATCTATCTATCTATCTATCTATATCTATCTATCTATCTATCTATCTATCTATCTATCTATCTATCTATCT
>JAODLC010000085.1:8796994-8809588 GCA_026781145.1 Hippopotamyrus pictus | reverse complement strand
CATCAAGCTCGTTTGGGGAGAACTTAACTAATAGCTCAGAGTTGTTAAAATCTTATCTAGCTCTGATTTGAAGGAACGCAGGGTTTTAGCTTCCGCTACACTAGCAGGAAGACTATTCCATACTCTAACTGCATGCTGTGTGAAGAAGTGCTTCCTCAAATTTGTTTTAAAATGTTCTCCCGGTAATTTCCAAAAGTGTCAGTTATCACTTACCATACTCATATCATAAGTTGTATTCAGATTTCATTGCTTCTTCAGAGATGCTGATTGTTTGGGGATGGCAGACAAAGAGATACTGGGCTGGTTTTGGTGGTTCAGTCGGCTGGCTTCGCATTCCTCACTCCATGTTGCCGACAGTTGCTTTTTTGAGGTTAATTCAGATGAATTAGGCCACCAACTGACCGTTTGTGGCTTGGGCTGAAGAGATATATATCCACTAGCTTCCCATCACTGTGGTCAGGGTCACTGAGGAGGAACCAGATCGAGGGAGGAACAACCAAGACCTTTATATTTTTCACAGGTACAGAAGTGCTTCATTACACTGGGGTTTTACATCACTAATTTTCGTCCAGGGGAAGGGGTTGTTCAGAAAGGGATATCTCTTGTGTGTGACTGCAAAGAAAATATAGGGTATGTTGTACGGTTTCAGCATTAAAACTATTTACCATTTAATTAAAATATAGATATAACCTATAAGTGACTAACCATTCCCATTTAGATATGTCCATCTTATTTTATGAACCGAAATGTCAGTCAGTCCAGACTCAGACTAGCCTGTAATAACATGGGAAGGATGTGATTGGCACGACTCACAAAGCACAACAGTGCGTGTTCATCTGCATTCTGTCGGCCAGCCAGATCTTCCTGCCAAATACTGCAGTCAACTTCACCCAGGCCTTGGGAAAGGAAGCACTGTCCCTGTCAGCTTTTCTGCTTGATTTAGGAGAATTTTGTGGTGATGAGAGGGTACATCATCTTTTGTGGAAAATTTATAAACATAAAAAATGTTAGCGATGCAGCGACCGTATCGGCCAACTATCAGTATCGGCGGATTCGACAACTATCGGCCATCAGCGGACGATTAAAAATGAGCCGATATCTACCGCTTATAATTCTCTTTAAAATAGTTACCCATGTTGCTTTGCACACTCGCGTACTAAACAGATAGAAAAACGTCTGCGGAATATTTTTAACGTTGGCGAAAACGAAACGCAAATTTGCCAACAAAGCTTTGCTAGAATGGCACAAGGCAGGGCAGTGAAGAGCAT
This sequence comes from Hippopotamyrus pictus, assembly GCA_026781145.1. Classification (NCBI taxonomy): domain Eukaryota; kingdom Metazoa; phylum Chordata; class Actinopteri; order Osteoglossiformes; family Mormyridae; genus Hippopotamyrus; species Hippopotamyrus pictus. Next base: position 8,808,320 of record JAODLC010000085.1, on the reverse strand, counting down.
GAAGAGTTTCTGAGAAACAAATCCGTTCCAGTGCAGATGGCTGTGCCACTGCCAAATTACCCTAATCCGTCAACAGCAAATGAAAATTCAGGTCAGACTGCATGAAACCGAAAGATTTTGCTCGTAAAGCTGCGGAATTTATCGCAATTATTGACCAGCCCTTTGCTGTAGACGACGCTGGCTTTCACCAATAATAACGCATCCGTATGTAACAGAATGCATACCTGCGAGTGTTTACAGGATTCCGCTGAGTTTATTTATATTCGTCGTCTTAGTAGTATTTACTGTATAAACATTACGGTAATACCATGCAGATGTTTTTCTTTTGTTATTAATTTAAGTAACATAAATTGCCATTTGTAATGTGTAATGGTGACTTAAAGCAGTTAAGGTTATAAATATATAAGATGTATACAGTTATAAAATATAGTACTCAGTTTTCGAAATATTCCCTATCGGTATTGCTCAGAAATTTCCATATAGGGACATCAGAAATAAAATCTGATTGCCATTGTAAAATTTTTGTCTATGCAGGCAGTATTTTTCAGGGTTTCACTTAAAGCCTGACCTTGGACTGATCCTCTTCACTTTTTGGTTTGTATATAAAATTATAGCTATATAAAATATAGGCATTTTACAAATATTACACACTGCACATCAGCTTCTTGTAAATTGATTTTAATGCTGAGGGCAACTGATATATACAGAAGGGTGTTAGGGCTACGTAAAAGGAAAGAAAAATGCAACATTTATAGATTAAAGTTGAAATAAACTTTCATGAAACAGTTGAAAGTTAAATGGTAGGAACCTGTCAGTGGCTGTGAAGTATCTGTAAGAAGTGAATTGTCTTAAATGATGACATCATACAGATGCCTGGCATTCAGCTGCTTTCTGTGTTCATTTTAAACAAAATAAAGGCTTCCGGCTGCTAGGACCTGGGTTCCCAGACTTTTTAGCCCACAGCCCCAAAATAACAGTCCCAGACACTCACGACCGCCACTAGGTTTATATTAATGGTCTCCAACCATTATTACAGTGCAAGCTACCCGGTCTCGACACTATATTTTGCCAACTGGGGAAAAACCCTCAGTAGATTTATCTCAATTGACCGGTTGCAGTTATGTTTAAAATGTCATATTTTTGGGTTTATGGAACATGGGATTATTTTCTGCAAATCATCTCGCAGCCCTGTACTTCGGGAACCTCTGTGTTACCAGAAGCTAGCCATATAATTCAGCTTTTACCCCAAAACTTCCTACTTTAATCTCAAAGGTTTACGTTGACTTTAATCTCAAAGCGATTTACTTTAATCTCAAAATGTTTTGTGATTTTTCTCCTTTTACGGGAAATTCAGAAAGGATTTTTTTCCTTGGTTCTCGAAATTAATGTGAAGAAATTAGTTTTATACATGCATATGAACTTTGCCTTATTGACAGAAGGGTGTAAATGATCACAGTACTTAATTTCTGAAAAAACAAGACGTGATCGGTTTGCTTGTGATATTATCAGACAATAGGCCATTCAAACCTCATTTATACACCGGTAGTTCCTCGTGAGAGAGAATGGCGTTTTACAAACAGTATCACATACATAATGCTGAAAGCCTCCAGTGAAAATGCAGAAGTAGACAGGAGGGATTTATTAGTATATTTTGCTGCCAGTCAAGGAATTTCTCTTTAATTACTAACATAGGACTTCTTTATTTAGCTACCCACAAGACACACTGTAGCCAAAACCTGCTTTGTATTAATAGATTTATAATTACTGAGCATGTTGTTATAATCTCTGATTAATATTTATTTCTGTGCCATCGGAAGCAGGGGTCAACACACTGGTGAAATCTGGCAGATATTTTGATCAAAATGCTAATTTTACCACAAACATGGTATTTATAAATGTTTCTTTTCCCTCAGTCAAAACATTTTGCCACGGACAGGTTTGTCTGTGAACGGGCAAGGTTGACGATTCCCGGTCAGAACATAAAAAGCTTTCAAAGACAGAAAATAAAAATAAATCACCTGTCTGAGTAACATCATCTGTGCTTTTCTCAGGGCAGGAGGAAAGGGAAAATGGTTAAATAAATATGTACAAATTGCATACATGCATTAATATTGGGATTTGGTATTTTAAAATAAATAAATGGTCTTTTGAGAGTAAATTCAAATTCACAGTCCCTTTCACGTTATTCAACAATGCATCCTGAAGCTTCCCACAATGCCAAAAGAGGGAAGAAATTTGTCGCTATTGTACGATTAAATGGTGACTTTAAGTCGATATAAAAAGTCAAATCACCAGATATAAATAGGTCTGGAATCCTGAGGTTTGTCTTGAAATATTAAGCTATCTTGCACTCGATTTGATATTTTGCCAGGATTTTCAATTTTGTTAATACTAATTATGCAAAAATTATGTACAAACAAGGAAAGTGACAGATGAATACACATTTTAGAATCAGAATCAGAATCGGGTTTATTGCCAAGTACGTTCACACATACAAGGAATTTGCTTTGGTAGTTGGTGCCAGAGATGAGGAGGTAGATATATAAGTATATAAATATATGTGTACATGGGGTATGTTCAGGTACTAATATACATATAAATAGTTAGTGTGTGTGGAATATAATACAGCAGTGGAATATATACATATGTAAGACAGTGCATACTTGTGCTAGGATGGGGAAATGGGATTTGAGTGAGTGTTCCTGGCTATATTGATAAGGCGGGCCGCGGTGGGGAAATGGGATTTGAGTGAGTGTTCCTGGCCTTATTGATGAGGTGGGCCGCGGTGGAGAAGAAACTGTTCCTGTGCTGTGATGTTTTGATCCCAATGGACCGCAACCTTCTGCCAGAGGGGAGAGTCCGAAGGAGTTTGTGACCAGGGTGAGAGGAGTCGGCCATAATCCTTCCTGCTCTTTTCAGAGCCCTGGACTCGTACAGGTCCTGTAGAGGTGGAAGGTTGCAGCAGATTGTCTTCTCAACAGAGTGGATGATGCGCTGTAGTCTGCTCTTGTCCTTAGCAGTGGCAGCAAGGTACCAGACAGTGATGGAGGTGGTGAGAGCATGGAAGGCATAAAACTCAAACATTGAAGAAGTATCTAGTATCAAAAAGTATTGAGTATCACCAGCTTCTTAACTGCTCTTCGATGGCTCCATCTTACTGTTGGTGGAGGAGATTATTACTCGTAGAAAAAAATCGGAAACCAAGTGTAATCAAGTTTAATGTACCATATGTGAAAAATAAAAATATGATTGGGTTACACCCGACACATCAAAATCACAGCTGTTTATATTCAGTTTTGCATTTGAAGGCGTCCTTATCAGAATGTGTGGCTTACAGATTTACTCCAACTCTGTCCAACGATTAATCGTTAAAAAAGAGTGAGGGCACTTGTTTCCACTGTGATTGGTGGATTTTAAATTGTCAGTAGCTACAAGTCATGGTAGGTGGGCTCGGAACTGAATTCATTGTCAACGATGCCAGAAGGAGGGATGGACTAAAATAAGACGTGAGATATGTCGCTAACTTCCTGGAGAATTTTGAAAAAAGCAAGGAGATCACATCTGTGCTCCCGGCACCCAGTGTTATGCTGAGAATATATAGAGGCTGGATATCTACACATGTTAAAGGGGCTCATAGATCCCAGAAACAGCTCCCTCTGACACACAGGAGCTATGAGACAGCAGTGAGTCCTGTTCAGGGAGCCCAGCTGTGGGAACCGTCGCCCGGCTTCCTAAGGCCTCCTCCATGCCTGCGCATCTACATTTACGGGATTTTCAGCTTATACTTTGCTGTTCAGTGAGAGAATTCAGTAGAGTAGCGAGGGTAAGATTCACTGACTCGCATCGGTGCACCGGCATGAAAGTTGACGACGCGACTGCCCTGATTTACAAAGTGTGCGCCACGTACAGTTTGGGATGAACACAGGATGCGTCGTTAGCCTTTGCGTCGGTAATCATATGAATAAATTATTATTAGCAGAGGTCCTATTCCTGTATTACTTAGAAATGTGACCAATAATTTTCCACCAGTAATTTTATATTTAGATTGATTCCCCCTCTCTAAACTGTTTCTGTATTTGTGCCGTATAGAATCACATCGCATCTTATCGTGTTACGTTGTATCGTGTCGAATCGCACTGAATCGCCACAGGGGTGAATCGTTTTGAATCGCATTAGCAGTTTCTTCATATGTATCTTTAGTGTATCTGATTGTTGGTGATGCACCTAGCATCACCTGAATGGAGATGTGTATAGCATCACCTGAATGGAGATGTGTATAGCATCAGCCTGAATGGAGATGTGTATAGCATCACCTGAATGGAGATGTGTATAGCATCAGCCTGAAAGGAGATGTGTATAGCATCAGCCTGAAAGGAGATGGAGATCCATCCATCCATCTTCCAAACCGCTCTATCCTTATTGGGTCGCGGGGGGTCCGGAGCCTATCCCTGAAGCAACGGGCACGAGGCAGGGAACAACCCTGGATGGGGGGCCAGCCCATCACAGGGCACACTCACACACCATTCACTCACACATGCACACCTACGGGCAATTTAATGACTCCAATTAGCCTCAGCTTGTCTTTGGACTGTGGGGGGAAACCGGAGTACCCGGAGGAAACCCCACGACGACACGGGGAGAACATGCAAACTCCACACACATGACCCAGGCAGAGACTCGAGCCCGGGTCCCAGAGGTGTGAGGCAACAGTGCTAACCACTGCACCACCGTGCCGCCCCGCACTGGCCCATAATTACATTATTAAACAGATACAATAGAGTGTTCATTTAGAAGTGCTTTAGGGAATAATTGATATCCGACTTGTATACTTATGCTGTCCTTTTATTGCCTGAGCAAATAGAAATATACTGATACTGTATAGCATCCATGTAATATTATTTTTTCTTGTACCCTTTCTAAAATATCAACAGCAGCTGCAATATTGACTTGCTGAATATCACTGTCTGTCAGAGTATAACCAAACCAACACATTATTTATAATTCAAGCAACTTTCTCTGTGTTTTTCCAGACCTATGCATGTCTAAGTTCATGGCGATTGGACAGCCCGTAGACCAGATCCCAGCTGTTTTTCTACACTGTTTGTGAGCTGGTATATTCTGTTGTAATGTCTTTATACCTTAGTCTGAGTTTCCTGAAGCAGCCATGTTTGTAATGGCAGTACATAAAAATAATTAAGTAAATTGGGTTGAATACTGGGATAAAACTTCAGAGTGCATTGTCACATAATCAAGATGCTAGACACTCAGCCCACTGAGAATTTGTGATGAAAATAGTTAAACGATGCTTTATTTGCTATTTGTATACGTATGAGTCGAGGTACACTGGAATGCTTCTTTTCACATGTCCTATCATGTTCTCACGTGTAACATACATACACATGGAGGTGAGAGCAAAGCCATTGTTCTCATCAGTCTGTCTGTCCTAGAATTTGAACGGGCCACTTTCTGATCATGGGCACAGAATTCCCCCTCCCCCCCAATCTGCTGAGTGTCTGTCTTGATGAATGATGCCTGCCTTCAGGAGAATGTACTCCTGCCCTCTTTGTCTCCCTCATTCAGATGGCTACACCACAGACGACATTGAGTTCTACTGGCAGGGAGGCAGCTCCGTCACTGGAGTGGACAGCATCGAGCTGCCTCAGTTTTCCATCATCGACTACAGGACCCTCTCCAAGAAAGTCGTCTTTGCAACAGGTAGCTGTCCTGGGGCCTCATGTATAAACAGTGCGTACGCACGTTTCTGCTCGGTTTTGTAAACGGACGGCACCCAGTGGCAAGTCATTGCTACTGTGGTTTCCCTTTTTAAACTCACAATCATGGCGCTGACTTTATCAAATACATGACATTAATTGTATGTTGTTTATAAATGTACGGCACCCGATTTGAATCAATTTGTAACAATAAAACGGTGCAGAAAATGACCGAACTATTACAACTACCATGGCAACTCTTGCATTATTGGAAGACATAGCTTATGGAAGAACTAGAAGAGAGCACGTATTCAGGGATCATATACTGATTTCCTGGCCCATGATGATGACTGGCTTCTAAGTCGATTCAGATTTCCAAGAGCAATCCTTTTGGAGCTGTGTGCTAAACTGGGGCCAGCATTACAAAGGCAGACGATGAGGAATTGCGCTATAGGCTACCTGTTCCTTTACAAGTTCTGTCCACTCTCGGGTTCTTAGCCACAGGTGCTTTTCAACGAGAACTTGCGGACCGGTTGGGTATTTCTCAGTCAACACTGAGTCACGCCATGCCAGCTGTATGGGACGACCTAATCCGCTTGTCACCCAGATATATAAAATTTCCTTACACTGTGGTTGAACAGGCAAACATTAAACTGCAATTTGCAGCGATGTCCGGTATTCCCAATGTAATCAGGGCCATTGACTGCACACATATTGCTATAAAGGCACCTTCAGAGAACGAATTTGCTTATGTAAATAGAAAGCACTTTCGCTCTATTAATGTACAAATTATGTGCGATTCGAACATGCGTCTCATTAATACATGGGCGTCGCCGCCATTAAATTTGAGGGGGACATGTCCCCCTCACATTTCATAATTATTCGTTTGGATCCCCCCACATTTAACATAAAATATTTGTTTTATGCCAGTATGCCCCCACCCCCACATTCAAATTGCTTCTGACGCCCCTGCATTAATGTTGTGGCTAGATGGCCTGGCTCAACCTACGATTCCTTCATTCGCAGAAACAGTAGTGTTGGAATCAAACCTGAAAATGACGTGGTACATAATGGCTGGCTGCTGGGTGAGAAAATTCTTCCCATTTTATAATTTGGCCCGATATTGTAAGCTTTGTTAGATTTAACCATTTGAAAACTCCTTAGGGGACAGTGGGTACCCACTGAAGTCGTGGCTTCTCACGCCGCTCGCAAACCCACAGAATGAACAGGAGCGGCGTTATAATGCTGCCCCCCATTCTCAGGCTCGGGCGGTGGTGGAGCGCACTGTAGGGCAGTTTTAATGCTTTTGGCGCTGCCTGGACAAGACTGGTGTGGTGCTGCTATACATGCAGTCCGCAAAAAGTATGTCGCATTGTACACACATGTAGCGTGTTGCATAATCTGGCACAAAATCGTGGCTTGCCGGTATCTGAAGAGCTTAGGCAAGATGAACCTGACCCTGAGCCACCAAATCTTCCGCCAAATGGAACAGCGTTACAACATCAATATCACACAGCGTATCATTTAGATGTTTTAATTCATTGGCAACATCTCACAGCATTCGCGATTTCTTTTGGTGACTGCAGCACAGCTTCAGTCAGCACACGGCCAGATGGTCGCCCCCCGGTTTCTGAGGTACGGGAATGTGTGCAGCCAGCACCCAAAGATGTGCTCGGCATAGCAGCACCATCACCGCCTGTGTCGTCCTCCGCACTGGGGGCGCCTCTTGTACTATTGTCTGTAAGAATAAACAGAATAAACAAACGTAACACCGCATCTACGTCCTACTTGTTATTCATAAACACTCAAGTAATTCAAACAAGTATGGTACGAGAAAAACTCACCCGAGCTGACATCGGCGTCCCCCTCACCCAATAAAAATGTGTCCCCAATCATCGCAGCAACTAGTTGCTCAAAGGCTGTGAGACCGGGAATTCCGCTACCTCCACCTGTGGTGTTATGACTCTTACGGTGAGCGGCCGCTCGTTTTTTCACGTCGATTTTAATGTCCGACCACTTCTTTTTAATTTCGACCACCGTGCAAATTTTGGAACCAACACTTTTAACTTACTCCACCACGCTGTGCCACTCTGTCAACTTTCATCTATTGCTGATGCCACTGCTTAAACCACCAAATAATATCACTTTTCTATTCTTGATTTCTGTTAACATGACCTCCACTCCTCGCTGAAATACTTCTTTTTCCCACGTGGTTTATCCATTGTTGTTTAAGAAAAGTGGGTATTTATACAGATTTACATATGCAAATATACATAATTATGGGTGGGTTGGGGGATGGCTGTGGGCTCATTCACATACATAAAATTTCACGCTCATTGGGATTTATAAAGCGAATGTGCGTAGATCTGTGCTTACGCACAATTTTATGCATCTGGATTTTTCTTGCTTACGCACATTCCTAGTTTTGTCCGTATGCCATGTTTTAGTGTGAATTCTATGCAGATTCCTGCAGGAAGTATGTTGGTGACTTCTGTACATGATAATACATTGTTTTTATTTAGTCATGCTAAATGAAGCTGCTTCTTACTAGAGAAAGCAAATTTGTGTAGCTGAAATCTATGGTTTGTCTGAGTCTATAACCATCCATTCAAGAGTGGGATAGTACATTTCGCCTTAGCTAAAAGGCTGAGAATCAATTCCCTTCCCTAAAAAAGTATATGTTAAATTCTACATAGGGCACATTGACCTTCTTCTATTTGGTCATCTTAAGGAGCTTTCATGGTTTTTATTGTGGCCAACTATGCTATTATACCCCAGGTTGAGGTCAGGAGGCCATAAACATGTACGCAGGGGACCGAAATGCTCTATTAGCAGGAGGAGTCACACAAGTTTAGGCCAATGCAAGAAAATCGTCTTTTTTTCAGTCAATACTGGTACATTGCAGAACATCATGCAACTGAGGGGACATGGACAATACCAAAGAAAATAAACAGACAAATCAAGGACCTGTATCACAAAGCTGGTTCAACGATTTCAGACTTCAGAGAGAAGTTTGAGTAAACCAAACAAATGCAATCTGAGATAAACAGTATCACAATGCTGACGATCAGCTATCAGTGTCAAGCCAGGTTTTCTTACTGAAACCAAAATTACTCCCCATGCTTGTGCACATAATAGCGTGCCATGAGCCATGATCAGCCAATCACATAAGCGTGGATTGCAGCAGGGCTGTAGAGAGTTACCGTGGTGACTTATTCTTCTAAAAAGAGAACCAGCCTTGTAATATCGAAAAAAGAGGTACTTATCCTCAAAGTTTCTGGCTAAGCATGGAATCTGGTTTAAAGTTCCTTACTATCAGAACAAAAAAAAGAAAACTACCATCCTCCTACCGATCATTGGCACCCACTAGCTTTCCTAGTGTTGTTTAGCAGAATAATGCTGCATGAATATGTAGGTGAGCATATCTTAGCTACCCCACCCCTTTCCCAGTGGATATATTTAAGGTGAAAGGAGTTTAATTTAGACACTGAGAATAATGAACTCTACAAAAAAGCAAGGTAAAACAAGGCCTTCTCAGGCCTCAGAAAAGCAAACAGGCCGTTTGGTTGAGCAGCATTGAATGGCAGAAATGCTAACCAATGACGCGACCTAAATCAAGAGGAAAAATAGAAAACCAAAATGCATACATACATACAACAAGCAGTTATGCTGTTCAGGTTTGTGTAAAACACCTTTGTCAGATTATAGGCCCATGGGCCACATCCAGCCGGCAGCACAATTGTTTAAGGCCCAGAAAACAAATTGATATTCTGTTAAAAACAGAAGTATAGGGGTGTAACAATACACAAAATTCATGGCTCGATATAGAACTCAGTTTTGGCTTCATGATTTGGTACAATTCAGCTAAGAAAACTAAATTTGTTTTGGAATTGTTTATTACTAAAACTCCAGACACATTTGCCACTCGTTTGCACATTGTAAAAGTAAATATGTGAAACAAATACAAATTTAAGAATAATACTGCATGATAACAATAATAACAAACTAAATCCCATGTTCTCTACTACAGAGTATGGTCACAATTCTATAAGCAATAAATAAATGTTAATGTTCCCCAGGTTGGGTTGTAACGTTAAATGGCTGCTCATCTGGGATCTCTTTTTGTTTTAATTTGTTGGAAAGGTTTAGGAAAGGTTTTTTTGGTGTCGTTGGTGTGGCTGCATTGCTTTGTTATAGTTAAGTAGTGTGATGTGGCTAGTGAGGATGTGCAGATGTTTACTGATACTCCAGCAGAGGAAAAGTTAGATTGTCTTTAAAAAGATGGCTTGTTGTTGATAGCAGAGAACTTCAATGTGAAGGGCTTAAGATCTTTGACCAAGAAGGAGACAAAGGCTTCAGTAGTAGCATGTTTAGTAGAGACCGGTGTACTTGCTTTGGAGGTGGTACAGTATCAGTAGAGGGTGGGAAAGAATCAGAGGTTCACGGTGCTCGAAGAAGTCTAGGAGACAAACACTGTAGGGCACCATCAGTCTTATCTGTGGAGGAGTCTGCAAGTAAGACCAGGATGTCAGTGTTGCAGTATACGTAAAAGAAAACTTGCAGGCAAGGGAGCTCACTGATAAAAATAGAGCTACAGAACTTACAGTATATGGGGAAAACTAGATGCTCAAAACTCAAATGGTGTAATTGTTGGTGTTTGCTATAAAGCACCTAATGTAGCTGCAGAGGAAAGCAGAATGTTATACAGCCATATGAGTAATAAAAATGATGTGGTATTTATGGGTGATTTTAATTTATCTTGGATACAGTAGGACACCGATTCTGGCTCTTCTGTAAATTAACTGGAGATGGTGTTACTGGTACGATATTGTTTTGTTAAAACGTCTACCATGGGAGAAGCCATTCTTAATCTTGTTTTCTCTTATAACCAAGATAGGATTGGAAAATAAGAGGTTTTAGAACCACTGGACAGTAGTGATCATATCATGGTAAAATTTGGGGTTAATTTTAGTGTCTGAAGCACAAAGTCCAAAACAAAAATATACAGTGTTAGGAAGGCTAACTTTAATGGTATGAGTTAAATAGCAAAACGGTTGAAAAAGCATGGGAATTTTTTTAAAGTGCATAATTGCAAGTGCAAGAGGACTTCATACTGTACCTGTTTCTAAATCTAGGAGACTGCAACCAAGGTGGTTTACTAAATTAAGAATAAAGTCAGGAGGAAAAGGGCTCTCTTCCACAAATGAAAAACTAATAATGTCGGAATAAAGCAAGAGTATATAAGTCTACATGTTGAGTTAAAAATAACATTAGATGAATATGGAAAGGAAGATTGTACTGGAGGCTAAAGATGACAAAAGTTTCTTCCAATAACGTTCAACCTTTTAACTCTACATGAGCTCTAAGCTGAAATCACTAATCTGCAGGATAGTAAGGGTCTTTTAATTGAAAATGAAAGTGATATAGTAAATGAGTTTGATTGTTTTGCATGGATATCCACTGTAGAGGACACAAGTAACATAACTCTTATTACTAATCCGGCCCTATCTATGAAAACAAATTGATATTCTGTTAAGATCTAAGAACATAAGAACATAAGAAATTTACAAACGAGAGGAGGCCATTCGGCCCATCAAGCTCGTTTGGGGAGAACT
>JAODLC010000085.1:8757446-8786074 GCA_026781145.1 Hippopotamyrus pictus | reverse complement strand
GTGGCTACCGTTACCCCACTATGCCGCGTCCTCCTCTCCCGTTACCGCCTGTGGCTACCGTTACCCCACACGGCCGCTTCCTCTTCTCCCGTTACGGCCTGTGGCTACCGTTACCCCACTATGCCGCGTCCTCCTCTCCCGTTACCGCCTGTGGCTACCGTTACCCCACACGGCCGCGTCTTCATCTCAAAGATCAGTTTCAGTCCCAGGAAGCAACCCTCTACTTCCTGTCTGCACCGCGGCATTCACCTTGTTCGCTTTCCCTCCTCTTCCTCTCCCATTTTTCCGGTTGGCTTCCTGGGTGTCAAGTGAGAATGAGAGACACACAATCCACTCACTGATGTTTCACACACTACAGAACGTTATTACTCAGCCAATACGAAACACACCCTGCCAGGTATTCCTATATAAATAACAACTCTGTGCTCTTTGACTGAGGACATTGTACACCTATCACAGAATAAGATCCGGGCTGCTCACCGAGTGTTATGAATTATGCATAGTGTCCACTGTGAATTTGAGGAATCGAGTGGAGAGGAAAGTTTCACTTCCCTCTTTTACATTCCTTTTTCTTTTCAATCGGTAGTCAGTATGATTCGACGCGAATCAAGTGCACTTATTCTGACATGTCATAAGACGGCATTTAGAACCAGTCAATGTACCATTCACACACACGCTCACACACACACACATACACTCACACACGTCTTAAAACTTTCCAGTGTGGTTTCTGCACTATGCGTTTCTCGTAGGAATGCCTTCCCTCCAGAGCCCCAGGGAACAACTGAAAAGCTTTCCTTACTTGCGACATAGAATATTAACATTATCAACCTCACTTAAACAGGCCGAAGGGGGGATTTTTTGCCATATTTTTCTGGCCTGACATGCAAAAATAATAATAATAAAAATGATTAACTGGAATTATAAAATGTAGTTACATAAGGGAAAGACGTGAAACACATTATTATAAGTAACTATGGGCTATTATAGTCAATAGCTGAAGATAACTCAAAACGATAATATCTTCAAGAAGGATTTCCATGGAGTAATACTGACACCTTCTCCCTGTCCGTGCACATAAAGCTGGTTCTATGATGTTTATTGAAATCGTAACCATAGCTACTATGCTTGGGTGTAGGAAGAACATGGCAAACACTTTCACATAGTCAACTCTTTGAAAGAGAGTATTCCATTTTCCAAGGTTATTTCAGTGCTATTGTTGATCACATGAGTAATCTTTAACCTGGTGTATTCACAATAGATTGTTTAATAATAAACCGAGATATGAAACGTACCATCTAAATCCAGCAAACCATGTACAATGGGCTGAAGTATTACAGTAATAATTACACACCTGTAATATTTTAAGAATAGACATTTAGTAGGAATTTTAACCATGTTATCTCATTCATGCTATGTGGTTTTATTTTAACCTGATATACGACAAATATGTCACTTTAAATGTTGTTTTCATTACCAGAACCATCCTTTTTTCATATTTCTACTAAATATAAAATCTGCTTATGATTTACCTTTACCGTACCTGTCATTGCCATTTTCAAGAATTGTATAGCAAGCTTTTCTTTCCTAACAAACTCCAACTGATATTCAGGAATTGACTGAATTTAGGTTTGTCCCGTTGCCCAGAACTGAATTTAAAAGTAATTTTCAATGTCAGGATCATTTTATGTTCGGGAAAACAAATAGTTATTAGCGTTGAATAGCATTCACTCGACTGGCAGCGTCCCAGTTCACCGCGGGCTTTGCAAAGGTCCGTCTTCGGGACCCAGCAGGGCGCTTGTGGCAGAGGTGCACATGGCCAACATCCTCTCTGGCATATAAAAAAATAAATATTCCAGGAATCTGTTGTTTTGATAAGATAATTGTTAAGATCCAAACTGCTGGTAGTGAAAGTAGCTGGCTTTGGTCCCAGACTTTTTATTTATTTATTTTTTCTCTTTTTTGCATTGATGTCTGATCATTGTTTACAGTGTGGCGGAGTATGTATAGCATAAATAGTATATATGTAAGTATACTTCATTTTGTATGTTACGTGGCAGGAGAAGTGCCAGAGCTCTCAAGGTAGAGAGCAAACTGAGTAGAGGAGAGGCGTGCCGTTATCTCTGCGGGGGCCCCCGGCGGGTCCAGTGCAATGCCACGCCGGACGCCTTTGATGCGGCTCTCGTCCGGAGTCTTTACAGATAGTTGCTCCGTGTTCCGGCTGATTCGAACAGCTTCAGACACTGAGAAAGGCGTAATAAACCTGCCAGATCTGAGCTGAGGTCTGGGGGACGGCGTCTGAGCGTGTGAAAGCAGCATAACCGTAACTGCACTGGAGTTCTCTTTTACAGTGTTCCAGGCTCCCTGGGTGCTGCTATAGGGCAAGCTCTGCAGTGTCGTGTTGATCTTGGATTCTGCGTCTATTTCTCTTTACTGTGGAGTGAAGGCTTCAGTGGTTTTTACGACACATTCGACTGACGTTTCAATCCTAAACCGCATTCCTCCGTTCAAATGTCAAACTCCTGCAAATTTCCCGATGAGTCGCAGTATGTCGACTGTACAGTATTTCCCGATTTTGGCCTTTTTCTGTTTTCAGAGCAAGTTCAAAGCAACTTCAAAGCATGATGGGAATCAAATGGGACGAAGCCTTGACACCGCCACAAGAAAGAAGTTGTACTTTTAAGAGTTTTATTATACCATGTGTTGGGCTGTAGTGATTCAATTAGTACACATGCAATAAAGCCACAGGTGTCGAGTCCAACAATTACAGCCACCCCATCAGGTCCCGCAGCACAGCCCAGCCTGCTGAGTTCGCAGGCTGTTTTTAATTTGATTTGATGCAGTTCTGAAACCGGAATCCAGTGAAGTAACACACACAGAACTCACAGAACTGTGTCTGATTGCCCACTCTGATTATGCAAAGCATGTGCCTTGCTTAAGCTAAACGGCTCACAAGCACTGCAGGCAATGCTATCTCATAGTATTTACGTGAAACACGAGCACCAAGTTTCATTCACTGTGATGCCAACAATATCAATACAGTATACATGAAGCTGTGCCAAATTTCCACAGGCAGCCATTGCAACTTTAATTACACTGCACGTGCAGCTCTTGAGGTGGAGGAAGTACTTCCAGAGTATTAATATGGGACATTTCTCTCCAGTACCACTGTAATTCTGATAATGATGGTCAACATCTTGGGACTTGTTTCAATGTTCTCAGCTAAAACATACAGGTGTCATGAAGACGATTGCTGTGTTTTGTGTCATGTCTAATGTCTTCCTTTAATGAAACATATTCGCAATCCCTTAGTCAAGGGATGAACTACATTACACTAGACTTTAACTTACTTACTTTAACAAAAGTGAACTAAACCGTGCATAGGTCAAATAGGATTAGACAATCGATAGATGGATGGATGGATGGATGGAAGTCAATTATAGCACAAACAGATGAAGGACCTCATTCAAGGTTAACTGAGGATGGATAAAAACAGATTGTATAGTATTTTTCATACAAAATACCCAAAAAATGATGAATGTGAGGCGTAGATTGTAAAGCGCTTTGGTACTCATAAGAGTAGAAAAAAGCTCTATATAAATGCAGTCCATTTACCATTTACCAAAAAGCCATAAAGTACCTTAAAACTATACATTTCATCTTAATGTCTCAATGAACACATTGTTAAAACAATATAAATGTAAAAACTATAAAAGGCAAATTAATTACTTTACAAATGATCATTGTCAATAATAATACGGATAATGATGGAAACACTTTTTTCACAGTCCACCTGCAGAGGGTATCCAGGGTTTTGTAACATTTCAGCAACTTCTTCGTCAACTATTCAACTATTAATATAACATCGGTTGAGTGAACAGTCAAATTCAATCAAATTATTCAGAGAATATGTTCATGAATCGTTACATATACTCTATATACTGTGATATCGTTATGTATCGTTACATATACTCTATATACTCTGAAATCGTTACATTTACTCCTTAATACTGTGATATCGTTACATATACTCCATATACTGTGATATCGTTACATATACTCTATATACTGTGATATCGTTACATATACTCTATATACTGTGATATCGTTATGTATCGTTACATATACTCTATATACTCTGATATTGTTACATTTACTCCTTAATACTGTGATATCGTTACATATACTCTATATACTGTGATATCGTTACATACACTCCATATACTGTGATATCGTTACATATACTCTATATACTGTGATATCGTTACATATACTCTATATACTGTGTATTCATCTACATCTATAAACATCTACAGACACAGCGAAGCAGCTGAATTGTTGAATCTTAGCCATGTTGAGGAAAATGCTACAAATCCTCTGTAGGCGCACTATGCAAATAAAGTGTTACAATAATAATAATAATAATGTCCGATTTTGTCCATGTACACAACAAGGTCCACCTCACAGTCCACGGGCAGTAAAAGACCACCAGAGGACCTTATCATCCATGGAAGCTCTGGGGTTTGGCCCCTCGTCAACCTACTGTCCGCAAAGTCATTTTAGCGGAGAAGAGTGCCCTTTTTATACATGCTATATTAAGGTTTGTGAGAAAATGAAAGAGGTAATTGTTCACATTCCGACAGTTTCAATATGTAAACTCTGTAACTATCAGCCACGGACAGCCCAGATGTTAACAATTTATGCGGCAGATAATAATCAAGCTAAATGCCAAAAAGCGTTCTGCTGAGGAGCGTGAGCCTGCACTGCATGTTGCCGGGGATGCAGGAGTCCTCAAACACCACTACAAACCCCACTACATTCACTTTAAATGACCCTGGGGTGGGAAAAATGAGACATCCTTAAGTGAGCGGAGCTTGTGTTCCAAAAGCACATTAAAGTTGGCTTGAGCATAATTATTAACATATAAAAGTTAATGTTCTGTTCTTCCATGAACATACACACTATGTAATCTGTTGCTGCTGTGTTTATATATATATATCTCACACACAATATTAGATAAGATTTAGCTTGACTGTCATTGTATAAATACTCAGACAACATGTCTGAGAAGTGTAAAATAATGAAAAAGTGCATTATACGTATACGTGTGTGTGTGTGTGTGTGTGTGTGGTTGGAATTGTGCCAGTAATTCATTATTCTTTCAGTTCACAAATAGGAAGGACTTTTAAATAAAAGGGAGATGAAAGCATGCAGGACATGCAGAAGTCGTATTTAATTGTGGTGACTGAAGAGCTACTGATGTTCTTGTGGAACATTTAGTGTTAGATAAGGACTGGCAGTAGACAATGGTGCCTGCAGTGACTGAACAGTGACCCTCCATGGTTCGGCGGGGGGGGGGGGGACTTCTCTTCAGCATGACTCCCTTTTTTAGGAGGTCATGGAGACATGGAGATTTTCCTCGGTGTAATGGCAGAGATCTTACTTGTTGCGGGGGGGGTGTAACCTGAGAGGAGCACATGTGCTGGGGACAAAGCGGGGTGACCCCCCCCCCCAATAGGATAAGGGAGTCTCTCTGCCTAGTCAAGGTAAAGAGCTTGTGAAACCTGACTCCTTTAAAGGGGGTGAGGGACAGCTGAGTAAGAGCTGGGTGTTGGTGACATCGAGATACCGCCTCACATTCCAGCTCTCGCTGGCAATCCATGACGTGAGGAAACTTGGCAGTTGTGGTCCGTGAAGAGTCTTCACTGCTGCGGTGACCATTGTTCCCGCTTAATCCAGCTTCTGCTGCTAATCGCCGCGGAAAAAAGCAGAGTTGCTTCCGGGGTGTCACTGATGAATGGGGGCGTCTCATGGAATCGAGGCCGAGTCCAGGCATTAGAACACCCCCGACAAGAAAGAGCTTGGTAGCATCTGGACGAAACCATGCATCTGACTGTTCCCGCTCTGACAGGTAGAGTGAGAAATATATCACTCCAAGAGTTACCCGGAATGACGCTGAAATAACCAGAGGAGGAAAAAAAAAAAATATATATATATATATATATAAAAAAATAAAAACAGCCTTGTTGCTACTTACAAAACATATTGAAAAGTCACTGAATGTTTTAAATAAAGGTTGCTCTTCTTACAAAATCTGGCAAAAAAAAAAATATCTGTTTCCTTAGAATAAGTCTACACTGCATAAAATGTGGAGTGAGAGAAATCGCATTGTGTTCCCACCTCCTGCCCCTACACAGCTGCACTCCTCTGGGCAAGAGATTCATTCATCAGATACCACTGGGAAATATATTAAATCAATGCCATACACTCAGACCTGGAAACACATAGCCTTTATTCCTATCCTTCATCTGCATAGCTAACCTCTGCAAGAATGCGGCCGGCTGGAAACTTCAATGCGGAGCAAAAAAAAGACTAAAAAATACTACATTAAAAATACATTATTAACGAGGTCCCATGGCTGCAGGTAGCAAGAAATACACATTTATCCGAGTGAAAAAGTAGAACACTTTACATTCGTTAAACAAAATTATTACTGGCATCGAAAAATAAACTGATATAGATGATGAATAATTAATGACCAGATATGACGTCATTGATGTTTTCTTCCTGGATAGTGATTGTGCGTTCATCAATGATGATTGTGAAGACTTAGAGTCCCCCCCCGTCCCCCCAGGACTGTAATACACAAGCCACAGGAAGGGTTAAATCTGAAGCGGAGCAGAATGGCTGGAGCCTGTGCTCTGAATTTTACGGCACACACCTGATGTTTGGGCTCTGTGGATCATGTGTCCTTAAAGGGCCCCCAGAGGCCTCTGGGTAGGTTGTCAAGTGGTGCACATTTGGCCCCAGATGACTGCACCCCCCCCCATTCCCATCCTGGCCAAACCGAATGCACCGGCTACCCCTCCCTCACCGCACACTCAGTGTCTCCTTCTTATTTTTCTGAACCGTATAAAATAGGAGATATTAAGTAACCTTTTATAACATTTTCGCGCAGATGAACTGTGACCCGACTGTCTGCTACTGAATTCCACCGTCCTTCTGCCACAGAGTGACAGTCATTTTTAAGTAGCCAATAAAAACAGTTGTAAGATGTCATCAGGTGAAACCGAACTCCCCGATATCCCTGCGTTTGCAATCCCCACTGCTATAGGCCACCAGAGAATGTGACGGTAGAATAAAACTGTTGTTGTTTCAGCCTCTCTTGCAAGGAAATGCCTGGAAGTTTTTATGACCTGGCTTAACTAAGGAACCATCTCGGGGCAAAATGAAATACATATTTCTCTTATTTGACACAGAGTCAGAAGCAGAATCACGTGTTGCGGTTCTGGACGCGTGTATCGGAAACGTCAGCGCTTTGGAGACATTGTGTCGTTTGCACAAACAGCTCGGACGGGGAGCTGCTTCCGATGTCTTGCATTCCATGCGGATCCGAAGCCGCACCTGCGTCGCATAAACCTGTAACAAACTACCGCGGCAGTTGGTTACATCCTAATAACCATCACGTGGGGGCGGCTGGAAAAGAAAGGCTACTGTACAGAGCTGTAATCGGATCCAGCTGCGCTGGGGATATGGGGCAGGTCTGGAGAGCGTGTTACTGGAAGATTTGCACCAGAGAAAAGCTGGCAGACACGTTATAAATTCAGCTCGTTGGGTCTGATTTCATTTGCAAGAGGCCAAAACGAGCAAATTACCTTTTGATTAGTGAAAAATCCCGCTCGGACGGAGTGCACGCATTTTGGGGTCGGGGCAGTCTGCCCGCGGGCCATTTGACGAGCTGGGAAATATCTCGGCGGTCCGGGGGCCCGTCGAGCGCCTGCTCCCAGATGAGCAGCACTTTCCAGAATGTTCACACATCCTCAAACGCAGCACATTTCATAATTAGAAAAAAAAAAACAAGCCCGACTTGCAGCTTCAACCTTATTGTTTTATTATTTCAGAGATAAACTGGGGTGGGGGGGGGTTGCCATAGTTACCGAGAGAGGGGGGGCCAGGCAAAGGTGTGTCCCGAATCACTCTAGGGAACGTGGCAGCCGCGATCGACGATCCTCATTCGCTGATCTAGATTGTAATGAGCATCTAAAGTGTTACATAGTGAAGAGAACATGACTTAAAAAAACACAGGAATTGAAGGTGTAAATAAATGATTTATAGAGATATAACTGTTCCACGAGGAATTGTGTCTGTTTCTGCTCAAACAATTATAGTATTCAATGAAACACCGATGTCTATTTTTCCTCAGTAACACCAACAGACATAAAGCCATGTTTTTTTTTAAAAAAGTCTACCTGTCCAAGCAGTCATAGTAAGCAGTAGATCATGTTTATTAAGGCTCTTAAACTGCGATGTAAGGGCTAATGCACAGGAACTGTCAGAACGGTTTTGCATGGCTGAGTGTGTAAGCACTGGATGGAACCTGACATGGTGGATTTGTGGGGGTGGGTGGGGGGCAGGAAGGGGTTAAACGTAGCGGCCGCCCCCAGCAGAGCATTCTGGGACCTTCCTGCTGGAAGTTTCCCCTGAGAGGGAGTGTGGAGACGGCGGTATTAATAGCCCGACGCGTCTCCTGCTTTCCCACCGGTCTGGCTGGGGTCCCCAACCTGGGGGGGTGGCAGTAAGAAGCTGAAACAGGGACCCCACACCAAGAGGAAACCATAGGGGCCAAACAGCACTGAGGCCGACACCCCCCCCCCATGGCACTAATGTTCTCTCTCCAGCTTCCACGGGCCGCTACCCCAGAGCTCCCAGCTCACTGTGTGGCCTGGAGACGGTGCGAGGACCCGCACTGTAACTTACAGACAGGGCTGTCCGCTTCCTGCCCGCGGCCACGACGCCGCCTCAGCTCCGAGCGCGGTCACTCGTTCCGGGGGTTTAAATTAGACCGGCCAGCTGCTTTTACACACCCCGTCGCGCGCTTTCCTGGAAACGGGATACATTTAACACCGGGAAAAAAAAAAATGCAGAGTGCGTAGAAAACACATCTCGGCGGGTGTCCTGCTTACACGGTTACGATTCTGTAGTTTGTTGTATAAATTTGTGGTCTGACGAAGAAAATTAGTGTAACCGCGGCAACGACGACTAACTATCCGGCAAGTGATCAGCAGAAAGCTTTCTGAATTTATTCTCAGACGGGAGTCAAGTTTCGGAACCGGTCTACGTAAACTTAGCGATTTATACGGCAAACGTGTGAACACAACTGCGCCTGTTATTGTGGATTTAATTGTACCTCTCATCACAGTCCCAGCTGTGTCTTTTTATCCAGACGCTATTTAGTCGTACCAGGAAAAAAAGAAATTTGTTTTAATCTTAAACAACGAAGATTAAAAAAAAATGCATACAGCATATTGAGGAATAGAGTTTCCCAGATGTAATTAACATCTGACCCAGTACTGGTTCTTTGGTGTGTCCTGCTGCTTGATTAAGTTGTAGCTTAATTACTGTGGGAATAAGTATAAAAGGAAATCTATTTTAAATACACACAAATGCCGGCATAGCCTGTTTTTACACAAGGTTTACTCAGGGGTAATATTAAACGCTCAGAAATAAAATTTTTTTACTGATATTTTTTCATCTTCATGCTCGGTTGCCTTTTGATGTTGTACTGTGTGTGACACCGGCGGTAACAGCTCAGTGAGTATTGCAGCCACGTGCAAACACGCGCCGTCAAAGTCACCGGCTCGCCGCGCAAGGTCATCAAGCAATATGCCGAAGCTCAAATTGCTGCCATGTGTTTCCCAGTCTTCCTTTACGATTGTGACCTCGGCACCGTAAACCACCGTCAGTTACAAGGCTGATCTGAAAGCTCTGAAAGGTGATAATCCGAAATAGGCAGTAAACTGTCAGTCCGACTTCCCCCTGAAATATGTCACCGGCCCGATTTATCAGCATCATCCACTGTAGGTTTTTTTTTTTTTTTTATGGCCAAAGTTAACGGAGGATTACCTGACTTTCAGCTTGTGAACACTGAATACCTACCTACCACCAGATTGTCCTCGGTCGTTACAGAATTCTTCGTCAGACAAAAGACCCAGGTGAATACTGTGATGCTGTTAGCAGAAGCATACTTAGAGAGGAAGTTTATCAATTCACTCTAAAAATGGCTATTATTCTGTTTTCATAGCACTACTCTTCCTCTTAAAAAAAAAAAAAAAAAAACGTTAAATATATCTTGTATATTGTTGTATATGTGATCATGTGTGATTAACTGTAGCTGATTTACAGAGAGAAGCCAATCTTTATTTACTCAAAGATTCAACTTAACTTGGGATGAAAGATTAGACATGTGCGGAAGGGGGGGGGGCACCTCATGTCGGACATTCTTACCACTCACGATTCTTAAAAAGGACACGAGAGCAAAGAGGCACAGCCTTGAGAAACTGTTCAAATAAAGAGCTCGACTCTCCCGGGGGAGGATGATAGGCACTTATTTATTGTTGTTAATATTTAATGGCATTGAATGTTGAATCCAATGCCAGTGCACCTGTCAGTAGAGCCCAGCGGCTGAGCACCATGGATGCTCTAGGTATTTCCTCCTGGCCGAGCGACTGAGTCAGGCCAGGGGTGTTCGGGAGGGAGTCGGCCTGGTTCTGGGGGGCCCGGCAGTGCGGGGACTTGCGGGGCGAGCAGGGGTCAGGGCGCGAAGCCTCACAGGCTTAAGTGCGCAGCCATCAGAGCTGTTGCTGCTGGCAGGGCAGGAGTTCATGCCGTTCATCTGGCCAATCTGTTCCAGACGTGGTAAATGAAGCATTATTAGATCCAGATCCCAGGCAGGCCTTCGTGTACGGGGCTCTGGGAGACGCCGGCCCCGTTCTGGCATCAGGCCCTTCCCAGAAGAAGGAGGGATCCATCTCCCTCAGTGTGCTCACAGTGGGGGCTCCCAGGCCGCGCTCCTGCCCTGGCTCACCCCCCCTCCCCCCCCCCATCCACACCCGCACAGAGGGACACACGGGCGAAGAGCAGAACACCCAAGTCGTTTCGCTTCAAGGGATTTTAAAGACTGATACTGGAACGCAACGAGAAATCTCCACAGATTACAAAAAATAAGAGCAGAAAATAGCATAAGTATCCATGCAGAAGGGCTATTAATCATGGGGTAATTAGATAAGGTAGGTTTGAGAGAAATAGACAGAAACAAAACCAGAGAAAAAGGAAGTGAGGAGATGGGAGGTCTGCTGAGGAATTGGGGGCCTCTGGACTGAGAAATATTTCCAAAATATCTTTGTCACTTTGTCACAATATGTGACTTTGCGGAAAGCATCATTAAATCACTTAACGCCTCTTCAGTCTATGCACCGCCAGCACAGAGCAAACGCTTTTACTACCTTTACTGTCCCTATGTCATATTTTAACGTTACTTTATGCGGGTGCAATGACAGATATCGTTGCTATAATAATACGTCCTCTGCTGCTCTACAGTTCCATAAGGAATGTTTCATTGAGTTATCTTTCTTCAAACGACCTTCTAAATTGAGATCAAGGAAAGACCTACTTCATACCCGGCCCTCAAAAGAAAAAATGATCAGACTTGGACTTGGGCCCATATTCAACCTAAAGCTTGAGCTGAGCTAGTCAGACCCAAATTAAGGTCCCAACCCAACCATAAACTTTTAGCCTTAGGTCTAATCCAAAACCTAGATCCATCCAGCTGCTCAATCTCTGGGAGCAGGTGTGGCTTGTCACAATGAAAAGGGGATCTTCTAGGACCTTATGTGGGCGTTCTGGGCTAACAGGTATCAAGCTGGAATCTTCACACAATCTTGGACAGTGATGAGCAGCCAGAAGATTATTTTAGCAAGATAACATACTTACTAGTTATGCAGCTTGCGTATCACCGTAAAGATCACTACTGGTGATATACAGGCCCATCAGGTAGTAATATTTGGTAGGTACAGTCTGGTTAGTGGGGCCATAGTGCCTAATTTGCAGCATAATCAGATTACAAATGTTGTTATTTTTCCAGCTAACTAGTACTGCTAAGAAATGTTTCTCTGCTGGGACCTCAGCTTACTAGCCATACTTGCTATAGCAAGGTCAGGAAGGTGAATTTAAAAACAAAACTGGGCAAAACTTTGGGCCTGCAAAAGCTCACAGATAATCAAAAAGGACAATTATTTCCCCGTGTTTACTTGTGACCGAACATCGATTGCATATAAAGTCAGTCTAGTGTAGTACTACATTTAAAAAATATGGCATCTGTTTCATATACGTTTCCAAGGCCCTCATACGTGTTTACGACAAATGTGAGTGGTGTATAAGCTGTTCAATCATCCTTGCCATTAGCCCTGAAGAGCTATTTTCAGTGGCTTATTTAGGTATAAGGGCACAGTCCCTTGCAATGTTTACATATAAGAAACAGAATTGCCTTAAAGGACTCAACAGGTGTTCGTCTCACGGTTTTTAGAACCGATTTCAGTGATTTCATACGGTTCGTTACATCATGACCTTGGCTGTGAAAAGCTAAAGTCTGTGAAGAATCTGTACTATCGTACATCTCTGTCATTGGCAGTAACATACCTGACCTAGAGGCCAATTCAGTTAAGCTGAAGAACAAGAGAAAGGTTCTCTGGTCTGGAAGAAACAGTCTGACTCCGTCACGTTTCAGCAGAGAGCTTTCAACACAAGTCGGCTCTTGCAGGGTTGTGTATTTGCGAACCCGAAACGGGCAGAAGTATGAGGCACACACGATTTGGCTGTGACTGAGCTTGTCGTCATTGTGTTATCACGTGGTGCTGCTACAGGCCTCAGAGCTGACCGTCCCCAATATAATTACTGTCCATAGGTTCAAGCAACACTTAATGATAGCTGCTTAATGCCTGTCACGCCACTGAATTCTCTAGCATTGACATAAACAACTAGCTATAGTTTATTCTGGGTTTTCTATGAGTTTTCCGCAACTTTGAAAGCATAAACAATTCTGAAGTACAGACACTCTCCAGGTTACGCTGGTCCATGTTGCGGTATTTTGACTTTACGATGGGTTTGATTATTCAATAAAATACGTAAAATATTTTGCGCTTTATTATAAAATAGGCTTTGCGTTATTGATATTGCCCAACTGTAGGCTATTGTAAGTTTTCTAAGCAAGTTCAAGGTAGGCTAGGCTAGGCTATGGTGTTTGTTAGGTCAGGTGCACTGTATTAAAATGCATTTTCGTCGCACGACATTTTTGCCTTACGTTATATTTATCAGAACATAATCCCATCGTAACCTGGGGAGCGTCTGTATACCTTTTTTATTTGCATGTGAGAATTATATTTATCTTCATTAACAAAACATCGATCATACACACAATATACATGTAATCCAGACAAGCATGAAAAAAGAGTTGGTGTTTATGAAGAAACCATCAAAAAAAAAAAAAAAGCAGGAGAGGAAAATACATTTCCCTCTAACAAACGCAAACGGTCTCCTTTCTTTGTCCGTTTCTGTCTCACTCCCTTACACCAACGAGTCACACAATAAGCAGCCTTCTGTCATTCACTCATCTTATTTTTCTTGCTTGTTGACACGTTTTGAGCCGTGGTTCAGCGAGATTCTTTCTGAGACGGCGAGCGAGCGAGTGAAACAGCCGCGTGCCTCTGAGAGCGATGCTGATTTGGATGTGTATACATTTACATACCTTAAGCATCCAAGAGAAAATACGGACCAATTTGCATATGTTCGGAAAACTATTTTGGCTTTGCTTGTGGCGGGCCACTTAGCCATTCAGAAAGTTTATTTAGTAGTTAACATTTTGTCAATTTATGCTTTGCAGTCATGACATGCTAAGGTACCATACAATCTAAATAAAAAAAACACTTGATACTGACTTTGTTCCCCTGTTATACTTGCAATATCTTTGATAGAAAAGTTAGTCTTACTGGCTTTACAGACATTTCTCACATATTTCTCAACAAATTCCCACATTTTGATATAGATTTTATTTTTTGTCTTGGAACTCTATATAGGTCTGAATCTGAAGCCTCTTAACTTCACTGGAGATTATAATTTTTTTTTTCTGACTAGTTTTATGCCATAAAAGTCACCAATTTTGATTTATGATTATGCATTTATGTTTCAATCTGATTATTATTTTCCAGTGTAATACAAAAATAATCGTTAAAGCAATCATTGCTGCTGTGAACATGTGGTATCGGGGAGTGAAATATATGTATATACTCTCAATATTGCGATATACACCATGGGCTATGTAGATTCGAAACAATTAATATAATCAAAGCAAGACAATATGTAGAATAATTCAAACTTTTGCAGTGGCAAATCTAATTTGACTTAGGTGCAGAAAAGTAGAAAGAAATACAGATGTAGTTTAGTGATCTCTGTCGTGACGTTAATGATAATTATAAAAAAAATGGTGGGATCCCACCATAAGTCACTGGATGGCCGAATGTGAACAGCTACGTTACCGCCAGCCCTGAGGTAAACACAATACCGCGCAAAATTCTGAGGCTGCCAATGAAAATGATCTTTATGTTGGTGTAAAGCCATGATTATACGTCTGTCAAAGTGCATTAATTGAACCATTTCACCCCAGTATTTCCAGTACCCGTTCAGTATAGCCATATATTTGGTGACCAGACCACATGCATGTCACGTTTGGCTAACTGATACCTCATCGAGATATGCAGCTAAATAAGTTAATTAATTAAGTCAGCTTGCGGCTAAATTGGACAAATACAGAGGGACTGGCTGGAGTGAGGAGGGATTTGGGAACCAAAGCGGAGTTTATCTAGCTGTCCAACAACACGTTAAAAGCTTTTCGCAGAACAGAAGAAATTCTTGTTCCTTTCATATTGTGTTAGTGCACATTTGCATGTACTGTAATGTTGAATTGCGTTTTTATACTGTAAGGAAATATATGCTTATTACTCACATAATTAGGTTTAAACACAGTCTTTGACTGACTAAGACTTCTGCACAGTCCTGTATATGTCTAAGTCCTTGACATTTCAAGGCCCATCTGGTGTGACTGCGGCACCCTTCTCTCTATTCATAGTGTAAAGGTGGTAACATAGATAAGGCAGAGTAAATTAGGGGCTATTATTATAGGAAAATTCCTCACTAACAGTGGGGTGAAAACTCCCCTCAGAAGAACAATGATCCCAAATAATGAAAGTGCATTTGAAAAAGAGTCGATCCAAAATAAAAAAAGAGAAGTGAATGTCCTTGAGTGGCTCAGTCAGAGTGCTGACTTAAATAATGCTCAGAATCTGTGGAGAAACGTCGACTGTGCTGTCCACAAGTGATCCCCAAGCAACTTGACAGAACTTCAGCGGATCTGCCAAAACGAAAGGAGTGTAACATTTCCAGCAAAGTAGAGTGCAAGAATGCAAGTTTGTAAAGATTTATCCGAAAGACTTATGGCCATAATTGCTTCTTCCCCAAATGTTACTGGTCTGAATATTTATACTGTGAATAGTGTACGGTAATGATATTATATTACTTCTCCTTATAAGTCTTCTGTCTGAGCAGGGACTGAAGAACATAGAAAAGGTCTCAGTACTTTTTAATGTGCATGTGGTATATAAACATTATGGTAGTCGCTTCACCCATTACATCATTTGCAAGGTTTCATGGATGTGGCAGGGTCAGTGGAATACCAGCACTGTGATTGGTCGCCTGAAGTCAATAGGTAGAGCATCCTACTTCTGCGTCTTCCAAGGTTAAATTTAAATCCATGCCAAGGACACACATTTAAAAGTTTTCCGCGTGTGTCAATTTAATGGCGTGATAGCA
Source organism: Hippopotamyrus pictus (assembly GCA_026781145.1). Classification (NCBI taxonomy): domain Eukaryota; kingdom Metazoa; phylum Chordata; class Actinopteri; order Osteoglossiformes; family Mormyridae; genus Hippopotamyrus; species Hippopotamyrus pictus. Next base: position 8,770,378 of record JAODLC010000085.1, on the reverse strand, counting down.
AATGCTAAAGAACTCAGTAAGGGGAAGGTGTAAAGGCTGCAGTCCCTTGCTTCTCTCTCTCTGTCTCTCTCTCTCTCCCTCTCTCTCACTCTCCCACTCCATCCCTCCCCGCGTCTCTCTCGGCGCCATGTGGGAGACGGCCATCGGGGGCAGCTTATTGCAGCGTTCCAGCTCATTGGTGGTGATTAATTGACCTACGCGCTTTCACATGATCCTCTTTGACTTTTAGACACAGAGCCCACCTTATTCAGCGTGCGGCGGATAACGACGGCAAGTCACAGAAATGTCAGAGAGTCTAAAAAAAAAAATGAAATCCTGCTCCATTCCACCTTGATCACATAAAGTTAAATAATAAAACCCGAAACTTGAAAATGGTAACAACAGCAACTGTTATAATGTTGGAATCCAGACATCAGACAGCTTTTAAAATGCTATAGGTATTGTAACAGTTATTATGACTCTATATTTCATTAATTACATTTGAGCCTGTGTGCGTAGCATGTGTTTCTGATTTTGGGATTGCTTAAATGTTTTCCTTGTTTCTGTGAGGCAGGTTTAAGAGATTAAAACGGTTTGGATTAAACATACCAGGCCGCTAAATAAGTCTTTATCTAACACGGAGATGAACAGCCCTCATGACTGGTGCCCTCTCCTGATCTTCTAAATAAGATTTTCATTATTATTTGTAATCTGCAGCCTCCGGGAAAGTGAAAACCATAAATTTAGTTACATTTACATGATCTGATCCGCCTCAGAACCGAATACTCAATGAATGCAGGCAAAATGAAAGAAAAAATAGAGTTTTCACATACATAAATATACAATGTCGTGGGCCTGGCCAATTAAAAAATAATGAAACTCAGATTGTCTCCCGTTCCCATGTTGAGGAAATATGCATTCTGAGCCTCAGATATGAGAAACATCTGTGCAAACCAGACTCTGGGGAGAGTGGACACTTGATGCCTGAAGAGGAATATATCAGTGGCCTTTCTGCAAACTGGGTTTCTGACCCCACGTTTCCCCTACACCTCCGTCTGAGGTGGCCAGCTGGGTGTTCCAGCGCTCAGAGGTGGTCGTAGGTACCACTTTAATTTGCCATCAATCTAACGTGAACATACATTTCCCGATATATTGCTGACAGTCCAGGCGCGCATTTGCAGTGGGGCTTGCTGGCTCACTAATAAGACACACTTATACGCAGCAGTAATGAAAAATGAGCAATAATAAATATATAGATCATAACATGTAGAAAGATGCAACATCTAAAAGTCGACGATTTCAGATCTTGATTTTCTTTATCGTAAGAATTCATACACTTTAAGATAGATATTATAACTTTGGCAAGTATAGAATAAATATATCAATTATTCTTTCCGACACTGTCTGATGTTCAGATGTTGACATATTATTTATTGGCGCTTAATAAAGGAAATTGAAATTTAACCCAGCTTATTTTGCTGTGGATAATGCACAGTGTTGACCAGATGTGTCTCTGTGACCACAAATATCTAATATGAATACACAGAGAGCCTGGTTTCCCGTTTGTTTAAGTAAAATGGTTCAACTTAATGTGTATACAAATATTCACAAAGCAGTCGAGGTTTCTTAATTTCCTGTGTGGGCCACACACAACTGCAAAGCTCGGATTCGGAGATGGAGAAAGTGTGTCAGTGGTCAGGCTGCTTTACAGTGAAAATATGTCCGGACAAAGAATGCTTGCTTTCACTGAACAAGAGTTACAAAAATACCAAATACTTCCAGGCTAAACACAATATTTGTGAGTTATACGGCCATGATGACTGTGTTCAAAGAGGGGAACAGTTTCTCATAAAGTCTGTCGGGGTCACATCCAAGGTGCTCTTGGTGGACTGCTGTTGGATTCCAACATTTGTGACACATTAATAATTTTTAATAATATGGTATCCAATTTTTCATTTTTTAATTATTTTTGCATCATCAGGCACACAGTTGTTGGCATGGAAAATGATCGTATTCCAAGTTAAGGGAATAAAATAAAAAAAATAAAGTTGTATTACATTTATGAAGCACCTTCATTTCATGTCATCATGTCATAATGGACGTATTTATATTACATTTTGTACTGTTATTATTTCTGTCTTAAGGTGTATGAGGAAGGACAGTTGGATCTAAAGCCCAATATTACATTCCGATATTTGATCTTAGATTAAAATGTAAACTCTAATAAAACTTTCCAAAAATTTAAAGGGGAAAAAACTCCCGTCCAGAATTTCCCTGTGGCTAATTGGTTCTCGGATATCTGTCTGACATGGGCGGCGGGCGAGGGGGGGGGCTGCCGTCCTGTGCCCCCGCATACCCATCTCTGTGTTATTGCACTTATTTGTTCACTCAATTAGTCGCCAATCCATCATTGTAGCGGCACCCCCGCCTGACTGAAACTGAAGCCGGGCCTCTTATTAAATTACGAGATGCGAGGGGAATGGAGGGGCCGCGCTGTGAGGCGGGGGGGGAGATGGCAGCGAAGGCTGCTGACCTGCGCTGCAGCGGCACGGTCATAGCCTGGGGTCCTGATCCATTCCAGCCGGGGGGGGGGGAGTGTGAAAACACAGCGCCCATTGTCTGTGCAAGATGCCGAGGGGGCGGGGGGGGGCTGCGTCGTGTTGCTCCACACTACACACGTGCTGGCCCGTTAGCGGCCCGGCCTGCTGGGCTGCCCCGTGCCCCTCGCCCCCCCGCCATTGCTTCCCCCTCCCTCCATCTCCGACCCCCATCCTGAGCCAACCGTTTCCTCCACGGGAATACCAGCAGTGGTGGGCTGTTGAATAATTTATCACTTAAATTTAATGATTGATGTGGGAGAATGTATTTCCACGGAGCAAAGATTTTCCTCGCGCGGCTGAACAGACTGGGGGTGCTTAAAGGCGGGAGCGGGCGTCCGCGCCGACTCGCGGGACAAATACGGCATTCTTCAGGAGACGATGGCGAACGTCTTGCACACCTGTGTTCTCCACTTGCAGAGTAATTAGGGACTGGATACTATTTCAAGCTGGTTGTGTATAATATCCCACTCATGAGAGCCACTGGGTAGGAATTCTGGTTTTTATGAAGCAGTAAAGCATCTTTTTTTGTACGAACATGCATTTGGATCGCCTTGAATTGATTTTAAAATCTTTTTAAATATATAGTTTTCTAAATATATAATTCCACACCATTATCTTTTATTTATTTTATGAAGTCCAAAGGGATGTTACTAAGAATTATAACTTTTAAGGTAGGTATATACATCTAGATAAATGTAAAAGCGAAACAATATGGTGGTTAATTAAATGCTTAAGTAGTTGCAATACATTCTGTATAGACAAGCAGACAAAGGCTCAAGAAGCACAATAAACAGGGGTGTCCAACCCGTCAAAGTCGATCATAGCCAGTCGCGAGATGATTAATGGATAATGCATTTGTCATTGGTGGTCAGCTGACCGATCTCGATCGGTTAGATAAATCAAGGGGGACAACCCCCCACCCGCCCCCAAGTCGGAAAATAGACCATCGCCATTCAGTAGCTCGTCAAAGTATTTTCTTTGTAAAAGTAGCTCTCACAGTAAAAAGAAATCAGCCAAGCCACTAAATGGACTTGGCGAGTATTATTTGCTGATAATTAACAAATTCTAAACGTATGACTGATAACTAGTTTCTTGCTGAAGATGATGAATGTCTTTGGATGTCTTGCTTCAGAAGTGACTCAATCAAAAACTCAGTGATGGATTGTCGTACTGTAAAGATGACCAGAAACACTCTCTGCATCTGATGATAGATTTGTGGTCCCTTCACTCGCTCTGCATGGCAAATTTTGATCCCCATTTCATTGTTCTCTGTAGTGAGTAGGGACATTCTCCGCCACCGCATAAGCCAGACTCCATCCAGCACAGGTGACATACGTCTCCGCACTGGCCTGTCAGACACGGAGAAGCGTGACAAACGCTTGACTGCGCTGTCATCATCTGCGGTCTGTGCAGGAAGGATAAAGACAGTCAACTCAACTGGCCAGACATACATATTGTGGAAAAGCAGCCTATTAAATACAAATCTAAATGAAGCATGTGCTTGTGTGAATTATCCCTGTCTGATTCAGACCTTTGCATTGTGTCATAATCTTGAGTTATGTTTGCCCAAAAAACATGTGATATTGGTTTTGGATACAATTAAACCCCTATTTTTTCTAAAAGGTATTCCTTACTAATCACTTCTGCTTCCTCAGAAGCTTATAAAAAGGATTTCCTTGAAAGTGCTTTGCCTTTTTTTTTTTTACCCTATTCACGTCAAATAAGCATTCATCTTTTTTTTCTTTCTTTCTTTTTACAGACTGTCAAGGCAAATATGAAATAACCCAAAAATTATTGAGTGTGTACGCCTATGTACTAAACCGCACGAAGTCAAGAAGCGAAAGAAAAGAAAACGAGTGACTAGGGGTGGAAAAAACGAGTGTGGCTAATAAAATGTAATACTGTTATTGAAGTGAGTAGGGGCAGGAGAGGGTAAGGCTGGGTCACTCGGGGTGTCAATGAGTAACTTAGGGAGACTTAAAATACAAGCCAACCCTTGAGGATACCATGCTGCCTTCCCAGAATGCATCTGTGAATAGGGCCCCAGTTCAATAAAAAAAAGCAGGTACCTGGCTTATACAAGAGACATTTCACCTTCTAAGATTTCCTAGTTTTTTTTTTTTTTTTAAGACTTCAAATTAATTTATTCATGAATGGGCCATTTTTCCGTCACTTGAGTGCTAAATTAAAGTTTTTATTTTTGGCGCGTTCATCTCATTTAAAGATTTTCTGAATTAATCGTCGGCATAAATATTAGTGATGAGGCATTTTAAAATTTCGTATATTTCTGAAATTACAAGGACCGTTTGTGGTTCCCTCAGTAACACTATTACAGCGGCTGAGGAGGTCTGACCTTTGCCTGTTCCACAGAAATCGACGCTTTGTTTTATAGTTCCCAGTAACTGGTGAGAGACACAACTAATGACGCCTCGAAAGAAATGTAGGACGAATCCTTTCAATATCTGGGCTAATAACTACACCAAGAAACTAACGCGTCATAGTCATATTATAAGAAAAGAAGAATTTTAGTTAGGTTAGTAAATACACAGATGCAATGGCTCATGGGAAAATCCCAAGTGAAAATACACCGTGAAGGTGACATGGTGTGCGCTGGATGCCATATATTCCAATCCATAGCCGCAAACCTCTTTCTTCTATTTCTTTAGCTCCCTCTGGCTCCAGTCCCCCGACAAGAGAGAGTCATACCTTCATTGCTCTGGTTAAATCAACTATTTTTGTCAAATGTAAATCTCTCGGCTTTCCCAAAGGCTGTAAATGTTTAGTAAATATTTAGTAATCATTTTGATCATTGTCCTCTGCTACTGTCCATCAGTGTAGGGTAATGGCGGCAGAATCACTGGCTTTTTAATGACTAGCCATGTGCTTTTGGTATGTGCCATCTATCGGGTGTCTTTGATGTTAATTCCCCAAAGGAATGTTGTGTTGTTCCCTCTTTATAGGCACTGAACTCTCCAGCACTTTGCCACAAGGAGGAAAACACTGGTGTGTGAATCGAGGTCTGCATGTGCAGATTTTTATGCACGTAGATTCATCAATATAAAACGAGTACAAAAAAAGCATATGCTTAATTTGCAGTCGCATTAAAAACTGCGGCTGGTATGACAGGTCGCATTGCATGTCATTTAGTTAAATGGCTAAATCTGTCAGTCTTCGTGATTGATTGTGAAAAATAACAATCGTCAAGCGATGGGCTGGTGCCCCCATCCTGGGTTATTCCCAGTCATGTGCCCGTAGCTTCCAGGACGCCCACTGCACCCCTACAACCCTGCGTAGGACAAGCGGATATAGAAAATGGATGGATAGATTATCATCAGTCATGTAACCCATACTCTTACAGTGGGAGGACCATGGAGCAGACCATAACCCGATCCTGAACAATACTAAATTTCTATAACCTGTCACCACCATGATATTTTATGGGGAAATATTCATAGCACAAAATTAATTTTGTAACTGCAAAAACATTTCATTACTTTAATACAGAGTAAGGCTGCCTATATGCTACTTATATTATCTGAAACATATGAATAGTATGACAAGTACAACTTTCAGGCAAGTTGTACATAAAACACATTTTTCTTATTGTATTTCAGGCTGTGACAGGGTAAAATTACATAGACAAACATACATTGTTAGCAAAAATAGTGCGAAAGCATAGTTAATTCAAAACATTCTTTAATTTGTTATTGAGAAGTATGAAATGCAAAGAATTTGTCGAAACATACTTGCATCAGATATAATTCTGCCTCACGTTTGTGGTTTAACTGCAGTTGCTAATAAGACAATTGACCAATTGTGTTTTGAAGCAGTTTTACAAGTAGCTCAACCCTGAGGACCACCTAAATTGGGACAGTGACAGAATTGGAGTAAGACCGTGATTTTCTACTTTGATAAACATCACAAATCCTGAGGGAAGTAATTCCGAAACCGCGAGGCATCCTAAAAACATGAACCCTGTGCAAATAACCACAAGAGCTGGCAGTTACTGGCCCGAGCAAAACCCCAAAAATCAGTCAAACACAGTACAGGCAGTCCCAGGGTAAAGAATGGCCAACTAACAGACAACTTACGACTGATGTAAAAGGAGATCTTGATTTTATACCCGGAGACGATCTCAGCAGGGTGCCGATTAGAGCAATCAGCTGCACGTCTTAACCAGGAGTTTATTATCCCTGTGCAGCAATACAAATGAACCCCCCCCCCCCCCAAAACCTGTGGGCCGCTCACAGTTCCAAACCACACCGCATTGACAAAAGGACCCCCGTGCAAACTAAACTGAAAATATAATTAGCAAAGGGTGGAGTTCACCTCTGACTTGGCCCTAGTGTATGTCCTATGACGTGGTCTCACTGTCTCACATACAGATGCATATACGGTACAGCATCATGTTATCGATCTCGGCAAGCAAACATAAATCAAAGAAAGGAACCCAGGAGAAATGGCTATTTTAACAGCCGCTCCGATGCAGCGTAGACCACCTGGTACACGTGTTTACTTGTCACACACATATTATTTCACAGCTACCTTACCCCTTAGTCAAGTTACAGTACAGTTCTGTATATAGTTACTTTTATTGTTACTGTATGATTATTCTTCTGATTATGTACTGTACAAATTTGACTAAGACTGTACAAAGACCAAGACCAAGGCAGGGCTAAACCAAGTCAAGATCAGAAACAGATTATTGAGTCTACATAACACTACACACTATAAAATGTGGAGCACAGGTAGCTTCTTGGGGCTAGGCAGTATGGCCGACAATCGAAAATCAACACAGTTCTAATGGCTAAGAAGCAGATGAATATTAAGCCGTTGTGATAAATACTGAGGTGCATTGATGAGTGGTTTTGACTGGTCTTGAAATAAAACCTCGGGTCCTCTATGTCCGAGACAAGACCGAGTTAATTAAAATATCGTTGATTCTAAGACGAGACCAAGACCACAAAAAAGCGGTCTAGGTACCAAGACCGGTCTCGAGTACTACAACACTAGCGCCTACAGCCTCAGAGGTGCCACTTCATGGCTGCTTCTCAGAACACTGTGCAGACTGAGGGGGCTACTGCTTTACCAGTGTAAAAATCAATGTTTCATCTGAGTAATTTCAGTTCCTTTGCTGGCCTTCTGCAGCACTTCAATACATGTGAGGGCTGATAGCACTGCTGCCGGCCACAGTCAGAATGAGATCTCACTTACAACTCCGTTCAGAATCCAAAGGAAAGTGAAGTTAGATATGTTTGACCTTCATAAAAATATAAACGCATGTATAACAATACAAAAAAACTAAATGTAATTTGAATTCACTGAGCTGAATAGGAAAAACTGATATGACAAACAAAGAATGAATGACAGTCCTCGTCTGTTTTTGATGTTCTTTTCCTCCACCAAGTCACTGTCTTTGCCACAATGTCTCAAGGCATGTTAAATTATAAGAGCAAGAGGTGAGTGATTACTCACTTGTCAGGAAAAGATACATGAGACTCGTTAAGGGGGACCTTACGGCTGATTGCAGCCAAATTGGCTGAATTCAAGCTCACCTGGCAGAAACTCTCCAAGCAAGTATAGAGACTGCAGGCAAAGTATAACAGAAAGTACAAATATATATCCTCGGAAAATACTGATGCTGCATTGTTTCCGAAAATAAGCTGTTTAAAAGAACTGAGAAGAAATGTTAAAGTTTGCGTTTGAGGGGCAGCTGGTGGTGCAGTGTGACTGTGACTGGAAACTCACTGGTTTAAACCCCCTGGTTGGTAGAGAGTGGTCACCGTGGGGTCTGTAGCAACCTCCAATTGCTCCAAGTACTGCCTGGCCGTGCTAAAAAATGCTAAAGAACGAGCATAATTAAATAACGACAATGTGCTAAAGACGCGGCATGTGACTCACCAGGTCAAACGCAGAAAGTCAAGCTGGAAGAGACGATGCAGAGCTATAGTGCAGCTTCCCCAGCTAAGCTGCTGGCAACCCGCAAGTGACCTCCAGAATCGCAGGTGACCTCCAGTATCGCAGGTGACCTCCAGAATCGCAGGTGACCTCCAGTATCGCAGGTGACCTCCAGAATCGCAGGTGACCTCCAGAATCGCAGGTGACCTCCAGTATCGCACCTCTCAAGAGGCTCCTTCTCTTTTCAGCCTTGGCTATGCATTAATTTGCATTTTACAAAGTATGATTACTCTCACGTTCAGTCTGAAAATCTGTTTTGATCGCAAACATATGAAGTTAACACCCCCCCGATAATAGCTGACTGAGTGATTTCACACGTGTTTATGAAGGAACCGCTTCGGAATAGAATCGCAGACGCGAGCATTAAAATCACCACCAGTTGACAGTGCAGATTAAATTGTAACGAGTCACTTGGGGACCATTGAATTACTCTCAAGATGTTTTGTTGTTAATTCTTTTAATGTTGGTTTATTGAGTTGTTTTACGTTTAAAAAGTATTTGCTGACCTTTGAAGGCGAGATGAATCAATTTAAAACGAGAAACGGTTCAAACTGAGGACTGTTTGGCTTTCTGGAGATCCAGCGCGGACTTGATGGCCAACCAAAATGAAACCCAATGACGCTGCCATTTCGCAGAAGTGGGTTCACCAATAACGAAACCGAATCCCTGACTACCCACAGTGGACGTCTGCAACAAGCTGATCTGAAAAGCGTCTGCGCGGACGACGTGAGGCCAGCCTGCCTGGGTTCTGAGGAACGTGTGGGAGGGATTACGGCCATTACAGCCCTCTGGGAGACCTGATGTGGCTTCCCAGACAGGCTCGGTGGCATCTGTCCAAGTCCACGGAGATGCTAGAGGATGGATTTAAGCCAGGTAAAGCAGAAACAGCTCCGATTTCTTTCCTTCAAAATTGAGACTGCAAAATAATTAGGGGGTGAACTGTTGCCTAGAAATACTGTCAAAATGACAATTAAATGTAAAATACTTATGAGGATAAGACTCAAAACGAGTATCATATTCTAGTATAGTACAATACTTATATGTAGTATAGTAATATGCATATTCTGTGTGTCTTCGCTGCACGAACTGCATTAGGAAGTTGCAGGGGTTTCAGTGAGGAAGCTTGTTTTCTCTTGGCCGGTCTGTCCTTTGCAGAGCTCTCCCAGTCACTGGTAGGTAACTGGTCGCCCAGTTAATTGGTAAGCAATAACCAGCTGCCTGACGAAACCTGTGACTGGGCTTCGGTGTGGAGGTCCACTGCCCCCCCGCCGCCTGTATCTGCTGTAGCTGCATGCCCCCTAACCAGGAAGAGCACCGTCATTTCACTGCCCATTCGATACGCATTCCCGTTTAGCTACTTCCAAAGGGGGGGGTAGGAATCCCCCTCCCAGATCCTCATCTCCCTTTCTGCCCTTCCTTTCTGCTTGTTTGATGTCGTAGCCCCAGATAAGTCTCGTCCATAAACTCCATACCCGGCTTACAGTGAAGCTTAAGCCCCCAGTTGTTGAGTGGGCCTTAGGCTGACCTTCCTGTCTATATTGGGGCTTCACTTAAGTCCAGGCCAAGTCCCAGAGAGAGAGGCAAGAGTGCAAGCTGGTGAATTGGATTTCATTCCTCTCCCATTTCTTTTTTCGCTTTTTCATCCCTTTTTCTCCACCCATTTTGAAATATTTGACGTGTGTGCTCCTTTGTAGTGCTACATATCTAAGCATAACAGAAGCATGTTCGCACGAGGCTTTCTTTGTAACTTACGAACTTTAAAGAGTGATAAATATTAATTTTGGATAACTATTAGCACAATAACAGGAGTACTAAACAGACAGCCAGAATTCAGAGATTAATGACGATGACAGAAGCTAAAGCCATCACAGAAATGGAACAATTACAACAGTTTTACCTGCTCAATGCCAAATATTGCTTCATATTTTGTACATTATACAAATTGTTAAATCATCGAGTGACCTTTTTCCAGCTTATTGTCTTCTTCTGTTCTCTGATTTTGCTTGGGATGCAGTGTGATGTCATGTGAACGAGACATGAGAAAATGACACACATATTACAGTCCTGACCTTGATATCCAGGCGATCTTCCTGCTCTCGGGGGAAGCAGAAAACACTAGGAATCACTCACGCGCACGGCTAATAAGCCAAGTTTGCATAAAGGGCAGCTGACTTTGGAAAACAAAGCTGTAAAAAAGGGATGAAACTGAGTATCACCCCAGTCCCGCTCTACAGCATGACTGACAGTGTCAGTATCCCAGGCCTCTCGTGCCGCGCTAAACTGAGTATCACCCCAGTCCCGCTCTATAGCATGACTGACAGTGTCAGTATCCCAGGCCTCCGGTGCCGCGCTAAACTGAGCATCACCCCAGTCCCGCTCTACAGCATGACTGACAGTGTCAGTATCCCAGGCCTCTCGTGCTGTGCTACTCACTGTGCCATTATGTAGGGGTTAGGCTGATACCTAATACAGGTCCCCCTCATAATGAGGGTAGCCCCTGCCTGGCCACTTAGCACCTGAAAGAAAAGCTCAAGAAAATCAAGACCCTCTAAGTCTCTAAAATCCAAACACAAGACAGATTTCATTACAAAAAAAAAAAAAAATCCACTTATATATAGTAAATTTCTCTGTATGACGTTAACATTGAAGGTGTGACTCACAGGTTATTATAAATTTTACCTTCTGTGGCAGGTAAATACATATCCATTCATATAATAAATAAATGCATGTATTCCTGCTACATATTATTACTCTATTATATGAAGTGTGTAATGTTTATTTCATTCACTTTTTTGAACACAAGGAAATCAATGCAGTATATGAATTGTTTCCTTTCCTTGCAATAGTACCAATACCCAGAAAAAAAATAAAACAATAATTGAACAAAGCTAATTAACGTGTAATTAATCGGCATTAACCTCTGGGCCAATAGAGGGAACCGTGTAGGAGTGCAATGCCCAGCACTAACTGGCAGGAGCGTCTGTTGCCCTCTCGTGAGCGCCTTCGCACGTGTGTGGTCTGTGACCTGGGGGCGGCCAATCACACGTGTGCTTGCAGTGCCAGTTACCCGCCCTCAGCTGATTATTGGGCCACGGGGCCCCACTCAACCAAACAACCACACAGTGACCGCTGGGGACCATTAGAGCATTGTGCTGCCTTTTACTGCAATTGTTTATAAGTGCTTGATACTTAAGTAATTGATGTCACTTAGTTCAATTCATTTGGTATTTGTGTGTGTGTGTGTGTCTGTATGGGTTTGCATTTAAAGAAGTCAAAATTTCCCTCCATTTTTATTGTTCTGTTATATCCCAGCTCACCACTGAATATATTTTAAAAATTATATCCTCGCCAGTAGGTTCATAATAACAAATTTAATTCAGTAATTAGCCACTGGTAATTTGCAATAATTTTTTACTGCATAAAACACGACAGTTAGCTTCTGCTCTGACCTTATAAGAGCAATCCCACAGCTTCCGTGTTGATGGCTTTGATTAAATGACATAACTGAAGTGTAATTATGTGAAATCGGCCATTTAGATTTCTGCAGGCTATGGTTTACAAAGTGCAGCTGTGCCTTCACTGTATTGTCGCAAATCATCAATAAGATTTGGACATAAGACTGAGACACAAGGTTCCAATACTGCGATGTTTCCTTTGACTGTATCTGTTTTGAGGAATAAATAAAATGCCGCGCTTCATTGCATGTGAACGTGCTCCACTGCATGTGAACGTGCTTCACTGCATGTGGATGTGAACACCGCGTGGAGGGTTCCCGCTACTCGGGCCGAGATTCAGCTGTCACAGGATCCATGAAGTATGGACGTTATTTATGAGCGCAGTTCGAAGCAGTGCTTAAAGACTTCCGAACTTCTGCAATGAACCAATCGCATACTCACAATCCGCTCTTGCGTGTATGTTTAATGTCGCCGTCAGATCCATTCTGATAGTAATCACACCGCCGGTATAATTCACGATCCTGACACCCAACAGACAAACCATCTGCACCTTAAGGGTTAAATGTCTCAAGCTCCAACCCAAACACAAAGTGATCTCTTACTCATCTATTGCCCTGTTCACTCGTCAGGCAATAAAGTTTAGCCTCTGACCCCTGATCTTCAGGCTGCTTCCACACGACATCAACTCCACCGCATTCTCCTAGTCCACAGAGATTCCTCAGACACATGCCTAAACACACACACACACACACACATACACACACTAGGTATTCATATCTTTATGGGGACTCTCCATTCATTTCTATGGGCATAACCCTAATCCTAACCTTAACCTTAAGTAACTAAACAAGACACAAGACTTTTGGCATTATTGTTTTTTGATTCCATTGATATATATATATATATATATATATATTTTTTTTTTTTTTTTAAATAAAAC
>JAODLC010000085.1:8742727-8753390 GCA_026781145.1 Hippopotamyrus pictus | reverse complement strand
TTATGAATGCATTATAATGCATTATGAAGGTATCTATAATGCGTTACGCATACAGACTTTAAGTAAAGTGTTACCTTAATTTTTTTTTGCCTTTGTGTGGCAGAGGTTTCAACAGGTAGAAATAAAACGCGAACTGCACACCAATCAAGCAGGGGCAGGATTTGACCCCCCAGCCCAAAAGGTGTGACTTGGCAGTGATGACCTATATACTGTATATAATTATTTACATACTCCACCTGTGATTGAGATACATTCATTCTCTGATGCTGAAACAAAGGCACTTCTGAGTCAATATCGAATCACAATTACTGTCAATTGCCTTTGTCAAATAAACCATAATTAAAGCGTATATGACACACAACTGACCCCCTTTTCTGAATTAGGACTATTCTGCACTAGAGAACATTTGGCACACCTGCAAACATCTGACTTCAATGTCTTGAGGTATGTCCATCAGTGTGGGTTATTTCGGAAACCTGCAGTGTAACACAAGTCCGTGCAGCTCGACGACGGAGTGGGTTGATTGCTATGTAAACGTCAGCGCCGGACCGCAGGAAGTGCGGCCAGACAGCCGATGCTGAGGGAAGCACTTTTGGTGCGCAGACGACAAAAAATCAGGGAAAAAAAATTGACAGGACAAATGAAAGCAATTGAAACATGACTGTGCCTTACTGATTGTTACAGGCATTCTGGTGAAATTAAGAACTGGAATGAATGGATTCAGAAGTGTTAGATTTTTACGGCCAAATGTTTCTGCTTTTGCACTGGGAATAGTGAAAAATGGATACAAAGGTAAGAAAACACTTTTCATCGTATTTTTTTTTAACGATAATTGTCTGGTACACAAAAAAGAGTACTGAAGAAATTCGATTACCAGACAATTCAAAATATGTTGTTTATCTGTTACAGTACAATACTAAATAGAGAATAGTAATCTGGGAATAAATTACCAGATTACTTATCTGTTAATATTATTTAAGTTAGAATATCCCTGAGTCGCTAGAAGATGGATAATCACACTATAAAAACAATTTTACAAAGGAATCTAAAGTATGTTTTTAACATTTTGATTATTGGCATTACACTCCTTCTGGGATGAAGTGCAGACCATAATAGAAACAGCTTGAATAATAATAAATAATGAATTAATAAGAAACACATAAAACTATTGTTTTGCAACATTATTTGTATTATGAAAAAAAAGGAGAAAACATTTCCAAAAATTTCTAAAAGTTTCTGCCATTCCATTATTCTCAAAACACATCGTAAAAAATAAGCACATTTTCTTTTACTTAATAATGTACTTTTAATCCAGGTAGTTACAAATGCAATTACAAGATTGCTTTATTATTATAATATATTTTTTAAGATTTAGGTATAAAATTTGAAAAGGGAGAAACTTCAAAGTGTTACTGTCTCATGTAACAATAGCAATATTACTATTGTTGCGGGGGTCTGAATTCTGCCCCCAGGCAGCTAAGGATGCAGACACTGGGATTCACTGCCATTGCTGTGCAGATATACACACATAACGACACACTATATGCAATTTGGGCTGGGGGGGAGGAAACCAGGCTGCTTGGAGTAAACCCCCAAGATCACCTAAACTCCTCACAGAGTGCAGAAGCAGGAGTTCAGCGCCCAAACCCAACAGCTGTACCCACTAAGCCACAGTGTTTTTATGTCAGAGCTCATTCGAAGGACAGCAAAAAATAATAATGAAAATAATAATCACAACAACAGCAATAATTTGGCAGCATGGGAGGGCTGGGCATAGCGACAGCAGAGAGAGAACACTCACATGCCAGTTCTGCTGTCCACTGGTGCATCTGAACATCCAATTAAGAACCCAAGATCTTCTACCATGAAGTGGTGTTTACTGTATCATCCCAGTGCTCATATTAATACTTATACATAATGACATTTCAGCTGAGTGAATAGTATATGAATGTGTGTGTGTGTGTGTGTGTGGATGGATTGTGTTTATATTACATTTCAGGGACCAAATGTTCCCCACGATGTTATTATCTTGGTGTCCCCACAAAGATCTGTAAATGTAATCAAAAAACTAAAAATGCCAAAAGTCTTGTATTTTTGTTTGATTACTTATGGATAAGGTTAGGGCTGGGTAGTGGTTAAGGTCGTCATGTTCAGAGATTAGAATTACGTGTGTGTGTGTGTACAGGTTCAATGGGTAGAATTCCTGACTCCTCAAGGTCTCATTTGCTAGCTAATCGATTGTAAAGGAATACACAATCAATTAAACTTTTGGAACCTTTCAGTCTTGAACTGTCACACTTCTTATTATATGGACAGTATTAGAATTTTTTTTTATTGAATTTGTGACCAGATACTTGCGCTCTGTGTATTTATACAGCTCAATGTTTACTATTTCAGAGGGAGTGGGAGATTGCGGAAGAATTGATATTACCCTCTGATCACAGAGACAGAATTGAAAAACTACCGCACAATAAGATGATACAATGTGAAACACAATGGGGAAATTACAAAAAACAAGCAGAAATATCAAATATCAAGGGCTAATTCTTTCTTTTATTTGCTTCTGTTTCGCTTAAAAACAGAATAAAAGTAATATGAATAGAAGCCACTTCAAACTTAAAGAATCGCCCAAAAACTGGTTATTTTATTAGAACAACTGGCAAAAGAAATACTCAGTAATGTTACAGGAGAAACTCTGGGAAAATCAAGTTAAATGATGCTTGCACCCTCTGAAGGCTTATGCAGCATCCTTTATGGTGACCAGTAACTGCATCTTCCAAAAGAACGCTTAGTTTTTATTTTCCATGAAGTGATAGAGAGAAGAATTTCCATAAAGCAGATGAATGAATTCTGCATTTGGTTCTTGAGACATGTGATCCTGTCATTTTGAATTTACGCTGAAAATTCAATCCACATGAGGATGATATATATGAGGAGTCAAATAAAATAAAAGTTATACCACTTATATCACTCACTGCATTTCAACCGATTCAACAGTCTGTGTGAGACTCTGTTTCTGTACAGTAGGGCGTATATCTCACAGGAAAAAAAAAAATGTCCTGGTTGAACTGTTGTCAGTTAAATAGGAATGAAAAAAATGAGGAGAGAATTTGTAGAGAAAAGAATTTTAGACATGTACAGTGATTGACACACAATGTTTGATTTTAGTTGTTGCTGTAAACCAGGCTATGGAGCATTAAGACAGAGAGAGATCCCTGTTTTCAGCAGGATTCTGTCAGTGGGACTATCCTGCCTGCCCGCCCCCCCCCCCCCCCAGCCAAGGCTGTGTGTCTGTCTCACAGAGCATTGTGTGATGGATGATCCCTTGTCCATTAATCATGGCTGACTGGAGCAGATTGGAGTTGAGATCGGCCAAAATAGACTCTCCTACGTGGAGTCATTGCGGGTCAGATTGTAGCCTCAGCAGTGACATGGAGCTGAAATGTTGCATCACATCAGGGGGGAAAAATTTCCTTATTACCCACCGTAAGGTTTTCTAAATCTTGCTGTATAAGGATTAATACATAAAGAAAAAAATCTTAGATTTTTTCAGTTTATAAATAAGTGGCTAGAAAATTATTCAGCACGTAACTAGTGAAAGATCTACGAAGGATGTAAGGATAATGAAACCAAAGGTATTATCCCGTCCAGGTTGGATGTCGGGAAAACGTGGGAGATCTCCGTGTAGGTCTGCGGCAGCCGGCGCCATAAGAAATACAGGTCACATGACCCCTGGGAGGACAGTGAGGCCCAAAACCGCGTTAAACATTCTGAGACGGCAATGAAGCAGAACTGGACTGAGCCTCGGGGCCGGCTGGCCGGCCGGTCCAGCGGGGGCTGCTCACCGGAGGTGTGTGATTTCCTCTGGGGGAGACGGGGCGACTCAAAACCCGAGACTACGCTTTTAAACACGAGCAAAAAAAGTTCGCGTCTCACAAATGTGCAGCGCTGGCAGCAAAAAACTTGAGAAAACAACACGTTGGCCATCTTGCTCGTTTGGATCTACCAGCACGAGGACGTCACTTTCGCACGAACCCGAGTGTGTTATAAAAAGTATGTGACATGGTCAAGCTCTTAAATAACCACCCTGCGTTTTACCAGGAATATGCTGGAAACACTGCACATCTTAAGCCAATATTAAAATACTAATGTAGAGAAGTGTTTGGCAGAGTTTGGAACAACCCTGGCAACGAGCCTCTTGTTACTTAAATTTATTTATAGCTTTGTACAACGGACGACTCCAGACATCGAACTTCTACTATGAAGTAAAGAATGTGTCTAACACCATATTTTGCTGAAAATGATGTACACTTGTACATGCCTACACTAATTAATAAAAACAGTAAAATCAATTACAAAACAATTTAAGAAATATGTAACAGATGTTGCATATTAATAAATAAAAAAACTGAGTAAATTAAGAAATATAGAATGTAGCAGAGAATTAAATGAATGAGTTGGAGTGTTCATTGCTTACTCTGCAAATATATGCTATAAGCTTATTGTTACTTCTATATAAAACTATATATAAAAGAACTGATTTTCCTCTGCACTGAAGTAAGCTCACCACAAAGCCTATGACACAGCATTCATTGGTCGTGAAGAGTCATTGCAATGGCTATTCTTTCACCAGTCACGCGTCATGGCAAACAAGATGCCAGACACATACGGCTGAAAAGGCGACAGGGAAAAACTCTCCTCAGATTTCCCTCCGACTGTTGTGTCTTGAGCTTCAACAGTGTGCTAATATTGAACAACTTTAAACTGTTCCCCAACAGTGTGTGTATGTGTGTGTATATATATATATATATATATATATATAGTAAACATTTCATAGCAAATAGTCAGTTCCACAATACGGAATTTAGAATATTTATTACATCAACTGGATTATAAAAAGCTAATAAGAATATATCCAAACCTATCCAAATACAACATCCAAAACAAATTACAGTTCAACAAAAATAATCCCAAAATACTTAATAATTAAATAGATAGATAGATAGATAGATAGATAGATAGATAGATAGATAGATAGATAGATAACTGTGAAATAACAGAAAATCTTTTTTTAAAGAATATTTTGGAAAATGTATTTAAATTTTCTTTTGCAAAGAATAATTTTCCCTTTTTATTTTTAGTTTAACTTTCATTAATTTTTTTATTCATTTTTTTGAGAAAAGATGAGAAAATTAAAAATATTTTTTAAGAAGAGATGAAATGTGCTATTTCTTTATATAAACATTTAAATAATATATGTGTGTATATATATATGTGTGTAAAGATTTTTTCCTGTCTTAACTGCAAAATAGCTTTTCCAAACTTTTAAAAAGCCTAATATTCATCCACCCTTGTTTCCTAACATTTTTTCTAGAGCAAGGTTATGGATAAAATCTTATTATTAGTATTAATAATTTCCAAGTACTACTCTAATGAAATGCATTAATTTCAGCTACTCTAACAGTGAAATATAATGTAGACATTATTAATACAATCCCCTCTTAAAGTGAATATTATAAAATCATCTATATGACTTTTCAAGGGATCAAAACTTCCACACAATAATCAAATAAAAGAATTACATGAATGGGATTTATAATAATTTGACAGACATCGTGTAGCAATTATGATCAAATGGACAGTGAACACTGCCTTCTATTTTTGTAACAGATTAGCATACAAACTTTTTCAATGTAACAATTTAGCATACATTTTCCCGTAAGTCTTGGTTTGGCATGTTAGAACATTTTCATTAAATGTTAGTTTTATGCTGTTTTTATGGTCATAACAGGCAGTTTAGTACAAAGTCTCCATTAAGATGCCACAATGGATTTAAGGCAGTAGAAGGCAAAAATCTGTGTTGCTTGGATCGTATGTGCGGTAATATGAGAGCACTTGGTTCCGAACAACAAATGTCAAAATATTTCCAAATTTGCTCTATGAAAAAGGAAATGGAGACATCAAAACATAAAGATAGTGGTTACCCACAAAAATACTTCAGAACCACTGAGAATTTGATATTTGATACAGATTTTCCCAGTGACCAGTCCCAGTTAAGCAGCCTAACGACTGCACACATATTATAACAATATAAATAGGATGCTTTGCAGTATTGCCATTGTAATTAATTTCAAATATAAGAGCTCTAGACTTAGAGTCACAGACCAAAATTTAAGCAGGAACCACACATACATATATCGGTTCATTAAATTTAACAATGAGGAACAGCCATTATGTGCAATATGAATCAGCAACTATTAATTTAATACTTATTACTGATATCAAAAGACACCATATTTATGTGCATATGAGAAAATTTTCTTTCTTTTCTGGCTGAGTTTAACAACTAATGTTTAAAGTATTGTATAAACCACTTCACCCCCTTTTAAAGTGCTGCTTGCAAGTTTTTTGCCTTTTGATGGCTTTGTATCGACCGTTTTGCATTTAATTTTGGACGACATGTTTGCACTGAAAATCTCTAAGTAGTGTGTGCATGCATTATTCCGTGCATCCTCATTTTCTCATGCTGTTTTTGTCTTTTGCACTCTTTCCCTGAGAACTTGATCAGCATCGTGGAGATTCATGAATCACTAGGAGAAAAGGAATGATGAAGACACTGGAACACACAGGCACACGCACACACCCACACGCACAGACACGCACAGACACGCACACGCAGGTTTGTAATTATATCTTTGTGGGGACTCTCCATTCATTTCTAGGGGGAAAACTCTAATTCCAACAGCCTTAACCCCTACCCAGCCCTACCCTAAATCATATGAAATCAAACAAGGGACAAGTCTTTTGGCATTTTTAGTTTTTTGATTACGTTCACAGATCTTTGGTCCCCACAACATCAAAATAACAGGCACACACACACACACGCACACACACACACGGGCACCTGACAAATGCATTCCACATAAATGTGCATCTAAATTGCCATTTCCCATTAATCGTTAAACGCAAATGACTCGGTAAATCGGTAGCAAATAAGTTTTCCATTTTTCTTTCCTATCAGAGCACATGAAGCTGCAGAATCTAAGCGAACCTCGAGTGAGTCATAGAACTCTGACTACCCATATAATGACCGTCAGGCGGTGGCTGCCCACGGTTGAGGACGTTACGCTGTGTTCAGTTGACACACAACCAGACAAGAGAGAGGGCAACATGTGCGGGCTACTGAACGTAAAGTGCCCAGAGCATAGCTGCAACATCCCTCCGGGCTTAAATATGAATCATTACTCACCCCTACTATATCATCCTTACTCCATGGGCTGCGAGCCCTTCACAGCCCAACCAGCAGCATACCTCCCTGCATAGCCCCCCCAGAAGCTGCCGCCCTGAGCAATTGCCCATATTGCCCTGGACAGTATCTGCTCTGTTTTTTATGTGTAATAGACTGACATCACTGAAATCACGCTGCATGCGGGATATAAATATGAAATATCTTTTATGTATATATACATTTGTGGTCATATGTATGACCCAAATCTACATATAGCATCTGAATTATATATTATATGTCGGTATAATATGTAATATATATTATAATATTTATAATATACTCAGCCATAGCATCAGTCACTGCTTACATCCTATCATCAGTAAACATAAGGCTACCAGCTGATCGATGTAACTGGTGTCAAAGATTCCCTTCTATCACGATTAGGGGGGTGCACCAGCCTCCCATTTCTGATGTGGAGTATAGCTGGAGCCCAACTGAATTGTGGGAAGTGGGCAATGTACAGCAGGGTCCTGACAGTGAGCCACTCCCTAATGGCAGTGCTTCTCAAAGGGCCACATCACTCTTTCATCTTTTATGACTCAAATCATGCAGGCAAACGTGGCAGGGGGGAGTGTGTGTGTGTGTGTGTGTGCGTGTGTGTGTGTGCAGTGTTTTATGGTCTGTGAGAGGAAGAGTTTAGAGATTAACAGTGAAATCGATGAGAGGAATCCTTCAGAGAAACAAAAAGTAGAGTTTCAATTGTATGCATTCAGTCTTGCGTCTGTACGTTTTGGTCCAGATTTCATAAAATGATTTGTCCAGGTGATCCAAAGCTTCCCCCTGTTGTGACGCTGGGCTACAGCGACCCAAGTATTCAGGCCAAAGCGATTTGGCTCTCGGGGATACGGGCCCCTTTTCGTCTGAGTTGGCAAATTCACCCGCAGCTAAAAAGCACAGAGGCGTAATTAATGGATGCATCTCAGCTGAGTCCGCAGGGTTCGTAGCTCCTCCCCCGTCGTTCCGTCTCCCGGCGTTTCCATGCGCCGGCCGTGGGAGAAAGCCCAGAAGCCAGGGAGACGGGAAGCTACGCCGATCCATTTTCGCCCCCAATCTCAGGCATTACACAACCTTTTCATTTGCTATTTCAATATTAAGCCCGGGATCCCGGCCAAAGAAAATGACCCGGAATGTCAGCATTATCAACAGAATGTCCAAGACGTTACAGCAGGAGAGGAGCGTGAAGGGTGGGGGTGTGGAGGACCACCAGGACTCCCGGCCTAGGGCTGAAGGGGCTCTTCCAGTCAGGGGCCCGCTGAGGTCACCCATCGGCATCGGGCACGAGACGTTTACCGTTACTCGTCCTCTCAGCGAGGGACGGCACTTCGTCTGATGTGAACCAGCGGAGGCCCCTTTTGAAGGCTCTCCTGCTAACATGTGTTAGCAATCTGCCACGTACCACAATGCTGCCTCGCCTTATCTCTTCATTTCAGAGACGTATTCCCATAATTGCCATTAAACTTCAGTAAATCAACAACACAGTATTTTGTCAATTTGAATATTTGTATCCAATATTTCAATATGGCATGTTAATAATAATAATAATAATAATAATAATAATAATAATAATAATAATAATAATAATAATAACACCTGGAGAAACAAAATGACATAGTTGATAATTTATTCTTTTATACTACTACGATTATTACTACTAATATTACTACTAATACTACTACTATTACTACTAATAATAATAATTATTATTATTAGCAGCTATTATTATTGCTGCTGTTGTTCCTGTTGTTGCTTTATTTTTCTGTGGCACTCTTCCGCGATCCTAAGAATTACTTATTGCAGTTTACTTTAAATTAAACAATCTGCCTATTCCCTGAAAATAACAATTAATTCATCATTCCTTCAAAATGCAATCACTACTCTCCCACTAATTTGAAAAGAAGTAATTATGTTTGCTTGACAAAGTGACAATTAGAGTTCTACCATGACGTGCAAAACTTCAATAATAATCATTCAGAATTCTTGTGAAATAATCTTTCCACTACGCCGAGATGTTTCCTCAGTCCAGAACTGCATATGCTTAATTTTAAAAACGAAGTTGTTGATAAAAACAAATGATGCGTGATGATCATTAAATAACAGTCTTAGCTATGAACCAAAAGTTTGATACCAGTTGCTAACAAGAATACAAACATTTGCCACTTTTATTTTTCAGAAGGTGCATGGAGGAGGAGATGGAACGAAAAGAATGGCAGGGTGAGGAATATGAATACAGGTAGAGCTGGGGTAGTTATGGAGTTGGTGTTACATTTACAGATGGGTGCAGACGAGAAGATGGGGTTGGCGGCTTTTATTGTATCTCATCGCACATTCCCCGTGGTCCTGCATCTTGTTAAGCACGTTCATGTGTTACTTATCAACGACTCTGAAGTCCTGTGGCACAGTCAGATGAGGCCGTGACATTGTGACACGTACAGAGGCTCGTGTGACCTCGGAGGACCCTGGGCAGATGAAAGGAACGATGCATGCTGCTGAAGCACATTACAGGATCTGAAGCAGGTGTCCAGTCTTCACACTTTAATGTCTACACATCATAAATATCTTAATGCGTAGGGTATTATCACCACCGAGTCAGTCCCAATGCCTCACCAACAAGAGCTTGACAAGAAAATGACTGGACTGACCTCCTGCTGCATAGTATAGTTTAAAAAAAAAAAAAAAAAAAAAAAAACACTGACCTAGCAACCATAATTGTGTCAGTTTTCAGACATACCAAACTTTTGAATATTTCTGTAATCGTACAGTAGATTTCTGCATTTCTGCTAAGAGCCTGATTTATATGAACAGTCTGATGCACAAGTGTAGGGTTTTTAACCGCAGGAAAACCGCTTGAAGCTAATTATGTAATAATGCGCAACATTTCTCATCTTTGTTAAATGCAGAGAAAATTCCGCAGCTATGAAGACATTGAGGGAAACCAGACAGTCTGCAGTAGGTCGAATGGCAGTGATTTTGGGAGCAAGTGCAATCTCCAGAGAGAGTATGAGCTCTAGCAACGAGGAGTGAGAAAGAGGCAACAGGACACTTAAATAGCCGCGTGTGTACGGGTACGTTTGTGAATGAATGTCTTAAGAGCACTGAATTAAACATTTGTGCCTGAGCGACTGCATACGACAGTGTGTGTTTGTGCGTGAGCTCGCTCTCTGTGTCAGGACCTGTGTGAGTATGTGTGTGAGTTAATATCTTACAGTAATAGTGTACAGTGACGTACATGTGCCTGAGCGGCACTGGACACTGTATCGCAGTGTGTATCTGTGCGTGAGCTCGCTCTCTGTGTCAGGATCTGTGTGAGTATGTGTGTGAGTTAATATCTTACAGTAATAGTGTACAGTGACGTACATGTGCCTGAGCGGCACTGGA
>JAODLC010000085.1:8726433-8737289 GCA_026781145.1 Hippopotamyrus pictus | reverse complement strand
TAATACTTTATGAATGCCTCATCTATAATGCACTATAAATACCTTCATAATGCATTATAATAGTCAGCATAAGCCATCCTTGTGCTTTTGGCCCAGCCAGCAGGTCCACTCAATCGGTCTTTGTCCACTGACAGTATTATAAAGTGTTACCGACTTAGCAATATAACTAGTGATCGTGCATCTTGACCGGAACTACGTCAGCCGCCCTAGTGTACGTCACGCTCTCGATTTTCACTTTTGTTTCACAGGATGCCTCCACACTTGGGGTGAAGCCACATTTCACGTTTCAAGGTGGGAGTGCCACCTCTTGTGCCCACTGGGGCGGTTAGGCTGTCCACTGTCACTATGACTGCCATTGCAGAAGCGTATCTAGAGCATTCCAGCATGAAACGGACACCGCTGTCCGAGAGAGAGAGAGAGAGAGAGAGAGAGGTGAAATATTAATAACTGGGGTGCAATCATGCCCAAACGCAAAACAGGAACGCAATAAGTTCAAACTGTCATACTGCCTTGAGCGGAGTGATAGTGTTTCACAAGGGAGATGTTGAAACGATAGTGGCTGGGATGAGTGAGAAGACGTTGCCCCCCTCCCTTCAGAAAACCAGGGAGGACAACCCTGACTCTATACAGGCTACACCCTCTTTCAAAACAAATCCCCTGATCAAGGGCAGTGGGAGCAGACGGGATCCGCAGAAAGGAAAGCTAAGACGCATGAGAAGAAAAGAGCCATCTGATGTGATGTCCCGGAACTGAAACCAAATCATTTTAGTACTTCGTTACTGCGCAAAACATTTCTGAGTTTGCTTGTAAGTGGAAAAAAAATCAGAAGAAGGTTTGCACTTCTATATGTTGCTCTAATGTTTAATTTTTAAAGGGTCAATCATCAGTATATCTCATATAATTTTGTGTCACTTAACTTACGGTCATTTTTTTCCCCTGTTAATTAAAAACATGAATGGATGCCTTCCTGTGTGGCTTAGATGAAACATTTATAGCCTTGATAGTTCAGATCATGAATCGGATATGAACTTGTAATAGATTAACCCATTAGAGTCTGACACATGCCTTCACCTTCACCTATCTAGAAAACACAGATGCCAAAATACTACCTATGATTATATTCAGCACTAACTCAGCACCTATAATCTGACAGCATTAAAATGGCATTTTCTGACAATACTGTTATAGTACTACGAGTTAAGCCCATTCTTCTGTACCACTGAATAGTCATTCAAAAGCCTTTGTGATGACAGTTTTGCTCTCCATCAATCAGCACTCAGCTTTCATAACCCAGCTGATTAGTAATGTTACGAGATTATTCTTTTGTTTTATGTTTGCATTGATAGCGGGTGTGGTCTCACTCAATGCAAAACGTCAAAATAACTTAAAATAATGTGTATGTATATTGCATGAAGTGTAATGTATGAAAACAATAGTTGATTTTTGCCAGCATTATACAGGAAAGATTGGTGCACAATGATTTCAGCATTTCAGTTAAATCTCTTTTTTTTTCTCGCAAGGGAAACCTGGCATATTTGAAAAGAAAATATCTGAATTTCCTAATAATTAGAATAAGGAGGTTAATTAGAAGTACCCAAGAGTGACAAGCCTCATGAGAACCTGGTCAGACCTCCAATAGCTGAGAAGTCTCAAACAAATTGTCACATTCTACCTTGCGTATTGTGCTAGATGTGGAAATTTCGGGCAGACACGTAATTTAGAGGGTCTCTCAGTCTAGCACAGAGTCAGAAATGTGTTTATATGTCTAGTTGCGTTGCTGGGTGATTCATTGCAGTGTTGACCAGTAAAGCAGGAGGAAAGAGATGTTAATGTTGTTAGGGGAGGAGGTCATTCCTCCAGCTGAGGTATTAATAGACTCAAAAATGCAGGCAGACAAAACTCAGTTATCTGTCTTCATATTAATCAGTCACAAACAGATACTGAGCCCTCTGTTACCCTGTGCTCCCCTCTGGGAAATGTTCATTTGGAAATGCTGAGGAGAGAAATGGAGATTAGGGGTGTAGTGTGGGTGAAAGATGAGGGCTAGAGATAAGTCCAGGGTCTCGGTCAAAGTCTTCCTGTTAAGGTCTGTTAATTCAGCTGGGAGTCAGCGAACATGCATGCATTTCATTTCAGCTTAAGGGCATGAAAACTGAGAGAATCCTGGCCCAGTGCTGATGCGTGGGATGCTCCCAGGGCGGACAAACACGCCGTTTGGCGATTCGGTGTCGCCGCATAGCCCACAGTGCGGATCCCTGTGAGGCCTTGGCATCCAGTCCATCCAGTTCCTGGGACAGGCTGCGGGATCTGGATTCTGTTTAAAATTAGCACATCAAACGAAACCAGAAATATCATCATAGTAAAAAAAACGCCTCCAGATCTTACACATGCATTTATTTATATTTCATTGAGCAGCCACTACCTTTTTCCCCAAAATAATCAAACGTCGCATTTTTAAAGCAAATCAGACACGATAATACTAATAATATAATTATGATAATATGCTGCTGTTATTTCAAAAAAAAAAAAAAAATGTAAACAACTCGTGATATTTACAGCTGCATGAATTACTGCTCATAGCATATCCTACAACTCAATCAATTTGGTAAAGGTTTGTGAAGGTGAGCACCTTCATGCAAAGCACTGGTCACCATGAAAGGATGACCTGAAGTGCCTCGTGGGGACAGAATAAAAACTGCAAGTTATTTGCAAATATACATAGAACAGCAAAACAGAAAGGCCATTTGTTTGGCGTACATGACCACTAAATATGACAATCAGTAGTTCAAGCTATTCATTTCACTTCTTTTCGTCTTTTCTGTATTCCTTTCCATTCTTCTCTCTTTCTTTTTCATTCTTTCGTTCTTTTTATTTTCCCTAGCTCCTTTCGGCCCTGGAAATTTTCTGGTGCCCCAGACAAGATGCTGCTGCATGCCCGATACCTCCCCCCCCCCTCACCACCACCCCTCAGAGCAGCAGAAAACATTCATTTATATTAAAGACATTCTGGTAACACAGAATATCTGGCTGCTGATCAGCTACTTTGCCCCTCTTTCACAAAAAAAGTAGCAAAATAGTACAATTGGCGTAAAAAACAGCAATGTCACAGATGTAACCGGAATTTCTTCCGATTTTTTGTCGTCAATAATCAAACGGCACCGTTGGCTGTTTCTCCGCTTTTCTCTCTCTCTGCTCTTTCTGCCGTCTCCCCCTTTGCTTGCCTTTCCCTTCTCAGCCCACTGGAAAGCGAGTGACACAGAGGTCGGCCCGCAGCTCGAGCCCACTGTACTGGGCGTGGGAGAAGCCCAGTGACTCCTGGGTGATCAGTGAGCTCCAGAATATCGTGTCAGAAAAATGTTCTCCATCGTTCCTCATGAGTCCTTATCATCTCGAACAGCCCGTTACTCATCTGTTGGTGTGGAGGTGACGGCAGTCTCTACAGTACAGGCTGTTAGTCTTCAAAAAAAAAAGAGAGAGAGACAAATAGAAGCTTCTAGCTTACTCTTTAATGTCTCTCACCGGGGGGGGGGGGGGGGGGGGGGAGTGAGAGAATATAGGGAAGGAGGAGAAAAATGATGAATGAGACTTTGGATCATCAGAGGGGATCAAAAGCTTCTGCCTCTAAAAGTTATGGCACCATAATGGTTTTGCCAAATCAGAGAACACCAGGAAGGCGGAATCTCACGTGATTGGTGACACTAATGTTTTTTTTTTTTATTTCCTTGTAAAAAGGAAAAAGACAAGTCCCACCAGCACTGGAGAGTGGCGGAGTGAAGCAGTAAAAGTGCATCACATCAGCTTCCACTCTGTATGTGTCCAGAGAGAATAGGATTGCAAATAAAGTGCATGAGGCACTCGGCCGATGGAAACATTCCTTTAGTTATCATACAATAACAGTCCAATAATAAATTATTAAATGGAATTGTAAGTCTATCTTACATGCCATTTATCTGGCCTCTGGTTGCAGTGATCCGGTCCCAAGCATAGGGTAAGAGAGAGGGGCATCCCCCAAAGGATGGGGTTCGGAATTGAAGTTTATTCATCAAATAATAATAATAATAATAATAATAATAATAATGCATTTTATTTGTGTGCGCCTTTCTAATACCCAAGGTCACCTTACATAGTCCATAAAAGACAAACAATAAATACAAATAATTAAAAAGAGTTATTTACATAATTAGACAACACTTGGGTTATAGCGAGTAAGCCAACTTAAACAGATGGGTTTTGAGTTTTGACTTAAACAATAGAAGAGAATCGATATTTCTGATATCCGGTGGAAGTGAGTTCCAAAGTCGGGGAGCAGAGCGACTAAAAGCTCTGTGTCCCATGGTGATGAGGCGGGCAGAGGGAACAATAAGATGGGTGGAAGATGAAGATCTGAGAGATTGGGATGGGGTGGCAATGTGAAGCAGGCCAGATAGATAGGGAGGGGCGAGCTTGTAAATGCATTTGAAAGTGAGAACTAGAATTTTGAATACTATTCTAGTTTCTATGGGCAACCAGTGAAGCTGTTGAAGGACTGGGGTGATATGTTCCCTGGAGGGGGTACGAGTTACTACCCGAGCTGCAGCGTTCTGAAGGAGTTGGAGTTTATGGAGGGACTTATTAGGGAGACCAAAGAGAAGAGAGTTAAAATAATCAATCCTAGAAGTGACGAGGCTATGGACAAGGATGGCAGCAGCATGGGGAGTGAGGAAGGGACGGAGTCGGTTTATCTTGCGCAGATGGAAGTATGCAGACCGGGTGATATGATTAATGTGTGACTGAAATGAAAGAGTGCTATCAAGGATGACGCCCTGACTCAACCTGGGTGGAGGGGTATATAGCGGAATTATCTATGTTGATATAGAAACTGTGGGATTTAGTTAGAGTGCAAGTTGTGCCAACGAGTAGAACTTCAGTTTTATTGCTATTGAGTTTGAGAAAGTTAGACGAGAAACTGGAGAACCAACTCTATATCTTCATTAGACAGTCTGAGAGGGAAGAGGGTGGAAAGGAACAGCTAGGTTTGGAGGAGATATAGAGTTGGGTGTCATCAGCGTAACAGTGAAAACTGATATGAAATTTCCTAAATATGTGGCTGAGAGGTAGCATGTAAAAAATGAATAAAAGGGGCCCCAATACTGAACCCTGAGGAACACCGGCTGAAACGGGGAATGCATATCACATGCACATCAGTACCACATACAGCAGTAGATGCAGGCATTGAAATTAATTTAAGTGATGGGATTGAAAATCAGTTGCCTGAGTTTAATCAGGGCTCCTGCACATACTGTACAGTATCCCAGTTTTCCTGCAGCATTGCATCTGTTCGGGAACAGTTAAATTGCAGATTCTTTGAGTCATTTTAAATGTGCCTGTATTTGATCTTATGTCCAAAGGTGTTTGTTGGTCATAACTGATCAATGATTGAACAGTACAGGTATTGAAAAGCACTGAAAACAACGATAAATAAATAAAGTCAAAAAATCAACCAGGAGCTCAGAGTAAGGCAGTCGTCCTCATTGCCGCCATCTTGGTGTTTTCTGCGTTTCATCACAGCATATATACATTCACACAGTACGGGCAGTTTAAAGACATCACTTCACCTAACAGAATGATTTTGAACTGCTTTGGGATTTGATTGTGGTTATGTAGACTTTTCTTTTTCAATTTCCTCTCACAATCCAAAAACATGGACTGGCATCATATCCGGGTTCCCCTAACTGTGCTCCTTGGGATAGGTTAAGGTTCACTATGACCCTGCAGTTAGCAAGCAGAAAGATAGATGGATTTATAGAGATGTATTTTCAATTAGGAAATATTTTAAAGTAGGCCTAATCATTTATTTAAAGTAGTCATTATAATGCATTATAATTCATTCATAAAGTATTCATAAACTATTACAATAGGTATAGCTACTTGTAAAATTATATAATATATCCATTTCTATAATGCCCTGCAAATGCTTTATGAAGTTCTCATCCATAATAATTTTGAGCTGCATTTATAATACTTTATGATTACATTATAATGCATTATGAAGGTATCCATAATGCATTTATATGACTGCTTTAAATAAAGGGTTAGCAATATTGTTTTTGTGTTATTCATTACTTGAAAAACATACCATCAATTCAAGGTAGATAGTTTGTAGTTTAAAATGGAAAAGAAGTAAAAAAGGACAAAAGTTGCTCCTGCTTTGAGCTCTTAGTTTCTCCCCTCTTCATGTGAGATCCTCCCCTTAGGTTCACTGACACATTCACTGGCTCGTTTTTTCATATTGATTCACGTCTTCATTTATGACCTTGGTGGATGAGAAATGGTGCAGAACCAGATCCTGGGAGGCCAGGGGGTCGAGGTTGTGGCACTCCCCAGCAGTCAAAGACCCCACACTGGGTATTCCTCTCCGGCGAGTGGCAGGCTTAAGGCCTTAGCACCAGATTTATAGCACTCCCTGGACTCAGGAGACCCATGAGCTGGTAATGACAAATGTCTAATACTAACAATCCAAATATGGTCATATACAGGAGTCAAAATGTCACAGATGCATTTAAGCTTAACATCCCAGGTTACTGCATTCTATATGTCTATGCTCATAACTTGCATTATATAAATCATTTGTATTATATATTTCAATTGCATCCATTCATTGTCTTTTTCAGCCTATGGTTGTAGGATTTATTTTACTTTCCTTACCTATCATGGTACATTGTGTATTACCTGATGAATAATGTAATGAGTAACATCAATATATTAGTCTGCCACTCTTGTTCAAATACTGATTGCTCTCAGTCTATAATTTGGGGACTACATTGCTGGGTACAGGATGTCTTTGGGGACATTTAACCCATTTCTCTGTGGATTGGCAGGGAGTACATCTTTATTATTTTGCCATAAACTATTTCTCCATTTATTTCCTGTGAATGAGACTCCTTCTGCATCAGAGTTAATTGAATCGTTTAATTTATGTGGTACTAATGTTAGAAAGTTAGGGATCATACACAGGGGTTAAATCAGAATTAGACAGGAGGGTAGGGGGGTCCTGAATAAGCATTCTCTGTATTAGTTTATTTGTTATAATATGTATTTATGGTCACAATAGTGCAATATTTTCATTTCTTGGCATGTTATGCTACTACTCTAAAGCAATACAAAATGAACTAAGAAATGTGATTACAAAGTCATTTTTATTTGATATGGTAATTGTACAAATCATGTCATTAAGTAATACTTGAATTTTGTCTAAAATGTAAATGAAACTTAAATATGCATGGATCATCACTACAAGATATATTAATACTTATTTAATTGTATTGTCCCCATGAAAATGCTTCAAGAGTCTAGCTAGAAAGCGAAGTTTGGCAGCAGTTCAGTGAGTGAAATAAGTCAAAACTCAAAAACACAGGACATAAATCGAGGTGTCATGAAGGAATATCTCATCTACTCGGGAAATGAATGTCAGAGCTACTAATGAAAATTAACATTAATGCTGACGAAGAAAATGTGATTTTTACAACAAACAAAAAAACTGACCTTTTATTAAACCTCCGACTTTGACTCTTTACTAAACTTTGGGACATTTAGAATGGAAAGATTATCGCTGAAGGAGCTGGACCAGCAAAGTGCCGTTTGGACATAAGGAGTCAGAGTTAGACTCCGGGGAGCTCAATCCGTATTTAAGCCCTGATCATATATATGTTTTGACATTCTGATAGATATTTCAGTATATCGCTGTAATTTTCAGGGAGGTCCCTGTTAAATGCTGTTGCAAGTACAGTATGTTTATGGATGGCTTTTTCCCGTAAAGATGTCCTAAAGCAATGTCACTGTATCTCATTCCTTTTGACTACCAATTATATCCAGTTTAGCTGGTTATTTGTTAAATGCTCAGTTCTTAGAATTATTTGTTAAATAGTTAAATACAGTTGTGTGAAAGGTTATCTCATCTTTCCTTTGTATGATTTTTTAAATTATATGTAACTGCTACCTTTCTGTTTATGTTCTTACCTTTCAATGGTAAAATGCTGTGACCTTTGATGTACTGCTTTCTATATTGTGAAAGCCTGCCTTACACTCCTATATAACACAAAGAATATCGAGATTCAGTGGAAACGCACCCCAGTGCGTCAGACGCTCCTGAAAAATTGCAAGTATGACCTGCATGTCACAGTATGAAATGAGCTCATTTTTTCCAGGATTAATGAAATCCTATATAATTGACCTACGACATTGTTGCAGGAAAATGACAGCTTTATGACTGTTTCACAGCTATGTACAAACACCATTTGTGAAATCAGATTTAATTGTTTGAACCAAGATATTTTTAATAATTATGGTACCACCCAAGAATGTGCCTTTGAGATAGTCATTCACTGCTATTTGGAACATGCATAGAGATGGGAGCTGGTTTGGCAGATAGAGGACATGCGACACCTTTGACCAAACCAACCAAGCACGCTTTATTCTGAAAGCTTAAACAAGAAATATATCCCAGGGTAGTTTACGTCTCGCAGAGGGATGATCATACACAAATCCACACCAACAGATAAGCATCTATAGGACATGCTAAAATAATATAATCATACCTTTGTGCCATTTAATTTATTTTGTGAGGAATTTGCAGAACACAAGAGAATGAAAATAACACACTTGGGATTAAACAAGTTGAGCCGGATCTAGTCAGACTTGACAAAATAAATCAAACAAATTGCTCTGATATTTAGAGTCATTGTAGTTGTGTAATATTGTCAGCGTGCTAAGAGGGCTTAAGATTTCAGAGAGCTGGATTGGGAAGCCTCAGGGTGTTGGGTCAAGTCCTGGCACATATTCTTACCTGCTTTGCAGCCTGGGAGTTCGGCCAAGTCTGCAAACAGAAGAAGTCAATTCAGGACAAAATAAATAAATAAACACGCATCATTTTCATCAGATCTCCAGGGCATGAAAAGAGATTTGCTCGTCTACTCCAATATTTAAATATCTGCAATGCTTTCTTCGTATTATAAGTGATTTTTTTTTTTTTTTTTTTTTTGTCAAACAAAACATGAAAATAACTCAAAACAAGGACACTTCTGAAATGGATCCACGGGCTGGTAAATTTCAAATTACAACAGAATACGGAAGAACTGTCACTGTGCAGTATGAGCACGTTTAACAAATTGCTGCATGGATCCATACATAGTACTTCGTTTTCTCAGATTTATGGGGGGGAGAAAAAAAAAAAAAACTTAAAACGTTTAAACTTTAAACACTGGGAAAAATTGGAATATGTTAAATAAGACTTTGCAAACCTGGCATGAACAAATCAAAACGTGGAGCGTAGCTGCTTGGGATGCCTTTGGACCGGAGATGGCTCAGTCACGTCTGACCTGTCTCGCATGCTTCTGTGCACGCACTGACACGCAAAACGCCGACATGGCGAAGACGAACCCCAGCGTGTACAATAGGCCATGAATGTCCTTTTAAATATTAAGTACAGAATATGTAATAAATGCTATGCATCATAAACAGCATTGTACGCACAATGTGATTAATGATATACATTATACTCAGTGTGATAAATCTACGTACACTATAGTATACTTTTATGTGTTTGATGCCATTCGTCTGATTTGCGTCTGCCTTAGCCCTCTGGAAGATATTCACCTTGGGCTTCCATCGCCTCGGCTTCCAGGAAAGCCTTTCATATATACTAAAAATACCCCAAATAATGTCCAAGCAAGAAATAAACATGTTTAAAAAAGGAAAAGGAAGCAGCCTTTTAAGCTCAGAATAGCTTGACGGTTGGGCTTTCATGTCTTAAGCTACAAGACAATGTCATTGTTACATTGTTACATTTCCTTTCTCCAGCTGTGAAATCTGCTCTCTCTTTATAATATAGTAACACACTGGGGGTCTAAGTCCCTGGTTTGCT
Source organism: Hippopotamyrus pictus (assembly GCA_026781145.1). Taxonomy (NCBI): domain Eukaryota; kingdom Metazoa; phylum Chordata; class Actinopteri; order Osteoglossiformes; family Mormyridae; genus Hippopotamyrus; species Hippopotamyrus pictus. The sequence continues at coordinate 8,727,391 of JAODLC010000085.1, read as the reverse complement.
AGTAGTACAGTGAATACACATATATTGAAACAATACCAAATGTGAACAAAGAGGAAATTGTTACACAAAGCTCCATATCCTGTCTGCTTCCCCTTTGTAAACGTTTTATACCGTGTAGTATATTAAGGAGACAGATTAAGTACTTATGAAAGGACAACAGATGATTACATAAGAATATATGAGACTTATAGGCCTTATTTTTGGGAACCATCCCAAATTATTTTCATTTAATGCACATCAATGGATATACTAACAATTATTTTAAAACGTATTTTATTGTTGTGGTATTGTGTTGTGGGACAGTATATATAGCCCCATGTAATGAGCTGAGTGTAAGATTTATCTGGACTACAAAATCTAGTAATTTAATTACTAAATATATTAATACTGTCTGACAAAAGAGATCTGCGGATTGAATCACATTTGTGACATATTTAAAGTTCTTAAGAAACCAACCGACATTATGTTCCAGTCATAATTTTAGGGCTCCTTAAATAAAGAGCAAGTATTATAGTTTAGGAACATGTGAAGAACATGTGTCACAGTGTTAATATTTCTTGCACCAAGCTTTGACACATGTTACTGTTCTTTTTCTTTTAAGTACCATATAAAGACCACAAGTAATAGATTACAAAAGTGCAGAAAGAAATCTGAGGCCAGAGGCAGAGAGGTACAAAGAATCAGCTCTAAACAAACGAAACAGAGACACGTGTCATAATATTGAAGAAGGCCTTTAGATGTGGCAGCAAACAGAGCCATGAAAGAGATGAAGCCAGAGACTGATCTCTCATCATTATCACAGAGCAGCTATTCCACAAAGACCATCCTGACAAATTACTCCAGCTTTAGAAAAGCACCATTATTTTTGTGCAGACAGGATTATTCAACAGGTGTCTATTGACAATGTGTGTGTGTGTGTGGGGGGGGGGGGGGGGCTGGGCGGGGTTAAGGGGGGAGA
>JAODLC010000085.1:8715938-8726333 GCA_026781145.1 Hippopotamyrus pictus | reverse complement strand
TGCATTTGTTTCACTCAGTTAGAATAGGGAGTTGTATTTCAAATAAAGTTTAAATCTGAACCTATGTAGTTTGAATGCGGGGGCGGGGGGCTCAATAATGTTCATATCTAGAAAAGGGGGGCCCTGCAGAGAAAGTCTGGGAACCACTGATCTAGAGGAAGAGGGTCAGCGTGATGGAGTGGGGGAAACGTTGGTGGGAGATTGTAATGGAGATGTGGAAATGGAGATGTGGAAATGGGAGTGATAGAGGGGTGGAAGAGAGATAGAAAGCTGGAGTGACTGAGTTTGAAACAGAGATGGAAAGTTTGAGGAAAGATGTGGAAATGGAGTTGAAGGGTTAAACGAAACCAGGAGCCTTAATTGGATAAACAGAATACAAAATGGATGGATGGATGGGTGGATGGGCAGAGGGTATTAAAGACTGAACATGAGGTGGAAGAGATAGGTGAAGAGGTAAAAATGGAGGTGGATATTACAGGGCTGACTGTGCGGTTTGGAAGGCATTGCACAGATTCCCTCTATGCAAGTTATACCTGTACAGCAACACACTTATGCAATCACTGATATCTTACGTCTGTCAAATCCTTTAACTGCCATCCAACATAAAGGATAAATGAGCTTAATTGAACAGCTCAGCGACTTTCTATGCACACACCCAAGACAGACGTGGTATTGGCCAGAGTGGGAGTAAGTGAGTATTTGAAGTACTTGTGCAATGTGTTTATGGTAAGTTACGAATTTTGCCAGTTTGAATCTGTTTTTGCTTCCACAGGAATGCTGTTTTGGATGTAGATTAGTTTTTAGATTATGGGCATGTTAGAGCAGTAAATTCCTTCTTAGAAGCTCTGCAGGGGTTAAGTCACCAAGCTCACTAACTGCACATCTCCAGTGCATCTTCCACATCCTTTAATCTCCCTTAGTAACCCTCTTTTCCATTAACTTAATTATGTTTTTTAGTGACTACTGCAAGATTCACCACTGCAACTTTTGGGTTTAAATTAAAGCTCAAATTCAAACAAACAAACCAACAAAGAAGCAAAGTAAGATTAGATTAGATAGATCTATAGATAGATAGATAGATAGATCATTTTTATGGGTGTGGTGTATGGCTCTCATTGTAAGGTTGTTGGTTCAAATCCCTGGATCAGCAGAATGTCCCTGAAACCAAATTACATACTTCAGGCCTGGTGGTCCTGCTTTCTCAGTTATATGGTGCTTAAAATAAACAAGCACCTTGCTTGAAATGAATGCATCAGAAAAATCTATCAATGCATTGGTAGCAAACAGTTAATATGAGGTCTCAAATGGTGTTTATTGAAAATGTATTTATTTAATGGAAAAGTTTCATTTCAACAGATGACTATATACATACTTAGAATACCAGGAATACATGAAAATTCAATGATACAGTATATTGCCTGGTAACAGATTGGCCACCACCTGGAAGGTCATGAAAGTTAGCCTTCAGATGTTAATATTTAGTGCTTCTAACAGTTTACCTTAATGACTACCACCATTTTATTGACAGCTTAGGGTGACCAGATAATCCATGTCAGGGAGGACATTCTGAGCTAGGACAGGAATTGTAAATTACCATTTCAATTAAAAGGACCTGGATTTCACTTGAGCACTTAGTTCTTACTGTGTGCTAATTGGTCAGTCTTCTATAATCGTGCATGTGTCACTAATGTTAATGTGAAACAGCTGGATGAGTCTTTTAATCAAGGACACAAACCAGTTAAAGCACGAGAAGAGCTGAACTAATTAGCCGAGCACAAGAGCCTTTCAGTTTGAAAGTAGTTTGTAAAACCCGAAGTAGCTCAAAGTGTCTCCCTGACATGGATTATCTGGTCACCCTATGCTACCATCATCATCATCATCATCATCATCATCATCATCATCATCATCATCATCATCATTATCACTGACTCTTGACTTAACACCATAACCACTCATAACAAAGTTACACTCAACAATATATCGCAAAAAAAGTATACGTAGCATTTCACAGAATTAAAAAATAGTTTATTACATCTACAGTTACTGTGCAGTAAATGCAAATTGGCATGTAAGTAGAATGTGCAATAAATGAATAGGTGTAGTTTCAGAGTTATGCGTCACGACTATGACTCAGAGCATTTGGGTAAAGACACATTATTTATTCCAGTAGGACCAACCAGTACTTCTAGTACTTTTGGACTCATAAAACCAGAACCCAACCCAAATCGTTTTCTTTGTAAGTACAAAGTGGAACAACCCAGCAGGAGGTAAAGATTAACCTACCATACCAACTCTGGCCACCATCTCTGTTTCTCTATACTCCTGCTGGTTCAGTAATTGAATGCCTAGATCCAGTCCTCTCCACTGGGTTGCCCAGATAAGGGCCTTGCTGGCCGGGTAAGAGCTGACAGGACACTGGGTTTCAGAGTAATGGTTGACAGTGCATCGTAGGGCATATATGAACAGAGTCACTCTATGGGTAATTTAGAGGCACCGATTAATCCAGCTGCATGACTTTGAACTGCAGGAGCTAACCTGCATGACTGGATGAGCATGTAGATTCCATAGATACAATGCAGGTGGAATTTGAACCCACAGCTCTCGAGGTGTGAAGGAACAGTATTACCCACTGAGTCACCGTGCCACCTCATTCAATTGTTTGTTTAGATTTTTATTTATATATAAATAATGCAACGTGAAATAAACAGTCATTAGATATAAGCCCAGTGGCAAATCATCCGTTGCATAGTCAACAGGAGTTACATGTGTTGTACAGAAGATTTTGTTACTTACCACAAGATTTATGACTTGTTAAACAAAGCGATGAATACTGAAATCTCACTGAGTAGTTGCACAAATAAATTAGCAGTCACAAAGGTATGGCGGCATTATTGTCACTAAACTATTTTTCGCATCATTAACGTGAAGAGGGTGGCTCGATGTATAGCAACGATGTGTTGGGGTGACGCCTGGGTAGGATTCCAAAGAAGGCAACGAAAGAATCTTCACAAACCCTGAATCAGCTAGACTCAATCTCATCGAAAGATAAATATGTTTGAAAGCATAGCAACCAGCACTGTGATGCTGACTTTTGAACAACAATGGAGAAATATTGGATAGTGCTTTGGGCTATTACAGGAGACAGACGCATCATATAATTTAGTGAGCGATATATCTGTGTCAGATAGGCATGGGGCTGTACATTTAATCATATGTGAATCCAAGCTCCACAGGACAAAGAATTTCTTCGTTGACGTAGCACACCTCTAACCTAATAATCACCCTGCTGAAATATCGTTGTTTCATAAGCTAAAGGATCAGAATCCAGATTTATCTCAAATTAGATTATCAGTATTTAAGCATCTTCCTATATGTTTTTTTTCACACATTAGACCTGCTTCTCATTCATCTTAAGTTTTCTTCTGCTGTTAATCTTTGTCATAGTCTATACATTCCTTCATCCATTCCTTCTACCCAGATGCTCCACCGAACGACGCAGGAAATCATTTCTGCCTGAGACTATCTCTCTGTACAAGGCCTCCACGTACAAGTATCACACGACACTGCACTGCAAGTATACACCTCAATTCAACCCCATTTTCTGTAATATATTGGGATATTGTTTGTATTATTTATATAATATATAATATTGTAATATTTGTATTATTTGTTATTGGTATGTCCGGGAGCAACTGTAACCACATAATTTCCTCAGGGATCAATAAAGTATTCCGAATCTGAATCTTCCTCATCATTATAAAGCGTGTTTGTCTTAATTCAGTGTTACATGGGAATTGGTATATTGGAAGAGGGGGACAATTTGGCCCTCAATTATTATTATTTTTATTATATTATCATCTGTGAAAATGTCTGCATTAATCCTTATGATTTATGTGTGTAATAATACATAAACTGAAAAAAAAAACAGACAATTAAATCCTGTTAGTCAAATTGACTTTTGTCACCACTTCCCACCATTTTCATTGCAGCATTTTAAGCAGCATGTTCAGTCAAATGTCCAGGGGGCTCACCTTGAGGGGGGCTCATCTTTCTCTTGGAACAGTAACATTTTGGTAGCTAGATCAGGGGCCTGTACTACGAAGCGGGGTTACTGGCTTACTGGGGTAACGTGTCAGATTTAAGGTGGTCTGGGCAAAATGTAAGTGAAGGAATATTAAGTCCATTTAAACCGTGGTGCTTTAAATCTGATAAGTTACCCCGATAAACCAGTAACCCCACTGTGAAGTACAGGCCACAGGTGCTCACCAGCGTTGCTCCCTGACAGTAATGCAGCCTTGTCTCAGCTTTACACTGAGAAGCATTTCGGTTAGATCCAGCCATGACCATCAGTATCGAGCACACTCTACGCTTCAAACCCCCAGCCCACTTTCCTTCAGTATCGCGGACCGATGTTCCAGCAGAGTCTATATCGTTATCGTGGTTCTCCATCCGTCATCCAGCCACTTATCCTGAGATCGCTGGAGCCGATCCCAGGCAGCACCAGGCACGAGGCAGGAGGCACAGCTATGATGGGTTGTCAGTCCATCACAGCGTATAGACACAGGCAGAGAAGAGGGATTATGCGCATATCATGGGGAAAAGATGCAGAGGCCACACACAGAGGTGGGATATGATCCCTGAACCCTGGGGGCATGAGGGAGCAGAATAGCTGCTGAACTAGCATGCTGCCTGTACTATTATTATTATTATACATCCAGCCATCCATTTTCCAAACCGCTTATCCTTCCGGGTCGCGGGGGGTCCGGAGCCTATCCCAGAAGCTACGGGCACGAGGCGGGGAACAACCCAGGAGGGTGGGGGGGGGGCAGCCCATCACAGGGCACACTCACACACCATTCACTCACACGCGTACACCTATGGGCAATTTAACAACTCCAGTTAACCTCAGCATGTCTTTGGACTGAGAGGGGAAACTGGAAGAAACCCCATGATGTCATCGGGAGAACATGCAAACTCCACACAACATGTGACCCAGGCGGAGACCCGAACACTGATCACAGAGGTGTTATTAAGGGTCCAAAGCACGTAGTGCTATGGAAGCTTCTTGTTATTATTATTATTATTATTATTATTATTATTATTATTATTATTATTCAAAGGTCTATAGTTCTGGCCCAGAAATTAAAAATCCAGACCAACCAGTTGTTTCAAGCAACCAGTTGAGTATATAAAGTACTCAACTGGTTGGTTAAAAGAAAATCTTAGTCTGAGTTTTTACTTTCTGGACCTGAACTATCCACCCCCAACACACTCAAGCCACTATTCAACTTTGAATCGCCCTGCGCAGGAATTGGCAGTAAAACCAGCCTCCCTAGGTCAAGGATGATCCTTATCTTTGATGTCACCTGCTCGTTGCCTTGAATTCCGAGGTTTTCATATCGGCGTGGTATGAGCCACCTGCCCCCCACCCCCAGGATCCCACATCAGGCCCAGCTTAGTCAGCTCACGGCGGAGACACCAGCTTGCTGAGGGCAGCAAGATAAACACCGGCAGAGGTGTGAAAGTGACACCATACATGCGCAAGACAAACCCCACCTGTGCGAGTTTAATGGGACACAGCGCAGAGCCTGACAGGACTTTTCAGCCACTTCTGGCCTGTTACTTCTTACCCAGAGGTGGAAATTTCCGGTCCAGAAAGTACAAATCCAGACCGTGATTTAGTTTCAACCAACCAGTTGCGCATAAAGAGTGACAGTTACTGAGTACTCCACTGGCTGGTTGAAACAAAATCCTGGTCTGAATTTGTACTTTCTGGACCTGAAATTTCCACCTCTGTTCTGACCCAGAGTGTTCGTTAGTCTTTGAGGCCAAACTTGACAACGATTGTATTAAAAAGATTAAACCAGGAGGGTACAGTTTTGGTTCTTGTTAACATGAATATCATAATATTGCTCAGGAATGTTATAGAAATATTATGTAACCCTTTGCCATTTTGTAATTTTGATTCAATTTTGATGCAGACTTTCAAATGCTTTTTGTCCATTTCTGAAAAATGCATGTTAGTGGTGCAGCATTTTGGGAACAGAAGCTAGTCTCACGGGCGCAGCAACAAGTGTGACCGTTACCTGGGCAGAATCATGTAAAAATAAAGAGTGCCGTCATCGTGAGCTGAGCGGGGACGGTCCTTCTGGACCTTAAACAAGGTGTCTTTCATTACAGCGCACAATAGCAGGGGAAAAGGCAGAATTTTACACTTTCTGCACAATTTCCTCCTCATTTCCTCCCAAAGGCCTACGGCTGCAGAATGTGCAGAGTGTGTTTTCTATGAGGGAGGCTGGGTTGGGGGGGGGGGGGGCTGCCAGAACACTCTACTTCTCCTAGTGTCAGCAAGTCCAGTGGGAGGGGGGGCTCTACAGCAAGTCTCTGCGTGTGCAGCTCCCCCGTGTATATGTCTGTACATGTATTTGCGTGTGCGTGTGCGTGTCTCAATTTGCGTATATATTTGTATCTTTGTGTATGATGGTGTATGTGTGTGTGGATGGTGGCTTAGCGACTGGCTGGACTGCCTCACACCTCCAGCACCCGAGACTGGAATCCCATCTCCGCCTGCGTATGTGTATTCTTCACGTTCCCCGTCCGTTTTCCGAATTTCTTTTCTCTCCAGTTTCCTCTCACAGGTACTTAGTTTAATTGGCATCATTAAGTTACCAGTAATGTCAGCACCAAGAGCCGGACTGGCATCCTGTCTAGCATGTGACTCTGTTTTACGCCCCATGCTCTTGGATTTGATTCCAGCTGACCCTGATAAGTAGCTAGAAGATGGATGTATGTGTGTGTTTTCATGCTCGTTTGTGCGTCTCTACCCTTCTTGGAAGTCAAACCCTACATCAGAGTCAGTGGCTTCTAACCAGCGCAAACCCACAGTGATTAACTCTGACCAGTTCAGCTGAGTTGCCTGTCTGTTTCTGTCCTGCACCACTGCTAATCAGTCTTCAGCCACGGACAAACACACTCACCACAGAAACGCTGCAGTCACATTCTGCCGCTATATGAATGACCTTTTTGTGTATCACTCACCTGTAAGAAAAGGGCATATTTACCCAACCAACCAAAGCTTTTCCCTAACAAGAGTGTGACTCTGTTTCAGGCTACAATGCTAGTATCTGTACTTAAGGCTGGTGGGGTTCTTAACTCAATGCTGATGTCTCTATTTAAGACTGGTAGAGTGTAGACTGGTACCTCAGTGGTGGAGTCTGTACTTAAGATGGGTGGGGTAGGTATCGCAATACCTTTGTGAGGTGCTTTCTCATCACAGGGACTTTTTTCAGGAACCAGGACCTTTTTCAGGAACTTTTGTCGCGTTTCCATCGCAGAAACACAACCAGATTGTAGTTTCTTGGAGGTAGTTTTTTTTTTTTTTAGCCCCACTCCAAATTAGGTATATTTCACTCAACCAGCAGCTAATGGGTGGGGCGTAAAGCAATAGATGCTGATGATTGGTTGATCATAAGCACCGTTGCTAACTTGGAGGTAACACAGAAGTGTGGGGAAAAGAGGTGGGAGTAGTGGAGCAAAAATTGAGCAGGAATTATTTTTGTAACTAAATTATGTTAACAGTATTAATGAATACATTTTTTGCTTGCTTCTCCATATTTATGCACTGGAAAATTCAATGTAGCCAGTGCCAGCAGTGAAAATTGTGCTTATTAGCAGAATAAAGCTACAATGTTTTGTTTTGTTTTTTTTTTGTGAAAAAAGAAAGAATGACCTGCTGACCAGATCTAATAATGAATTATAAACTTGGTGCAGGCTAATAAAATGCTGTGTCCTATTTTGAACCAATACTGGATACGACTTGCCCCATATTTTTGGACCCGTATATTCGATCCTCCAAATAACTAATAATCCAATTTGTTTATCCTCCATTGTTTTGGGGTGGTGGTGTAATCTTGCATGAAATCATGTATGAAGTTTAACCTGTCAACTTTTTGTGTCTTCCATTCTTATTTAGCTTAAAGGTCACAGTTCCTTATTCCTTGTGCGGTTTGAAAGTGACCCAGGTACTCGGGACGAGGAACTATGTTCCGGAACTTTAGTGGAAAAACACCTTATACTTAAGACTAGTAGGGTACTTGCCTCAATTGTGACGTCTATATTGAAGACTGATAGGGTATTTTTCATGCATTTAAAAGTGTAATTACTTTTTAAAAAAATACACATGATTTTGAATAAAACACAATAATAAAACATGGACATATAGGACAATGCAGGATGGCTAACTTTGGATTATGAAAAGAAACACACAAGGCAGGGACAACATCACACACTTGAAATTATGCTTTATTTGTACATTTACTTCTTATCAAACAAAACAAAAACAGTTAAATGCAGCAGCTACTCCAAGGAAGGCCTGCGTTTACGCACTCTCATGATACACAAAAACTTCACATATTTCTCCCTGCAGAGGGCAGCACTTACTTAATCAGTAAGTAAAGATTAAGGAACTGGAAACAGATAAGCCCAACAAGTAATCAGATTGTATTTATTATAAAACATACTACATGTGGGCTTAAATCTAGCTCATTTATATATTTATAGAATGCTTTCCTTCAGATAAATCCTGGGGATATGTTTGTGTGCCCTCGTTTTGGATTACATAACATGATCTTGCTCTAAAAGTGCCAACAAATAACCTTGAACATCACTCAACAGGTCCCAGTCACTTTCTCACATGCTGATTTTGCAATCCCTGAGCAAACAGAAAGTTGACTCAGAGTCAGGGTTGGAATACATCAGTTTTCTGTTCGGATCACTTGCGAATGTCTAACTCCAAGGCTGTCGACACTCAAGGCTCTGGGGTGTTTGAGTTCTCAAAGTATTTATTTATTTGCTTATTTGTTTGTTTTTATTTATTGTTTTTTTTTTTTTGTCTATTTGTTTGTTTGTTTAATTGCTGTGGTTGGATTTCGCTGAGAATCTTTTAGTGGAACTCTCCCCATGTTTCATACTGCCAGTGAGTACTGTCCTCTAGCAGAGCCTCTTAATGGCCGTCATTCAGGATCGTCCATTTGGCTGCACACTGACACCTGAACAGCCCCTGAAATAAAACCAAGCAGCTGATATAATAGCCTCAGCGCTACCTGCCTGACTTTACTCCCCATGCCCCTCCCTTCTTGTGACACACTGAAAGAGTAATTGTTTCTAATGCCTACTGGGTGTTATGCTCTAGTTAAACAACTTAATTGCAAGTCGGTTTAAACCGGTGGTGTCAAATGAAAAGTGTGATATATGGCCATTCTGACTATGGCTCATCAGTGGGCGTGACAATTAACCCGGTGCCCCTCCCACTGTCCCTGGCTATACAAGCACGCCGGCAATCGATCAGCCAAGTCCACATTTGCCCTGTAATGAAGCTCGCAGCATAATGGCATAAATGAAGACTCTTCCGATTTTATTGCAGCCATTGGGAGTTTCTCACGCCATGAGCCGCCTTTGGCCGACTCGTTCCTGTTTATCTTGGAATTTGAAATTGCCTGGGGAAAAGTGGAGCGCGATCTGAGACGAGTGTAGCAGGCCTCTGCCAGCTTATATCCAGCCGGTTCAGCCTAGGCCAAGCCGGGCCAACAGAGAGCAACTGCGGATCAGTAGGCAGGATCCTTCTGTCACCGTTGCGACTGAGCTAACTTGTGTAGCAGCAAAAAATGTCATTTACGAAAACCTATGTTTCTTTCTCTCTTTTCTTCTTGTGCCCCATAAATTTCCCTTTCTCATAGCCCTGCCTGGCAGTGTGTAATGCCCCCTCCTACCATCCTGGTAATGAGCAAAAATAACCACACTAATGAAGAAGAGGGAGGAGGCCATCTACGGGCAGAGGGAGGCGGTTAAGTTAACAAGCTGCTAATCGCACTCAGTGCTGTGGAATTCCACGGGCTCTCGATTCCGGTGAAAAGGTGAGTCATGGTGAGTCATGGTGAGTCACACACGACTCTGAGTGGCATATTTTAGATTGGATAAAGCCTCGTACCCTCTCTGCTGTTTACGTGTGAATGGTATCCATGGACATAAACAAGCACGGGGCTGACCTTGCTGATCCCCTTCGACTGGTTGGACTGTGACTAATGGATGAAATGTCAGTTTCTGAAATCGCTGAGTGACGTATCCAGTGCTTCACAGTGCCACATCTGCACTTTACACCAGTGTTTCCCAACCTGGGCCTCTGGGACCCCGAGACAGTCCAGCTTTTTGCTCCCTCTCAGCTCTCTACCAGACAGTCCATATTTCTGCTCCCTCCCAGCTCTCTACCAGACAGTCCATATTTCTGCTCCCTCCCAGCCCTCTACCAGGCAGTCCATATTTCTGCTCCCTCTCAGCTCTCTACCAGACAGTCCATATTTCTGCTCCCTCCCAGCTCTCTACCAGACAGTCCATATTTCT
>JAODLC010000085.1:8688449-8703576 GCA_026781145.1 Hippopotamyrus pictus | reverse complement strand
CTTTTTAAGATATGGTGACCAAACCTGCACACAGTATTCTAGGTGAGGTCTCACCAAGGAATTGTATAATCTTAGCAATTCCTGTCGGGGAAATGTTTCAAATTATTATCCAGCAAACCCCAGCGGAATATCTTTACAGAGTGACAGGAATGTCAGCTTCATGAAAGCTGAGTTAATCCTTAAGTATAAGTCAGGGGCAATTCTAGAATTTGATGAAATACAAGACACCACAATAAAGCCCCCGCCCAGCCCCCCAGTCAGGGGATACAGAATGTTTCACTAAATGGCTTTTGAAAGAATATTTTTCAGGGGGACTGAGACAAAAAATAGGGGGGGCTGAACGCCCAACTTCATAGCGTCTATCTCACTACGATATAACTGAAAGAAATTTGTAAGATGGATGCTGTGGTACAGAAAATACCGAATGCAGGTTAATCGGCAACGGAGACTCGCGTCAAGCACCTGTCTGCATGCATTTACAGTCTGAGGCATAGTGACTGAATGCTTTGTCACTGTGAGCTCCCAGACAATGACAGCGCCAACGTCAAACGGTTAGGAATGAAGTCCCACTGTAATCAGGCAAAAGAGAATTCATTAAAATGACCATTTCCATTTTCACAAGCAAAATACATCAAAACTCAAATTTTAAATAATACTTTTTTAAAATAATGCTTTTTACTTTAGATATGGAAAGTGATTAATCATTGGCAGAAAGGTTACTACTCAAAAGCAGTGATAGGAAACTTTCAGAGACTTTCAGGGACTACAAATTTAAGGTCAGTAACCAATAATCATCTGTGGAGAACCTCAGAGTACCCTGTAGGCATCAATTTAGAATAATAATAATAATAATAATAATAATAATAATAATAATAATAATAATAATAATAATGTTATTCTTGTTGTTTTGTTGTTTCTGATGTTGTTGATATCATCATTTTTTTATCATGTTTTGAAATATAGCATTTGAAAGTTTTAACTACTCAGACGGGCCCTCGTAAATCACCGAGATGTTGTGTTCCTTCGGCTGAACACACAGTGCAGCCCCACGGTTGCCCTGTGCAGTGCGGAGGAACGGATCTTTGAAGGCCTGCCAGCCAGCCACCGATGCAGAACCCCCAAAACTACGCTACCAAATCTCTCTGCACACGCAGTAATAACCAGGAATTACTGTGCTCAGAATAGACCTGAGAGCAGCAGGCATGATCTTTCATGAGGGGGCTGTGTCGGGACTCGGCGAGGATGTAACCACTGTGGAAACAAGGGATTAAAATAACAAAAAACTAGACAGGATAATTGCTGGCTTTTTGGTTAGTGCGTATACACGGCGTATTTGATTTGGATAACACAAAGACTTGTCAGAGGATTCGTGTGATTGCAGGTATGGGGACTAAGCGCCGTTTGTTTAATATTATAAATTGCTATTCTCTTAATCACCTTCCCTGGGAGCAGCGTAGCAGGTGATTAAAAATAAGGCCAGACCGCTTTGATTTAACATCACAGAGATCACGCAGTGCTGTGATCGGTTCATCACTGCGAATTCACTGGATCGAAGGAATGTTGACCCCAGCAGAAGCAGCACTGCGCCATCTCTGAACGACAGTGACAGTCGGTGGCGTTAATGAAACGCAACTCGATACCGTTTCGCGAGGACACGGTGAATCTGTGAGATAGAACTGGATTGAGTCTGTTATTTCATAATTCTTCTCGGAAGCCTCCGCAGGAGACGTTACGTCATAAATCAGGGGGCAGTCAGTGTACCGATAGGTTATGAGAGCTGAATTAGCTCCTCTTCTGCGATAAATAAGACACAGCGATGTCAGACTCTCCCCCCTTCATTAACCGTTCTACACCCACTTAGCACACAGATTAAAATCCTGCCCCCGGCGTAGCCTCCTTTATCGGATTTTACTATCGGTTTATTTTGCAACATTAATAATCCACAGGGGACATGTGGTTATTAATAACTCTGCTGTTTCCTGTAGGACAGTTTCACTTTTCCACCACTAAAGTGCCCAAAGGAATCCACCCTCATGGCCTCAGCTATGCAACAAGCTAAATATTTAGTATAATAGCTGGTTACTGCGCTATCTGCGCAGTCGGCGCTGTCAATCTCGCTAGCGGCTAATTAAAACTGGGGGGATGTTTGTTTATAAGCTGATCCAGGGCTCTGGGGGACCGTGCCTCTGTGAAAGGCACGCCATTCCACCTTAAATCACTCAGTGTCCCGTGGGTGGGGGTATCAGGACCTACGCAACTACTGAGAAGCCTGAAGAACAGACAAACATTCTCAGGGCACTGCACAACTCCTATACAGACTAATATTTCCTCCTGCCTCCCAAGTGCCTGGGAAGAGCACGAACAGTGACAGGTCTTATGCTGGTCAACAGGCTTCCCATTTGAGGTGTCTGGGGGGGGGGGAGGGTGTTATGACACAGTGCTCTCAGCCGGTATGTAACATGCTTACATACATGCATATGTACATACACAGACAGACATACTCACACGCAATTTGTTCGCATACATGCAATTTGTTCACACAACTTTTCTGTCATGTCAAATTTTAATCAATTACTTTTGTTTCTTTATTTGATTATAATTGGGCCACGGTGGGTCAGAGACAATGTGCTTTACCAGTCTTGTCCTCATTGTAGTCCAGCAGCCCACTGCTGCCATCTTTCTTCCACGAGGGGTAGTTTCAATCTGACAGTGACAGAGCACTGCACTTCCTGAATATGCCAGATAAAGATCAGTTGCTTCTGCAGCTACTCTGAAGAAACACTTCAAGCTATTGTCACTTGCTTTGTCTCACCATCGACTTTTAAATACTAATAATTTCAAGATTACGTCATTTCACTGGATACGCTCAGGATTTAATTCCGACATCTTTCCCACCCAGCAACTGTAGCATTTGGATGCTGCTTAGTCATTTAAGCCCATGTGTACAGCCATGTTTCCAAAAACGCTGGGATGCTGTGTAAAATGTAAATGGAATGCAGTGATCTGCAAATCATATAAACTGATACGTAACTGAATGCAGTGATCTGCGAATCATATAAACTGATATGTAACTGAATGCAGTGATTTCCGCTATAGAATCGTGTCTGTTTTTAGTGCGGTGCCACCTGACGACCCAAAGATCACAGTTACCAAATATTGGTTTTCAGCCTTGTCTCTTAAATACGGAGATTTCTCTGGATGCTCTGAATCTTTTAATGATATTATGTACCATAGATAATGAAATTCCCAAATTCTTTGCAGTATGACATCGAGGAACATTATCCTTAAATTGTTGCACTATTTGTCCACACAGTCTTTCATAGAGTGGTGAACATCTCCACTTCACTGCACAGAGACTCTGCCTTTCTGGGGGGTTCTTTTTATTCACAATCATCTTACTGACCTGTTAAAAAGTTACATAATTAGCTGGGAGATACTCAACCAGGTGTTTTGTTTTAGCATCACACAACTTTTTCAGTCTTTTGTTGCCCCTGGTATCACATTCAAATTGAGCTTATATTTGTCATAAAACAGTAAAATTTCCCAGGTTTAGCATTTGATATGTTGTCGTTCTTTTTTTTTTTCAATTAAATGTCGGTTTATATGATTTGCAAATTCTTGCATTGGTGTCACCCAATCTTGTACCATATGCTGCTTGGAATAAGCTTCAGCCAATCCCAACCACCCCATGACTCTGACCATCATAATTAATTAGAAGGTAGATGAACAAATGGATTTCTTTAATCCTATAGTTTTGCAACCATCAGGTACAAGTAGATGTGCATTCCAAGTTGTTTTTGTATTTCCAGAATCTGGAAAAGGGAAGTCAGGTGATCCATCCAGTCAGGTGATCTATCCGGTCAGGTGATCTGTAATTTTCCTCCATTTATGAACTTATTACTGAGTACAGGTACGAGCTCTTTTCTGTAGTTTCTTGAAACCCAGCACATGATCTGGACAGCAGACACCAAGGCTAGAAAGAGTGACAGGATTTCAGCAAATCTGATACAAAAACATTGCTAGAGACTCTGAGGAACGGCTGTGTTTGAGTTTCTGTGGCCAATGAGACTATATATCTTGCAGCTGGGAGCAATCTGAGCGATTAGCTATGACAGATTCAGCTGAAGTGTCTTCACGAAACCACATCTCACTCAGCTGTGTGTATATTTAACATGGGTTAAATCGGATTAGACTCCTTTAAACGGCAATAGAATGTACAAGGGCAAATTAATTATATCAATTTCAACATAAAAAGGGATCTCACTGATGCTTCAAACACGGCTGGTATCAGGCAGTGTTAATGCCAAAAGCATTCAGCACAAAACATGTACACAAACATTCTGAACAGAGTGTATATGAACTGTCATGGAGTCATTTGATGGTCAGAACCCGAGAGTGCTTTGCATACCTACAAAAGGATCACTGCACAAGTAAAACTACTGTAGAGTGAATTCTAACAACTGTAGGCCTGTACAGTTACATAGGTTGCGAAATACTATGAAAATGAATGAAAATTTCCAAGAAATATTTCATTGTATGAGTTATATAATTTTTGCCGCTCAAAGCTTTGAAAACAACTTTCAGAGAGTTAAACTTATTAAAACCAGCAAAGGTTAAACACAGAAATGTTTTTAATGGCGGAAAGTGTCTCAGCGTTATTGCCACCATGACTGCCAGGAGTAAACTGTAGTTGACGTGAAAAGACACAGATTTCGTACGGCCCTTCAAGCACGGCAATCCTCGAAATCACCCACAGGGCCGCTCTTTGTAGCTACGCATCGGCTGCTGGCTCCGGTGGCAAAGCGAAAACAGACCTTCCCGAGCCGCCGCTGACAAGTCGCACCACGTGACAGCGGGGAAGCGAGCGTGAGACACGCAAGAATGAGAATGAGCCGGACCCTGAAATGCGCCCCGCTCCCGGAGACGAGGTAATGGAGCCCGGGCTACGTTTTCATGCCGCAAGTAGCTTGTTTGCAGACACGACAATCTCCTGCCGGTCATTAAATGCGAGCCAGCGTGTTTATTGGAAACAGACCGCGGGGAGACACTCTGAGTTGGTATACTCATTCTAACAGTGGGTCGATGAACAAACTGCAAACACGTGCGAGCCGCGGCAGAACTAAACGCCAGCACACATGCATTTTCCGTCATGGTTCACCTAATATAACGTAAAAAAAATTTAGCACAAAAAAATGAAATGGCATATCTATATGGATGCAAAAAAAAAAACAATAACGTTTTGCTACTAGCCTTAAAAACAGAAATACATTTGTCCTAATACAGGAAGACATCTTGTGTTTTTACAGGTATATCCAAGTACTCCCAAAAGGAACAGAAACAGAAGCATGACAAACTTACATGTAAATGATTGAGTAAACATACAAAATCTTGTAAACAAAGTATACAGTGGATTAGCTGGCCAAGTCATGAAATACGAATCATGTGGTCTGAATGTACCGGCTTTAATCCTACACTGGAAATGTAACATAATCGCACTGGTCTGGTGACAGTGTATGATTTACCGGGCTAGCTGAGCCCAAGCCAAAGGCTTAATTTCATAAACAGTGCTTGTCTGATTGGCCCAAAGAATTCCGAGATCTTCCATCATCCTGAAGTATTCAGCGAGTCATGTAGTGACACAAATGCACATGCGTGCCTGGGAACCCCATTTAGTTGCTCAGTTAATATACTTTGTCTCTTCATAAGGGAGGGGTATTTCAGGTTAAGCACCCTGCTTAAGGGTATTACAGCCGAACACATGGAGATGACAACCTCTCGTCCGTGTCCTTAATAATTATACTCCCTGCTGCCCCTCCCACAAGTTTGGGCTCCTAGCCAATCAGATTCCATTTCTATGGAGCTGTTCCTGAGTTTATCTGTGTGAAATTTTAACAAGAAAGTTCTACAGTGATGAGTGCACCATAAAAACTGCTTAATGACGTTTTATAGATGCTATGGATTAGATATGTTAATAATAGTATCAGTAATATATCTGATGTTCCTTACATATTTAAAAATATTTAACATATAAAGTTGAGCCATGTTAACATAAATATGCATCAATACTATCCTATGTAAGTACATATTTAGTAGCATTCTTGTACTTATAGTAAAGTACTAAACATTTATATCATGGCTTTGGTAAATACTATTTTTGTATTGATCCAGAACTGCCATGTGGGTGTTGATTACTTTCTAGTGTAACTTCACAGGTACTTCCGGCAGTCTAATAGCTCTGTATTAATGTGTTTTAATGTTTTATTAAACATGTTAATATAAAAACCTGTGTGATTTTTTTTTTTAGTTATAAATAAGCAGTCATTCTGATCAGCATACTTATCCTTGGTTTTCCAAACACGAGCGCCTGTCTGCTGATGGTTTGTATGGTACCTTGATAGACTTGCCGCTTCCAGTGAGCAACCTGACCTAATGTTCTCTCAGGAATTATATTTTTAAGAGCACATTGGGATATTATTAAATGCTAATTGAAATTAAAATTAAAATTGAAAAATAAAGTGACTATCATTTTTTTGTTCTTTAGCAGTAGTGTAGGAGACGGAGGTAGGCGGGGTTCGCGCACGCTGGGTCACGTGGTGTGGTGGCGGTAGCGATTTGTAATATCACATGTTAGGTGGAAGCAGTAGGGAGTGGGTGATAGGGGAAAGCCTACTTTTTACTGACCGCAAATGTGAACGCTAATATAATTGGGAATGTGTTTCACTTTACGGATTGTTGTCTTCATAACTAATGTGTTTTGCTGCTCCTGGATCCTACGGATACATAACGCTTCGTGCTGGAAGATTTAACATTGATCGAATAAAGGATTGAACCGGAAAGGACAGCCTTGGATTATTGTCAGCTAGCGCGTCGGGCAGGTTAACTTTCCCCTGATCAGCCGCTTGGCGACTGGAAAGGTTTTAAAGCAGTCGCCTATAAGTAGTATAAGCATGATTAACCACTTCGAGGTGTTTGGTTATATGAAAATAATTAACTGCATCTTCATTAGCACCGTTTCATGGTTTATCCCTTACGTATGAAACACCCTTCCTGTAAGTATTAAGGGAAGAACCACCTATTTGCATTCTGCTCAAGTATACCCAGCCCGTTAGGGAGCTCAGGCGTCCATGGGTGTAACTGCACAAGTGAAGCTCTGCTAGATAAACAAGGGGAAGCCATCCATGCAGCCAGGAGCCACACGCAGTTCCACCTTCACAGAACTGACAGGCCGCGGCACTGGTTAAAGCTAAATCAACAGGACAAAATTTCAAATGGAGCATGCAGTGTTTCGGGCAGCAAAATTATGATTAACCAGGTTTGTTTGATGTCAAAGATGGCAAGAAACTCTGCAGAACTGAGGCAGAGTTTGTGTGTGTGTTTGTGGTCCAGGTGTACCTCACCTTGTGGGGACCAAATGTCCCCATGACGTGATAAATACCCGTGTTTTTTTTTTTTTTTTTACCTTATGGGACAACCCTATTTTATAAAAATCTGTGACTGCAATGAAAAAACTAAAACGCAAAAACTCTTGTGTTTTGTTTGGTTACTTATGGTTATGGTTAGGGCTAAGTAGGGGTTAAGGATGTCATAGTTAGCGTTAGCATTTTTCCCCATAAAAATGAATGAGCGGTCCCCATAAAGATATATTTACCCGACAAGTGCATGTGTGTGTATGAAACTATTTCCTGTGTTGGGTCATTCAGTAGCGAAAGCCTTACCGAGTCCTGTGTCGGGTCACGCTGCAGTGATGGACGCTATTTCCTATACAGGGTCATTCAGTAGCAGAGACTAGCCGTTTCCCATGCTGGGTCATTCGGTGGCAAATCATGACTCTCTTGTGGCCCTTTACTGGATAAACACTGGTGCTCACGTGGAGTTGATGTGGCGTTGGATGCCCTAAAGCACCTCCGTGTGGGCATTTTACCAGCCGCAGTACAGAAACCGGCATTCTCTCCGACCTGTGTTTCAGTGCATCAGACAACGTCACACCTAGCCTG
This sequence comes from Hippopotamyrus pictus, assembly GCA_026781145.1. Taxonomy (NCBI): domain Eukaryota; kingdom Metazoa; phylum Chordata; class Actinopteri; order Osteoglossiformes; family Mormyridae; genus Hippopotamyrus; species Hippopotamyrus pictus. The sequence goes on along the minus strand of JAODLC010000085.1, from coordinate 8,695,582 downwards.
CACAGGAAATCACAGGCTGTACTCACACTAGCATATCAGAACCATGCCTGAGCATGTTTGACCCCCCTAATAGTCCAGTTCCGTTGACTGTTGTGATCGCTCCGTACTGTGCCCTGGCCCGCTTGGGGAAGTGGGCCACAGCACGGTTAGTCAGACTCCGGCACGATACGGATGTAGCATGACCGCTAACCGCGCCGGAGTACGGAACACTCACAATCAGTCAATGATGCGACTGACCCACACATGCGCACATGTACACTATCCATGAACCAAAACCGGAAGGAACGGATTAGGTGGGCTGTACAAATCGCATATTTTGTTCAGATAATATAAGCACCCATAAAGGTTACATCAGTTTCTTCTGTTCATCTGCTTAATAAACATATATTATTTGCTATATTTTAAGATCTTGCTATATCATAAAAACCTGTGTGCGTTTTATATACGTCGCTAAAGTGAAGATGGGAAGATCATATTTAACTAGCTTATATTTTGGTATTCTATATAGCATGATGTGTTCAATTCTGACATAGGGTATCATTGAGTTTCGGCAGTGGTTACGACATAAGTTCATGGCTCTGATTTGACGGTTAGCGATATATAGTGTTAGTGATGTCTGTAATAATGTAATTAGTACCGGTGTTCTGACAAAACATCCTACCTATCGAGACGTGCTATTGAGCCTTTCTGCGCATGTGCAGTTCCACCGTCTTGGGATTAGGGTTAGGTTTTAGGGGTTAGGGTTAGGGTTAGGGTTAAGGTAAGGGTTTTAGGGGGTTTTGGAGGGTTAGGGTTACGGTAAGGATTAGAGTCAGGACTATCGTTTAGCAATACAGTAGGATGCTTTGATAAAGTAGGACGTTTTGTCAGAACACCGGCACTAAAGAAATGTCATACCGAACAGCTTTCAAAAATGCAATACCATGGTATCTCTTCAGTAGTGTTATCCCATACAACACTAGTCCTGTGCAACACTAATTGTTCTTGGGCAGGGTACAAGGCAACCCGGCTAAGTACAGGTCCATCCTCAGATTCAGTATATAGTGTCTCCCTGACTTGGTAGATTTTGATTTAAAATATCCAATAAACCAGAATGGTATGTTCCAAAGTGTACATAATTTGCTGACACTGAGTGAAAGATAGGTAAAAATGCATTTTTTTTCCCCAGCCATTTAATGCTTTGAAGCTACTGATGTCACATAATGAAAAACAATTCATGCCCAATTGAAACGTTTTATTTGTGCTTTTAAAATATCTTTCAAGATATAGTCATCCAGAAATACCTGCAGGAGATTTATATTGCTCAGACACTGCTACAAAGCCTTTGGTTGTCATGAGTACGTTGAATGTTATACGGCTGCACGCCCAGCTTGAGTGAAAATAACAAAGCGATTTACATTTGTCACTCTGAATCTCAAAAAAGCTAAGCCTAGCATGAAATGAGGGAGGAAGGCAGAGTGATTCGGTGTATAGCACCATTGCATTATTGCTTCGGGACAGGGAGTTTGGATCTTGACTCCGCTCTGTGGCTACAGTATGTGGAGTTTGCTTGTTTTCTTGTTCCTGATGCTGCCGGTTAAGCTATTGTACATCTCTAAATTGCATGTATTGCATGTAACTGCGTCTTCTTGTACCCTGTGCTGTCTAGGATGGGCTCCAGGCCCCATTCGGAATCCTGTTTGGGGTAAAGAGTTGGAAGATGGATGGATTGTATTAATCCTCAAAAAAGTAGTATTGCTTACAGAACAGCTGCTGAACACAATGGCCTTAATGTGGTCGTGCCCTTTAAAGAGATGCTAATGAGTCTGTCACCCATAATCCTTTTTATATTTTATACCATAACATGAAAGCCTCCAGTGATGATTAGCGCCCAATCCCTTGCCTAGTTTCCGCAGTAATAAAAGTGGATGACTCTCAAATTATAAATGGACACCCACTCTGTCTAAACCAAGGCCAACTGCAGGCCCAAGAATCACGAAATCCTTTCATGACTAAAACGGGAATTCAAGTGTACCAACAAATATTTCACATGAAAGCCAATTCCTTTTTGCGAATAAACAGCTCCGTCTCATGTGACTGTAACTGTTGCTAATATTTTCTGCCTATAATCCAGGAAGCTGCCATTCACTGCATCTGTTTGCCAGATGTTTCCACTGTTACAGAGAATGAGGTTCTAGTACAAGACCAGCGTAGACCAGGCCTGAACGTCTGAGTTTGTATATGCTTGTGCGTCATTTTCTGCGCATGGAGACTCTAACCTCTGCAGAATTCTTAATTGCATTGCTTGATGTCTGTGATGCCACTACACAGACACACAGACACACACACACACACACACACACACAGGCACACCCTGCTGGGCTGACATGGAAGAGTGGAATTCCTCTGAATGCTTTCATATAAAAAATACCCACAATGTCACCCATGGTGAAGCACGTACACTTGTGCACAATTGGCTCCTTCTCTCTCTTGGCCACAGAGGAGCAGTAATCAGCATTAAGTACCCATCAAGCCAGTGTAATTCAGCTTGTCAAAACAGCTTGATTGCAATTCATTTAATTTCTTCTTTAATGCCCGAGGGTTTCTGTCAGCAAAATACCACAGTCAAAGAAGGAAAACAGCATTACTCATTCAAGTAACACCTGTAACCTATAGAAATGCTAAGTATTTACCAGGTGCAAAACCAGGAGTGTCATCTGTTACTGACGTTGATCAAATTTGCATTCAAAAAATCAGCCAAACAAACAAGAATATTAATGATTTTTTTGTCTTTTAAAATTATCCTTATCCCTGGCTACTGTAAATTCTTATTGATATTTAGATTGACTTTTTTTCTCATTTTCTTTGTTATATTTTGTTTCATGCCCATGATATAATAAAATGTATTGCCCCTTTTTCTACAGATGTTTTACATGCATTTATGTATTTGTTTGTTTACTTGCATATTTTTCTAGCTAGTTCCTAATGAAAAAGCGAATTTACAGTTTCCAAGCTTTGCCCGGTAATCTGCTTTTTACAATTTTTTTCCCTGATTCTAGGCAATGAAACTGACAAAATATGGGAGAAATGAATAAGCCCATCTTTTGGTAGCCCTTCCTGTTCTAGGTTTTGGGATGGCCAGGAGTCTAGTCCAGGAATTATAATGCGAAAGGCAGAGCGTTTGCTGGTTCAGTTAATGTCTGCTATTGTGTGGTAAGTAAGATAAGTAAGATAATTTGATTATTTGGGTGTATTAATCCATACTTTTCGTATGAATTGCAAGTAGTATAAAATATGAAAGTATAGCGTTTCACTCTTATTGAAACAAAGTTTGAAAGCTGACCATACCTATTGGCAAATATTTTTCAAAGACAAATAATGTGGTTAAACAAAGATATCAAATGTTCTGCTTGAAATTCAAGTTATTGTCTGTAAGAACATTGATAATTATCTGGGAACGGAGTGTCGCACTTTGGTTGAGGTCTTTCTGTACCGAATCTCCTTCAGACTTGGTGCCTGCAGGTTTTCACCAATAAAATTCCATGATTTAAATAGTATTTTTCAATTCAAATGAAGACTGTTCTTGATTGGTGCAAATTTGTCCCGCTGTTCTTTCATGACGAAAATTTCTCTGTTTCCGTATTTCCTATATTTATTTATTTATTTATTTATTCGTATTCAGGCTTTTCTCGCCCAAAATTTGGCTGGAGAACGTGACAGTAATTAGCATATGATAATGATAAATTGCCTAGTTAAATCAGCGGACCATAGTACATTTTATTTCATATCTGGTACCTGAATAATGACATCAAAACTCAGATAGGGCAGCAGATGCCAGGCTGGACAAAGGAGGCCAATTTCAGCATAAATAACTGGTCAGGTGAGAAGAACCTTCCTTATCTTTCAGGCGGACGGATGTGTGGACCTGTGTCCACGTCTGCTGCGTTATCTCATGCAAGTTTGTACAATCTACTTTTAGCTGAAGAGCACTGTAGAAGACAACAGGCTGTTAGGTAAGTCATCAGCATTTCATGCAGCCCTTATAAATCTGCATCAGGGCTGAAAAAGTCTAAAATCTGAGAATGCAAGAAGGCCAACTAAAATAAACACTGGGTGATTGTGTCAATAATAATGAGGAATTGAATATGACAAAAAAAAACAGTCTTTTCATCACATTAACTACAGCCCACAGATGGCTTGTTGTAAAACCTGGAGGGGCTGCAGAGCTGCTGGCGAAGATGTTTATTGTAGTTCTGCATTGCTTTGGGTCTGGCGGCATCAAGAGAAAATGTGGAAAGGAAAGTCGCCCGTCATTCCATAAGGCAAAGTGGCAGGAGATGGGCCTTCATTTGGTAGATGAAAGCCATGCAGTGCTATTTATTTCCAAGTCGTCTATCTATCTATCTATCTATCTATCTATCTATCTATCTATCTATCTATCTATCTATCTACTGTATCTATCTATCTACAGTATCTATCTATCTGTCTCTCTGTTTGCCTGCCTATCTATCTATCTATCTATCTATCATCTGTCTGTCTGTCTATCTATCTATCTGTCTGTCTCTGTTTGCCTGCCTATCTATCTATCTATCTATCTATCTATCTATCTATCTATCTATCTATCTATCTATCTAGTTTGCCTGCCTATCTATCTATCTGCCTGCCTGCTGTCTGTCTGTCTGTCTGTCCAGTCTTACATCCCACTGTTTGGTCTAACCCACACTAACCCGACTTTTTATCGTTTCTTTAACCTCTGCCTTTCACACTGGCCCAGCTTTCTCCCTAGACATCATTTTTGTTCTCGAGCTCGCATCCCATTTGGACGCCGCTGTTTTCTCCGTCTCTGCATGGTCAGCGGATGGTGGTAAGGAGACAGACGACGACAAGTTACGCAGAGAGGGAAGGAGGCACTCAGGCCGAGTGAGGAGGATACCTGTTTCTAAGAGCCGCCTCACTGATCCTGAGGAGTTTATGCAGTTGGCAAGAGGGAGCAAGGCCTTATGGGATATGAGGGGCCAGAGGAAGCCCTGTGGATGGGAGATAACAGCCGGAGTCTGAGGCGGGGGAAGGGGGTGTTTGGTAGGGCACTGTGTCCTGCCCTGACTTCCTTTATTCACGGCCGCATCCTGCCTGTCTGCCCCAGTTGATGGACACTCAGCAGCCGTCCAGCAGAGCAGGGCCTTCCTGACTTGGGCCACACCAAAACATGAAACATCATTAGCAGTTTCAGGGCAGTGGGGCAGCCATTTATTTTCTGCGACTTGTAGAAAAATAACGCCTACAATGATTGATAACGGACACTCGATTTCCTCACGCGGTCGAGTGGAAGGACCCTGTATGCTGACAAACACTGCCAGTGCGCCAAAGTGCAGTAAGGTTCAAGAGCAGCATCAGATAAAACGTTAGGATATGTACAGTCATACCATTGGTCGTATCTTAAAGAACCGCTCCAGTTTGGTCCAATCAAATCGATCACTTTATTTGTCACATCATTTGACAATCTGTAGAGTACAGGTGAGTGAAAGATTCGTGTGCGAAATCCTTTAGATGCAGTGACGAAATAATGAACAAATAGAGCAAATACAAAACAATATTAATAAATATTGTGCAAATTTGAAACAAACAAATGAATGGCCATTTGAATAACCTGACCATATGGTCTGGTTAACGTTACATCAAAAGTATGAGAAGAGTCTCAAAGTGACTGACTGCCTGACAAAATGAAAAACCGTTACACATCTCCCACCATGAGCCTGGTAACAACAGAGGACTGACTGCTGTAGCTACAGTCGATAACAGCTGTTTCTGGTCCAAGAAAGCTAAGAAACCAGTTCTCTGTTCCACAGCAAGACAAGCGCTCACTCCTGTGTCCGGCCCTGTAGCCCACACACTTGTTAGGGCTAACAGATTAAGGAAGTCTTTTCACGAAGGAAAGTCCTGGGATCCCTTTCCTGCTAATTATGGAGCAGTACAAGCCACCAGATGCCGTCCAGACTGGGGACTGGCCATGATTTTTCGAGGCACTTTGCTTATAAGTAGGAAACAAGTTTCATCTCCCATTGCCAGAAAGTCCAGGGGGGTTAACATGCCAGGCAGGCAGTATTAACAATGTACAGGTATACATGTAGTACTTGATTGTACTGATGAGGTCACCCGAGTCATACAGCCAAGCTCTAGACCTTCAATAGAGCCAAATGTTTGAGAACTGTAGACGTGTTTGCTTCAGGAGCAGCAATCGAGGCCCTGTACAGATGGACTTACACTGATTTTCTACTTTTTTGCATCAACTAGTACTGCATGATCATTCATAATTTTTTTACATATGAGGGTTCTGGGAGGGAGGGGGGCTGTGAGGGATTTTAGAGATATAAACCACCCCCAATTCATCCGTGAGTTTTTTTTTCTGTGCTTTTGCTTGCATTTTCCATCTGATATTCATGTCTTTCTTTAACGTATGGAAAATGGCGCCCGAAAACCTTCTGCTCTTTACCTTATAAGGGAGCACTACTGGCTTTAGCTAGTTTCGGGGAACAGTGAGTTTAGGTTTTATTTTGCAGAATGGCAGAAGAGGACTGCAAAGTTAGACTGGCCCTGCTCATGATGAGCTGGGGTTACCAGCCTGACTGCTTGGTGCACATCACCTCAGGCTCACTGTGCTCTGCACGCTGCATCTCTTCATGAGCAGTTCCTCCAGTGTGTGTGTCTGACTCTGAGTTTGAGGCTGTGTGTTTGCGCCGTTGCCCGGGTTTCCCCGTTCAGCGGCACGCGAGTGCGTGCCTGCGCATCTGCGTGCTTGCATGTTTCGCCGCAGACGACGAGAATGCCGGACAGATGAACCTGTCTCACGGCATAACCGGGCGGGCTGATCACACGCGGGCGTGACGTGAGAGGTCATACACCAGGATACCAGGTCTGGCACAGAGATGAGACATCGGGCCGCACTCCTGCATGCAGGGAGTCTCATTATGCGTCTATGCTTCCCTTCCAAAGCAGCCCCGGGGGCAGAGGAAGCCCCCGTCAGTCTGCACTCACTCACCTCTGAGCCTCTCTCTGACAGGAACTGTGCTGAGCAGGAGGTGTCCTGGAAAGACAAAAAACAGGCCGCCAGCTACGATGGAGACCACCACCGCACCACCCCCCCCCCCCCCCCCCCC
>JAODLC010000085.1:8671158-8682630 GCA_026781145.1 Hippopotamyrus pictus | reverse complement strand
GAACAATCAGGTAAAAACACGGGGTAACGAGGTGGGCGTGGCACACATGGGGATCGTACGGAGCCGGGCGTGACACCAATGGCTTAGAAAAGCAGGAAAATATTCCAGTCGTAAATGTCTTTTGAAAAGTTACAAAGTAAAATACAAACTTACAGTACATAAATAACAATGAAATTGGACAAGCAGGAGCTGCTGTAGCAGGCAGCTTGGGACACTTTTGGAAGGAAGGACCAATTAGCAGGTGTCACGTGGAAGCTTGATACTGGAGATGTGTAGTATCTGATATAGACACCTTGATATTGGAGATGTGTAGGCTCTAATATAGACACCTTGATATTAGAGATGTGTAGGTTCTGATATAGACACCTTGATATTGGAGATGTGTAGACTCTGATATAGACACCTTGATATTGGAGATGTGTAGGCTCTGATACAGACATTCGTCCCGTTCACTCTCTTGCCCTGACTTGTTTCCTGGTCTTCCAAGATATTTACTGTGATCTTGTCATGAGTAGGTGGTTATGGAAGATGGCTGGATGGATGGACATTATACATTATACAACTATATTCTTAGTACAGTCTAATAGTCATACACATGACTGCATAGCTATGCACACATTGTTCCAGTATTTTGGGGTTTCTGACAGATAACCATTTTAGATGCCAAACCAACACCCCCCCCCCCCAACAAAAAAAAAAAACATTAGATAATTTCCCTTTACAGAAATTCCTTGGAGGATGTCGCTTTCCTCCCTTGCTCAAAGTGAGAGTACTACAGTAAAAACAAACTGCTTATTAGAGTTTGTTATTGATCCCATAGAGACTGAGGAGACAGCTAGTGAGATGGACCCAGGTGGGGCTGACCTCAAGTCAGTCAAAAATATAGTCCAGCTCAAGAAATCTGTGAGATGGACGCAGGTGGGGCTGACCTCCAGTCAGTCAAAAATATAGTCCAGCTCAAGAAATTTGTTCAGTGGACTTGAGAAGGACATAGCACTGTTTCTTTAGTAATTTTCATCACAAATGAACAAAACATTAAAACAGAGGTGAACTTTCCTTATCCTCAAAACCTATGACTGTGCTGAAATCAGATTTACCGAAGCATGTTTGGATTGAAAAGACAATGAAAAGATCAGTTCTTGGATGGTGGTTTGGGCTAGGAAGTGATCTTATCATAACCCTTCTGGGTTTCCAGAAATCTCTGAATGTCATCCAACCCCCTGGCATTGCCTTCCACACTGCTCTTCAAAGTCTAGAGAACCCTTTTCCTAGAACGATACTGAGTCATAAATTATTGTGAAGAAATACACCATTTTACTTTTTCCAGTCAAGTGTTCGGTCAACTGACTCACAAACACTAGATTATCCACTAAAACACACCATAGGCACCATCAAAGCTCTTCTTTCTAGCCTTTTCATCAGCATCGTACCTCAGTCTTGGTGTGATCAAAAATACCCCAGAGATGAAGTTTCCATCCTGAATTTTTAAAGAAGCCCCTGTACACTAAATACTTGATTGTAAATAAAAGCTTATCTGCTGTGATCCTCGCTGTCTGTTTCTTAATGTTTTGATTCTTACATAAATATATTCTTGCTTTTATGATAGGGCACATTGGGTAATACTGACAACGGGTGTAATGTCAATGTGCTGGAACACTATAGAGGGTACAGTAGGGGGCACTTAAGCGCAGTTACTGACGATAAAACCTCATGCATAGCCGTCTTTGCACTTCTTGAGGGTCTAACGTGATTTTCATGATCATCAGGGGGTGCATTTTTTTTCCTGAGAACTAATATTATATTAAAAGTCTTGGCTATATATGTTTATAATGTGATTTTTTTTTTTCAATTTCTCAGCACCTCTGAAAATAGCTTTTTGATAGAATAATCACATTCTAAATGGTCTCTGTCGCTCCACTTGCCTGGTCCCAGCATTTCCCTGAGATGTGGCTGCAAATCAGCTCGTTAGTCTCACCTCTTGTTCCTGTACTCTTGTTAACCAGCCACAGCTGCCTTGTGTTTGCTCCTCTGTTAGTCGTGTACAGTATATTAGCGTCTCTTAGTCCTGTGCTCCCTGTTCAGTCATTGTTCTCTGTCTGCATGAGCCGCCCTGCCTGTCTCTCCCAAAAAAAATCCCTGAGAGGGCTGTCACTTGCTCGCAGCCTGCATTTGGGTCATCCTTATCCCACTCTGTTGTGACAGTCTCAGATTATTGGTGCTGAGTTTGTGCTTAATAAACATAGTTGTATCACTTTGGGATAAATGTTTTTTACATAGGCAAAACATTTTAAAATGTCAACGCATGTCAGACTAGGCCTCGGACTCAGAGGGTTAAACGTCTCTGATGCGTATTTCTGGGATTTATATATAAGACAAAAGAGCCTTGGAAACTGGAAGCAGTTTGAGCTATTGTACCACAAAGTATAAGATGAGTTCATAACCTATTACATATGCATTTTATTTAGTGGATGCCTTTTACATAAACCAATATACAAGTGAGGAAAAGAGCCAAGGGTGCAGATAACTGGTACTCAAGTACACATTCGCTATATAAAGTGCAGAGCATTTTCTTGTCGTAACAGTACAAATGCATATTTATTTTATGGAGAAGTTATATAGTGCAGGCTGGTAATAACAGTGAGTTGCAGTAGTCCAGTCACAAGGCCAGAGCCTGGACTGGAAGCTGAATTGAATACTCAGAAAAATAAGACCTGATCTTCCTGGTATTATAGAAGGTGAATCTGGAAGACTGGAAGACCACTACTATGTGTTCAACAAAGCATACCTGCTCAATGTTTACCTCCAGGTTCCTAGACACTAATGTCATAGTCAACAGTAGGGCTATAGAAAAGACAACTGGCTCAGTCAATGAGAGATTTGTAGGCAAAGATCCAGGCTGCGATGTCAGTGAAGGACGCAAATCTGAGAAAAGTTGTATGTTGCATAACATTGCCATGCATGACAGATGTCTGTTGGAAATAAATGAAGACACATTAGAAGAGTTTAGTAGGCGTAATGCTGAACTACATGTTCCACATATATTCTCTATGTATGTAAATGTGCTGGCCTAAAATGAAAATAAAACACACACACGCATAATTAAGTCCCCATTCCTATCCACGGCTGGGAGCGACCTTCTGTTTTCCCCCCATTCTGACATCATTATACTGCTTTTGGCACCGCGCAGATGATCTGGTGATGCCAGAAAGTGAGGACACACTAGCTGGTACCTCATCCCACGCCCGCTTCACCTCAAAAGGTTTTGGTGGAACGGTGGTGCTCCTGCCGATGATGTGTACCTTGGAATATATATATCAAACCCGGGTTCGAGTCTCCGCCCGGGTCACATGTGTGTGGAGTTTGCATGTTCTCCCTGTATCGTTGTGGGGTTTCCACCGGGTACTCCGGTTTTCCCCCACGGTCCAAAGACACGCTGAGGCTAATTGGGGTTCCTAAATTGCCCATAGGTGTGAATGTTGTGTGAGTGTGCCCTGCGATGGGCTGGCCCCCTGTCCAGGGTTGTTCCCTGCCTCGTGCCCATTGCTTCCGGGATAGGCTCCGGACCCCCCGCAACCCAGTAGGATAAGCGGGTTGGAAAATGGATGGATGGATGCACTTTATCCTTCTTATCTTTATCATTGTGATGTTAGTACTTATTCCTTTTTGTACGTATAGCACAGCCGGGGTACAGAAAAAGCATTTCACTGTATGTTGTAGCAACTATAACTACATGTGACAAATAAAGAATCTATATCTACATCACATGAGCACGTCCGTTCCCTCAGGCGTAATCAGCATGCAGGTTTAGTACGTCGTACATTAAATGACAGGGCACAGCGTGCGCTGTCTGTAGACGGGCCAAGGCATTGTTTGCACTGCACTCTCTACACTGTGCTTATCTGTCCATAAAGACTCAAAGACTAGGAGATACTAGGAACATAGGTGAAACAGGATGCAACTACAAAACTGGATACAAGCAAGATACAGGATAACCATGAACAAAGGGACAAAAACAGGGACCAATACTGAAATACTTGAACCCAGGAACATGATAACATGGGGAGACCAAAACAGGATAACAAGATAATCTCCAGAAACCCCAAATGTCCAGCGAAAAATGGTGGGGAAGCAAGGATCTCAGCCACTCGTTTAACCTATGCCACAGAGCTTAGGGTGCAGGGGAAAACAATAGGGACTTGAGAGGAGTTAGACGTCGGGAAATACAGAGAAAAGAGTGGGAGGGCAGAGCAGAGAAGTTTCATGCAGCAGAGAGGCGGTGAACCAGCCCTCCACAGAGATGCAGGGCTCTGGAGGGATCAATGCAAGAATATCTTCACCGTGAGCCCAGTATGACCTCCACGCGGGTGGGGCAACCCGCATGCCGAAAGACTGGCTAAGGTTCTCCTCCTTCTCCTCGGGCTCCTCAAGGCTTCTCTCGCTCAGGAGTTCGATCAGTGGCTTTCCAACAAACCACCGAGTCGAGCAGACCAGAGGGTCAGGCTAAGGTATGGGGCTGGGCGCCGGGGAAAGCGTGGAAGCGGAGCCCATAGGCAGTTTGCGGTGTCCGGTCATTCTGTCAAGTTACGAGGGATGAAGGACTCGACAGAAGGTGTTGTGGGGTTTTATTAAACTCAAAGAGCAAAAACTGGAAATAAACATGATTGCGAGGAATCAACACAGGAAGGCTAGTCTGGGGAAAGACGCGTGCAAATGAGGAATTAGGTAACTAGCAGGGACAATACAAATAGGTTCTTAAGTAAATAGACTAATGAGGGGCAACAAGCATCAGGTGTGGCCCATTTGGGCCATGTTAGGGAGGAGGCAGGAGGGTCAGCTAGATGTGGCGGGCAGGAAGTGATTGTAGCCAGACTTGGAGGACTTTTAATGTTCATGGAAGGAGGTTCTAATGTCTGGCAGCATGATGATCAAATACTAGTATCACACAGCTTTGTTTCAGCTCTGGAAGTCAGCAGCTGACCAGTCCCTGCCGATCTAAGCCAAAATTCTGAGGGAGCACTCTAATTGTGATGTAACTTTCTGTAATTTAACAGGACTGACACTTTCTGTCTTATTTTAATAGAGAAGTTTTCCTCTGCAACTTGATCTGGAGATAAATGGAATTCAGTGTTTTCTTAACTATAGCCTGTGACAGTGGTGGTAAATACTCAAGAAAATTAACTCACTGTCTTGAAATTCACAGGCTTATGCGACATCTTACCCTTTATTTACATCCAGATTTCCATTAATTTCTCACCGAGATCATGTATTGACAAGTGAGTTAAACCACTCCATAAAGCCTTTTTATTACATTCCAAAGACCTTCAATGAGGTTAAGGTCATAACTCTGAGGTGACCAAGTGAAAATGATTCCTCATGCTCCCTAAACCACTCTTTGATAATTCAAACCCAATGAATCTTGGCATTCTTGTCCTGGAATATGCCCATGCCAACAGGGAAGAAAAACATCCACTGATGATGGATGGAGGTGTAACCTGGCCATTCAGTAGATTCAGGTATTCAGCTGACTTCACTTTATCTCTGCATAACGTTGCTGAGCTGTAATAATGATCCAGTCATTGGCTCTTAAGTATTTGCTGACATAAATTCAAATGACGACGTTTTTTTTTGGCCAGTCAGCGTATAATCTTAAAAAAATACTATGCTACTTTTGGTTTATTTAAATGTATTTTCAGTGGTTTTGTATTTACAATACAATTTTGTGATGGATCTGGGACAAACTCATTGATCGTCGCTCAGTTGTTGCCAATTAGCTGCTGCAGTGGGGCTGACCATTTTCCCTTCTTGGGTTGTAGAGGGGAGTTTTTAAACTGGGGAGGTGTGGGATTGAGGAGAGAAAGGGTGGGGTGTTGATGCCTTGTGTGTAGTTTGGTTGTTGTGGACAATGAAGGTATTAAACGCATTGAGGATGTGTCATTACTGTATGCCGTGTGGAGCAATGCAAACCTGGCCGATATACAACAAGAAAATGGAAACTCATGCTTTACTTTAGTATAATCAGTATAATATGTCCCATTATTAGCTGTACTGGGTTTGCTTTTTGTTGCTGTGTTTGCTTACTCGTTATGTCTTGCTTACCTGAGTTTCCCTCCAAGCGTGTTTAACGTTCGCTTTCTTTTGTTTTCTCATCGTCTAATTAGTTCTCGTGTGCCACCTGCCTCAGTTTTAACCCTTCATGGTCCCGTTTGTTTCTTGTCGTTTAGTCCTTATTATACAAACATCCCTGTCCCTGTAAGCGCCCTCCGTCCTTCCGTAATGTCACCCTGCATTTGGACCCCGCGCTTCATACATGAGAGCGTCATGGCACGAAGGAGACGGGATATGTGAACAGAAGCATTCTAATGTTCCTCTTGTACATGTGTAAATAAATAAAACGTACCGTAATCTCATGAGCTCTTTGCCTCCTCCTTGAAAACAGCACAAGCGACCAGACTTTCCCAAAATAAAATGCTCATAACAGCCAAACAAACATTCACAAACATGCCCAAACATGTTCTAGTTTAAATCCCGACAGTGACAAGATTCCGACCAAACACAAGCCAATTTCCGAAAGTTTTATTTACATGGGCAAACAAATTTGATTTATAAACAAACTTGTGCTTACAGACATACTAACATGACATTCCCTTGGCATATTAAACATTTTGGAGACTTCTCTCTGCTGTAAAACATATTATTTTGAAAGTTCTGTCCCTTGGCTAAAATCAATATAACCTTTTCTTGGTCGGTTCAGTGACAGTGACAGTGACAGTGACATGTCCTCAGCTTTTCTCCCACCTCCAGTGTTCCCAGATTTGAAAACAGCAAATAAAAGTATGAACAAAATGCCTTAAATGCAAACAAATATTATTATTTTTTTTATTTAGGCAGCTTTCTATCTGAATAATACATTTTAATGTTTGTAAACTTTTATTACAATTATTGTGTCATTTTTGGCGGGATTTTTTTTCACATTACAACATTTTCATTGAAAGTTTTGAGATCTGAAAACCAGCAGCGGTACTGCAGATGGGTCAATGGGGTCGGGGCAGGGTAGTTAAAATCAAAGTTCAAACAACTTTCAAAACACAAGCATAGGCTCCTAACCCATAGACTGCACAAGAGCCGGCTGAAGATCCTTGACATTGAACCTGAGGCGTAGACTCCAGCACTGAACTGCATCCCCTGCACTGCTACAGATACACTGCAGGCAGACCTGTTTACTGTATCTACTGACACACTGTATGTGCACTGCATTTTAAATGTGATATTTTAAAACAGCTGGATAGTGTTCCTACATGGGAAAGTTCACCCTAAGCTTTCGCTTCTGCTCCTGTAATCAGCAGCCTGATTCACTTTATTCACCTGCCTCAGGTCTCTCAAGCTATTAACTTACTTCGCCAGAAAGCATATCTGCTTTAATCGCAATGGGGGGAAAAGACATTATGGACAAAATTTGTAGTGGATGGGGGGACTTAGCTGTTTATTCTGGGTATGTTATATGCTGGAAACCAGGTATTTTTCTTCACCGGAAAATCGAAGTAATGTCTTTGACAGGGACAGATTTCCAGGAGGACCCTGTTAACTAGAGGCTGCGGCAGGAACTCAGCCATGATTCTGCAAAGTCGGAGGCCTGCATTTCTTCATCAGAAAGACCGCTCTGTGTAAACCGTGACGTCTGAATTCCCCCCACACCCTTGCTGACTGAATGGACATTCGTGTTAAATGCTGTGTGATAAGTGAGCTTTATCAGGAGCTGCTGGGAAGCTGCCTCTGTTTCCTCCAGATTGCATTCGCAGGCAGGAAGGCGTGAGGCGAGCGGGGCAATTCCAGGCAGCCAGGCCAGGCTTCTCTCTTTCGTTTAGCCCTGATAAAGGACCTGGGAGGACCCGGCTGGAAGAGGTCCAAACTCGCGTCCAGGGGTCCCGCAGAGCTGCTGTGGGCCGGGGGACGCCACGGGGGACGGGCATGGATCGTGTCGTCTTCATTCTGGCAGTTGTCCCGTAGGATCCATTCTGTTTCCTCAGTCCCTCTATGGAAAGCCATCATTGTTTTCCTGAACCTCCAGTGCTTAATCAGTCTCTTGAGTGTTTAAGCTGAGAACAATATTTTTCATATTTGAATTTAATTATTAATATACAATGAAACAGTATGGAAACAATACTAACACGTTTGCAAGCCTGAATACGTGCCTGTAAGCCCCAAAGGGCAGGATGATCTATTGAGGTCAATGACCCTGCGCTACATTTACTCAGACTTCACGATAACCAGAGTCCCACATAACTTCCCGGTGCCTGTCTAACAGGACGTCTGAATGACTGATGGTGATGCCATTGTGCCACTGAAGGACCCTCTTGATCATATTGTTTCCTTGTCGCAAACCTTGATCATCTCCCCGCAACTCTCAGTCCATGCTACATTTAGAATGGGCTCCAAGTAATGCTTTTTTTGTAATTCAATATAATTATTATTGTTATTGTCATTGTTGGGGGTGGCACGGTGGTGCAGTGGTTAGCACTGTTGCCTCACACCTCTGTGATCAGTGTTCGGGTCTCCGCCTGGGTCACATGTGTGTGGAGTTTGCATCTTCTCCGGATGACATCATGGGGTTTCCTCCAGTTTCCCCCCACAGTCCAAAGACATGCTGAGGCAGATTGGAGTTATTAAATTGCCCATTGGTATGCATGTGTGAGTGAATGGTGTGTGAGTGTGCCCTGCGATGGGCTGGCCCCCCGTCCAGGGTTCTTCCCCACCTCGTGCCCGTAGCTTCCAGGATAGGCTCCAGACCCCCCACAACCCAGAAGGATAAGCAGCTTGGAAAAGGAAAATGGATTATTTTCATCTTTAATTAGAATTATGCTACTTAGTGATTAAATGGTCCTTAATTGGCCCAGTTGGGAAAGTGGTTCTGACCCACGGTCTTTCCAAACCTTGTTTTCAGTTCTCCCAGGTAGTTAATTTAAGAATCGCTGATTCGATTGGCCGGAGGCTTCACACCTGCCTGACAAGTAAAAGAAGGCTGGAAAATCGGCAGGGCTCAGACTTTGAGGACCGTGATTTGAATAGCACTGGACTATGTCATATTTATACAGGAAAGAAAAATACGTAGCCTCCTGTAAGAGACTCGTGGAAAACAACAGGGACACTTTCCAGCACCTTCCTTTCTTCATTCCAGCTCGACCGTTCGGTTTCTCTGCCACTCTGACAGCTGTGCAGCTGCATGAATAAATATATGCGACAAACTCAGAATGCGACTCTATTTCCAAGTGCAGGATTCTTTCCCTCGCTTTACATCTCTAAGGTTTAGATTCTGCCGTCATCTGCATGCGTGTGCAGTTTGCACGTTCTCACTGTGTCCGCACTGCTTTCCCCATATCGGATCAACAGTTACGGGTGAATTAACGTTAATGGAAATTACGTGAAGAAACTTCGTGTACAGATATTTTTAGTTTTTTTGGAGGAACTCCTGTGTATTCCTTTCTAAGTTTCAGCTAAATCAGGGATAACACGCCAAACAGAGGTGAGGTGGAGGGTAAATAGGCTTTTGACACACGGGGCAAAACATATATACAAAGGAGAGAAAGACCATTAAAAAGCAGAGTTGCAGAATTTTGCTGAACACCAGGAGTGACAACAACAGACCACGGACTGCGGCTTCATGCCTTGTTTTTCTGTCCAGCTAATTTAGAACTCGCCCATGTTTTGAGCTGTCGGTGTGGTAGCAGTCTATTTATCTGCTCTCCGCAAACCCAGTGGGCCAGCATGAGCTCCATAAGAACGCAGCATGAACATCTAACTGACAGGCGTCCCAGCAGGACACTGCCAGCTGCAGCCTGGAGACACAATGTAGAGCATGGGGTGTGGAACAAAGGACAGATGTAAGTAACTGTAAAACATCTGCTGTTATTTCAGCTTTTATCTATGCAAACCCTAAAGAAAAACAATATCTACCGGTATAGTATAAGGGAAATATTGAAAATAACAACAAAGATTTTCTTCTATCCCTATGTTTTTGAAAATATAAAATTACATTATCTTCCTTGCTCATAGACAGTAGTGATTTTGTGATTCTTTATTTATTTATTTATTTATTTATTTATTTATTTAATTCAAGTGCTTTATGAGAGCCTTTGGAAAAGTCTGTGACATGAATAATGATGTAAAAAATGCAAAAATTTACAACCAGTCGCCGAGCCATAAACAAGTACGCCTTTAAAAAAATAAATAAAAGTGGCTTCTTCAGGGAACATAGCTTTTGTCTGATATAAAGTTTAGTAGATATCTAACGGTGGTTAAGCACACAAGCTACTTTCAGGCATCAAGCGCCATACTGACTTTTGGCCTTGATGTTGTCTGTCTGCAAAACCGTTAAGGCAATGATGCATGTGGACGCCGGTATGTGCATTTAGGGTGGGGGGTGGAAATTAAACATGTGGCGTGATTCGGCTGCGCGAGCATGGCAGCCCCCCCCAGCCTGTTTAGCTGATCTGTCTCCCTGGCAATGCCCAGACCCAGCTGCTCTGCCCTCGTAATGAGGTAACCCTGGTGTGTGTTACGCTGCGTGAAACCCTACCTCGCACCCTAAGAGCCTGTCACCAAGCGCGTTATTGTGATAAATGAGATTTTACATTTTCCCTTACTTTTGTAGGGTGGCTCAGTTGTAGGTTTCTTTAAAAATCGCCAGTGCCGTCAAACCAGCTGGCGTAAAATAATTCACTGTGGAAAGTCAAAAACACTGGCTCCGAATTTTAATTTAATAATATAATCAATACAGCTTCACCTTCTTCATCATTCATAAACTCTATTCCTGTCCATATCTTTACCGTTGTAAATACCTTAAAATGAAGGATGAGGAGAAGGAGGCATCCCGCCGTCAACGGAAAACCAAACAGCAAATGCTCTTACTGCTTCAGCGACGTCCCCATCCCTGTGGGTGTGGCTTATCTTCCTGCCTGTATAAGTTTTTATTGAAACAGTTCCAGTTAAAGCCAGAAGTTTAAATCAGGGGCCACTGAACTGAGCACCTGGTCACCTGTCCGTGTCCTTGATGAAAGCACCGGCGAGAATCTCCCAGCACCTGACTCCGTGACATACTGGGGAAAAGGCGGGTGACGTCCAGTCCTGTGAGATGGCAACTGGCCCACGTACAACTTCCTTTAGTATTTTATTGATACTAGGAGCAAATGAACCAAGATGTCATCTACAACAGCTCAGCCTATCTGTTTATATATTACGAGAGTTCAGAGTATTGTACTGAACTGTACTCTGCTGTACTGAGCACTGTATCCATGCATCATTCAGTCAGCTGAATTTTATTGCAAGATACCACGATACAGTTTTTGGGCTCTTTTCCAAATAAAAGCCTAGAAAACACACACACACACTATGAAACTGGACAAACATATCAGTAAATAACAAGTAGGTGGGCAGCTGTAGCATTACCCACAGAGCTACCATGACCCCCCCCATTAAACC